>CM024580.1:15371118-15926686 GCA_014182395.1 Eucalyptus sp. ANBG9806169
AAGTGAATCATGCAGGTGTGATTTCCATGGCCGTGGTTTGCAAAGTACAAAGGCCATAGAGGCCACGCCTCTGTCGATTTGCTGGAGGTGGAGGAGGGACGGCGAGGGCTAGAAGGCGGCAACAATTGGGGGGTGGCGTGGTCATAAGCGGTGGATCTCCTCTGTCCACAGCTTGTTCGAGATGTGTTCTAGTTTAAAGTCTCGCCATCTCAAAAATTTTAACTATCCAAACTGTAAAACAATATCACTATACGTGATGTGATTACTTGGAACGAGTACACTTACCAATTTTTGTGAACCGAATCAAAAGGTGAGTAAGTTTAGTCGGTTTGTGAAAATTCCGAAGTCTCACATCATAAATTGACATTTCTCATTCGGTTCAAGATGCTTCAAAAAGTCCGACAAAGCAAATTAATTTTCTTGAAATGCGAAGTTTTCATATCTGATTCTGCAATCTTCCATCTGATATTAAGCCCCGATCCTCCAGGAACAATACTTTTGCATCAAAGATGCCGCATTAGTCAGGCACTTGCTGCACACCTGTTGCATCAAGTTCCCCATACGAGTGTAATAGTTGTAACCTCCATCCTGCGTTCTCGTAGCCAAATCATAAAAAAGCGCACTCCTGTTCAGTTTAATACCGTTCGACTTGAACAGATTCCTGTTCCAGATCTTGGAAACCCAGTGCAGCTCTGGCTTATCGCTTCTCGTGGCATTGCAAGAGCACAGGAATCAATTAAGAAAACTGCAGCTCTTGCCGATGGGGCCAGGGCGATGCTCTAGCTTCAATTTTTTTGCTGTGAATCTCACCTATATAATAGGGATGCTTCTTCTTTGTTTTCCGTTGCTTTGTGGCATAATGATTAGAGTGATATTTTCCTACCAACCTTACTTTGTAGACTTGATCTCTATTCTTGTATTTTAGTCTCTTTCTACTAAATTTTCTTCATCATTTCGGTGGAGACAAATTTCTTGCTCTTAAAGCATCTTAAATATTCTTGAAAGATGTTTCCTAGATAAAAGTTCCACACCTGAAAATTAGGGGGCAAATTGCCACATTTGGAAAATCATGACGCGAAATGCTCAGCCCCCAAAGTTCAAGCGAAAATGTGCAAATTGCATTAAAGGAAAAGGCGATCTAACACTCTTTCGATAACAGCAAATCAGAAAAACAAAAAATCGAGATGTTCTACCAAAAGTCGCATAAGGTATCGATAAATTATCAAGCAACGAAAAACTCATCATTTATTCGATACATAATGACACATCGGGAAAAGTACCAAAATAGTCCTAAACATTTTGCATTGGTACCAATTCAGTCATAAACTTTTTAATTGGACTAATTTAGTCCTAAGCCTTTTTACATTGGTACCAATTCAGTTCATCCGACTAATTTAAGCCGGAAATTGCTGACGTGGCCGCCGATGGTCTTATGTGGTGCCATGTGGAAAAATTTTATAATTATTTTTATAATTATTTTTTTTTTTTTTATATTTTTTTTTCTCTTTTTCTTTCTCTTTTTCTTTTCTCCTTATCGTTTGGCCGGCGAGGTTGCCGGCCAGCTGGGTTGGTCGGGCGGGGGCCTCGCGCCTCGCCGGCCTGGCGAGGCGGCCCTCGCCCGGATCCGAGCGAGGGCACGCGCCCTCGCCCGCCACGAACGGGGCATCGAGCCCTCACCCCGGATCCGGGCGAGGGCCACGGTGGCCTCACTCGTGGCGGGCGGGGCGTCGTGCCCTCGCTTGGATCTAGGCAGGGGCTCTTGCGCCCTCGCACGCCTGGCGAGGGCCACCACACCCTCGCCCGTGGGCGAGGGCGCGAAGGCTCTCGGCCAACGGGCGAGGCGCCCTCGTCGGCCACGGCGAGGCGCGGTGGCCCTCACTTGGATCTAGGCGGGGTCGACGCCCTCACTTGTGGCCGGCGGGTGCGGGGCCCCTCGCTCCCGGCCCGGCTGTGGCCGGCAATGGTCGGCGGTCGGCGACCTCGCCGACCAAGGGATAAGGAGAAAAAAAAAAAAAAAAAAAAAGGAAAAAAAGAAAATAAATAATTTAAAAAATATGAAAATAAATTATAAAAAATTATAAAATTTGTCCACGTGGCACCACATAAGACCGCCGCGACGCCTAACAGCCTGGTTAAATTAGCCGGATGAACCGAATTGATATCAATATAAAAATGTTTAGAATTAAATTAATCCAATTAAAAAGTTTAAAACTAAATTGATATCAATACAAAATGTTTAGAACTATTTTGGTACTTTTTCCCCACATCTCACATTCTTTGAAATTGCTCCAAAGCCCATGAAGTACCTCAATTGTCTGTAAATCGGTACTTTTCGCACCTAAGTCTACAGTCTTGAAGCTGATATTGAGCCCCGATGCTGCAGTAACAATTATACTTTATCGGTGTGGCCACGTAGCCTAGGCAGCTCCGGCAAGCATCAGGCGACAGATCCCCGTTACAAGCCGCGTGGCCATAGCAGATGTCGTCGTCCCTGTTCCCACTTGAAGTATTGTAACTATAACCTTGATCCTCTGTGGACGCGACTAAATTGTAAAGGACAGTGTTTCGGTTCTCGTGGAAAGGAACCGAAGGTTTAAAGAGGCAGTTGTTGCAGAGGTGGGAAACCTCGGTCGTGTCCGGACTATCTCTCACGGCATTACAGAAGCATAAGAATCCGATGATGATGATCGTAACTTTCTCCAGCGACATCTCCATATATGCTGCTCTTGCTTTTCCAATGAGTCGTTCTGAACTCTACCTCGAATTTGTCTTATATAATGTGATAGTTCTTCTTGAATTTTCCATCGCTATCTCGGTCTTGAATTAGAATAATACTTTGTTTCCAGCCTTTGCTTTGTTGATTTGATCGTTGATTTATTCATCATATGTGACATGGTTGGCACTGATGTTGACATTTTTTTATAAATTTTTTGAATTCTTTTCTTCTTCTTTTTTATTTCCTTGGCCGGCAAGGGCAAGCACTGGGGATGATGCCTAGCAAGGCCGCCTTGGCCAAGGTGAGGGTTGACCTCTCTAGATCTAGTGAGGGCAACCTTGCTAGCATTCGCCCTCACCCAGGCGAGGCCTAGCAAAGGTAACCCTCACTCAGGCAAGGCTATTGCTCGCCGTCCTTGGCTTGCGCAGTTGGAAAAAAAAGAAGAAATAAAGAAATCAAAAAAAATTGTCAGCGTTAGAACCAATCATGCCACGTAAGACAGTTGGTGTTCACTTCAATAATTTTTTGCCTAAATTAGCCGAATGACTCAATTGGTACTAATACAAAAATGTTTAAGACTAAAACGGTATATGTTTATAATTTTTTTTTTGGGTACTTTTCCCTATTTCGAATATAACTAGCCATAATCTCAATCTTGTACCTGAAAGGGGATTCCGTGGGACGTTGAAAAGAACCGAGAAGAGCATTTGGTGAAAATTGAATTGCGGAAACTCCATGTTGAATTCCGTCAAAAGAAGTGGATTACGGAGTGCGCGCATGGGGCAAACTAGAAAAGAAAGGGAGTAGATGGAGACAAGAACCGGGAGTTGGTTTGGCATATATTGGAGGGAAAAAAGGGAATCGTGGTCTCGAACTCAAAGAACAAAAATATGCAGCCATAGACAAACAAAAACGGTACAAAAGACACGGTAGTACCAACTTTGAGAGCATCGTTTCCATGAGAGTCGGGGAGGCGATGCTTGATTAAGTTTAGATGCCCCATGTCAACGCATGACGGTAGAAGTGGAGGCTAGGCTGATGCTCCTGTGTGGAATGCCGTCTAAATGAAGACGTTGCCGTGCCCGATGAAGCGGGACGACGCCCGATTATGCCGGATGACCGCTGGCTGTTGAGTTAGCCATGGCCGATGGGTCGTAAGGGACACACCTGAGTGGTTGTGATAACTGCGTCTGATTATGTAATAAAATTGTGTAACACGGAATGGGATGTGCCATAACGGTTTGGCCTTATAATCGGGACCCTTGTGATTGTTTGAGAATGAAATAATATGTTCTAGTTATTAAATTACGCTTGTTGCATTTATAAGTGCATATGTGATGAACTAATGTATAAGGGCGTGCCGAGGCGAGGTAAGTTTGTGTGTGACGCTTGTTTAGGCTACCACTAGGTAAATTTACATCCTAATCGAGGTTTAGGATTTTGACTCACTGAGATTTACCTCACCCTGTTGTCGCAACCAATTTTTTTTTTTTTTTTTTTTTTTTTTTTTTTTTAATTTTGGGTGTGGACCACCTATGGTTTGGCTAATGGATTGTTAAGCCTAGACTTAACTTGGGCTCTCCCAAGCCCATACCAATTCACGACTTATGTTTAAGTTCTTAACATGCAAATGATTTTCAATCAGGAGTCGCCACTAATCTATTTTTGGTGGGTCGATTAGAAACCCAAGTAAAGTAACGGGAGGTTTACTTTACTCTTACGAACCAGAGACTATGAGTATGGGGACTTGATTATACTAGATTTCTCTAATGCCCTTTCGGTATCATTCTTTTATTTTAAAAAAAAAAATGTTTGGCTTGAATTGATTTTAAATCTATTTTCCTAACATGTGAGGTGATCATGCGAATGCGCAATCCACCAATTTAACACCCGATAAACAATAAATAAATTGCAAACTTACCTCAAAGCAATGAAAGCATCGCAATGTTAAATTAAAATCCACATCAATAACCCTAAATATGATTTCTAATTAACATGCAATTTTCTTTTTTTTCTTTTCACTTAATTGATGAAAATCATGCAATATGCGATGCAACATTAACTAAATGACCTAATTCTAATGACACGTAATTTCTAATTAAATGGGCCTAGTAAAAATACTAAATGGCATGCATCTCAATGAATCTAACCCTAATGACGTGCATATGATATTTTTCTTTTTCCTAAAAGAATGCATTCTATCATAAATAATGAAACTAATTTAGCCTAAGGCATTTTTGTATTTTTATATGAAATTCGGAATTAAAAAAAATGTGAAAATTATCTAGCTACATTAAAATCTATTCAATTTATATTAGGAATTAAATTAAATTAAATCCTAATTTAAACCCAAATAATCCTAGAATGCAATTTATCTAAAAAAAAGATCTATCTAAACTTAAAATTAATTAGGAAGTAAAATTAAACATGCAATCTTACCCTAATATGCGAGTAACGTGCAAAAGATGCCTAACTCTACATGACATATGCATGATGACTTTTTTGTGTTTTTATAAAATTCGAAATTTAAAATTGCCAAATAATTAAACGTGCAATTTAAATTAACAAAAAAAATAAAAAAATAAATATGACATTCTAAATGAATGCATTGTTTTTTGGATTTTTGATTTAAAAATTCAAAATAGGTAAACTTCATCTCCTAGATATGCAATTTAATTCAAAGATATCATCTAACCTAGATATCATCTAAACGTGCATTTAGAAAAACTATTCTATCATGTAACCTTATCTAGGAAAACAACCTAATCTACATGATATGCAAATGCAATTTTTTTTGTATTTTCGGGATAAACAAAGCAATTAAGAGATAAACACTAAATCATACATGGTCACCAAAAATGCTATCCATCATTCAAATTGAAATCCAAACTTGATTATTTCGCTAATAAAATTAATAAATTGATCTTAAGCCTTAAAGATCAAGATATCAATTTTACTCCCGCGTGATTAATTATTCCATCTAAAGCCTTATAGATGGAATAAAAAATTGATATGCGGTTGCGAATTAGCCAATAAATTATAATTAGAAATACACCTATCATTTAAATATGCACGTAAGATATTGACAAACATATATGTTCGGAAATTCAATCAAGATCACAATAGTTCAAACGAGGAAACAAAATATTCAAGAATTAAATTAGAAAGGATTTTAACCTACCTTGATTATTTGTTTCCAAGTTCGGATGGCCGTGAATTCGTGGAGTTCACACATTACCACTGTGAAGCGTCATCGATCCAAGACTCTCGCGATCTAGTTTAGATGATTCTTGGTGGCAAAGGACTCACGAACGGCGGCGATTACAAGGCTCACAATGTGGGCGAGCTAGCGGAGATGGAGGTTGCGGCTAGAGATTTCGCGGACGTTGGCACGCGAGCTAAAGTCAATGTTCAAGGATGACTTTGGTTTGGCCTCAACCAAAAACACTTATCCCACCAAGTGTTGTTCCACGTGCCTCTCTTCTCTTCATTACTCAACTATATGAATTATGTCATCCCACGTGAAAACTCAACCTGCATGAATAAACATTTAAAAGAAATGGTTGAATAATCATGCTGCAGCCCATGGAGAAGACAACCCTTTTGCCTTTTCTTTCTTTTTCTTTTTTTTTCTTTTTTCAACCGCACCCTACTGCACGTCCCTCACTTGTCTATCTCTCTGCTCTGTACTGTTCTCCCTGACTTTTCTTTTCCCCTTTTTTTAGCAGAAGGTCTGCTAACTTTTTTCTTTTCCCCTCTAAAGCTTTTTCTTTTTTGCCTTGCTCTCTCCAGAAGAAACGAAAGAAAAGCGAAAGCATCCACCGAGAATCTCTCTTCCGTATTGGATTTTGAACTAAAAGAAAACGAAGGAAAAGACCCTCAAAAATAGAACCCTCTTACTCGGCCATGTATTCAATGTGTAGCCTCCCCTTTTTTTATTGCACGCGAGGTATTATATAGGTCTAAAAAATATATCTTTGCGGTATATATATTTTCCTTTTTGTTCACGCATAATACCAATAAATATATCATTGAAATATTTTTCGCATATTCCATCGAAAAATTCCTCTTTTTGTGCAAAATGCATCCCCTAGTGTATATTACCGGAATATAACAAAAAACAAAATTTTCCTAAACTATATGCCATCTGATTTGTTTTTATTTTTATTTATTTAGCAAAATCAACCTAAAAAAATTAGGTGTCAATAGGCCCCCTCTTTAAGGTGAGCTCGCGAGGGTTGCCTTTAAAGACAAATTGAGACCTAAATTTTGGGTCATGCTCATGCAATGAATGATTTTTTGTTGGAACATGAATTCCATTTTTTAATGCAATTTATATGATGCATGGAAATACTAATGCAAATGATAAATGAAATTAACTGGAATAACTTACCTTCGAGGAGGATAGAGTAATTCGAGGTAGTGGGTGTTACCTGTCCCGAACTTACCATTCTACGGTCGCCTAGAATAATAACATGACTTTGTGACGATCTTTGCTTTCCCCGGACCCGTATCATTCTACGATTGCCGCCTAGTATGGCGAAAGGAGCTACTTTCTCAGGACCCGTACCATTCTACGGTCGCTCAATACGACAGAAAGGTTTTGTAAGGAACTGCTTGCCCAGGACCCGTACCATTCTACAGTCGCCCAGTACGGCAGAAAGGTTTTGTCTAGGACCCGTACCATTCTACGGTCGCCTTGACGAAAAATTGATTTTTCAAGACCCAAACCATTCTTCGGTCACCTGAATGGGGAAATTGCTTTTCCAGGACCCGTACCATTCTACGGTCGCCTAAACGGAAATTTTGCTTGGCTAGGACCCGAACCATTCTTCGGTCGCCCAGCGTTGCAACACAGATCATCTAACCAGGATCCGAACCTTTCTTCAGTCGCCTTAATCAAATTAAATCTAGAGAAAAATCTTGGGGGACAACTCAATCGAGTGTCGATGAAAAGAACTCTGGGCTACAAAAGCACGCCAGGTCAATATAAATGGACATAGGGCTACGGAAGCACGCCGAGTCGATAAAGAGGGACTCTGGGCTACAAAAGTACGCTAGGTCAATATAAAGGACACCGAGCTACGGAAGCACGCCGGTTCGATAAAAGGGACTACGGGCTCACGAAAGCACGCTAGGTCAATATAAAGGACACCGGGCTACGGAAGCACGCCGGTTCGATAAAAGGGACTCTGGGCTACGAAAGCACGCCAGGTCAATATAAGGACACCGGGCTATGAAAGCACACCGATCGATGAAATGGACATTGGGCTACGAAAGCACGCCAAGTCAGGAACTGGACAGCTTGACCAAGTCAAGTGTCGATGCACTTGAGAGAGAATACCTACACAATGACAAGTATTTAGAATATGGGTAGAGATATACTTACACCGGTGATATCTACGATTCTTGGGGATATGTCTTTTGGAATTTAGATATCTCGTGGAGGTCTTTCACCTCATGGTAGAGGTTTTTCATCTCCTAATATCATGAGACATTCTGAAAGGAACTTGAAATACCTGGCAGACATGATTTAGAGCAAAAACTGATGTACATTCATCAAAGAGATAGACAATCTGAGCTACTCTAGAATGCACATTTCAAAGTTTAGTGGGGCTTTCATCCATTCAATCAAGGTTTATGCATAATGATTTTACCATATTTGCATCACCCAAATTTCCACAGGAGATAATTGTCGTTCAAGGCAATAACATGGATTTTTAAAAAATACTAAATGAGAGACTTTCAGTTAGAAAGGACTTTCACTCCCTCTCATTCAGAGGCTATTTTATGAGAATCACTCCATCTCACTATCATTATACCAACAAGGGTCCAAGTATTCTCGCAAGCAGTACGACCTTACCAATCTGAGAGGTCTTCAATAGGGACCGTAATGTGGGCTTGGTCAATGGCTTTAACAAAGGGGACTCTTTGAGTCAAGGCTATTTGAAAGAACAATCCTGTGACCATCTCCGAGCTTACAAGTCAAGAACCCTGCAAAATGAGAATGAAATAATCTTGCTCGCACTTCTTCGAGTAATGCTTATAAACATATGAACTCATACGTTAATTCAAGTGCCCTAATCAGAAGAGAATTTGCAAGGGACGTAACATTGGCTAAGTTCATGGGTTGAGAAATGAAAGGATCATTAGGCTCAAAATGTGTGTAAAACGTGAGAGTTGATGATCATCTTGGCATTGCCACCAGTTTTTCTTTTTCATCACCGGGGATTATCTTCATGAAATGCCCCATTGATTGTAAGAACTCAACTTTTGAGTTCTTTGAATATTGCTCCATCGGGATTCAATTCTTGCAATTGACAATCACCTTATATTGACTTTTTTTTTTTTTTTCATTTATGGGTATTGGCCTTGCTTTTACCAAGCACACTGCTTTTTCATACCCTCAATTCTCATGCTTTTTTTCTTTTAATGGGCATTGGCCTTTGCTTTTACTAGGCATACTGTTTTTTATCCCCTTAGTTCTATTTCAATTTCAATTCTTACGCAAAATGCATGTATCAAGCAATTACACTTTGAATGATACTCGAACTTTCAAGAATCTTCATATGTCTTTTGCCTTGCCCCAGTGTGAGGGATGATCATCAACTGGGTTTAAAGAAATGAAATTGCAGGCTCAAGTGGGCCAAGCAATAGATATAAGTATGTAGGATAGAGAAAGAAATGCTCTTCGTCATCCTAGGGCACTTAAATTACCACATGAATTCAATGTAATAGCATGACTAGAAGATTGATGCAAGTGAGAGCAAGAAAATTTCAATCCATTTTCTTCACCTTATGGCGCCACCTTACCCTCCAATTTGCCCTAGTGTGGGGTGGTTCTTGACAGGGATAATTTGAAAAAAATCTCCATAAGTGTATGGGGCTCAAAGAGATTAAGCAATGGATCACATGTAGTGTTTGTGATAGAAAAATAAGTTGCCTCTCATCATTTCAGTCATCGTACCTTTTGCGAGAGAACTCTTCACCTTGTGAATATGGAACTTCCTACACTCATCTCACAAGTGTATAAGTAGGGGACTGTGTATAGAATAGGGCTTGCCTTTCATCATCCTGACACATCTCATTTAGCATGCTTAATCCATTCGGCATCATTCATTGAATTAGTCCATCTTGATATTCTTTAGTGGAATTGGTGGACCAAACATGTAAGAGTCATTATGCAAAATCTTTTTTTAAATGAGCTCAATAGCTTTAAGCATGAAAAATTGCAAACTTCAGAATAAACAGTTTACCATACTAAAACAAAAATGCTTTAGTAAGTATAAAAAACATGATTTTGAGTGTTCATTCAAGGAATTGTCTCATGAGAGGATTGTCTTAGGATTTGATGTTTTTGGATTGTCCCTGAAAATCCGCTTTTGTCATTGCACAAGAGAATGTGCATGAATAGGATACCATGCAACATCAAAGTAAATTCAAATTGCATAACCATTTTGACTCGGATCGAGATTTTGTCTCGTCATGTCATTACTAAAACTTGTAGTGCCCCAATTGGTCATCTGCAAGGAAAAGAACAGAGTGTCAATTCCCAGAACTAATTATATTCATGAACACAATGTATCCATTTCATCCAAGACAGATGATCCACTTTTGATTTTCTCATGGAAATGAGAAACTTCATTTGGCTTTCGAGAATGACATTTCACACAAATTGTTATGAGATGTGCCACATATCACACTTTGGAATCAAGATGATTTTCTTCGCTCTTGGGAGATGTCATCACAATTGGTTAGGAAATGATCCTTTGCCCTCATGTTTATTTTCCTTCGGATGTATGTTCCCAAATCAACAGGTGAACTATCACTGGAAATTGACTCATTATTTTCAAATGCCTCTCTGTTATGCTCTGAGACATGAAGTAAATGAGTTAGAAAAACAAACCTAATGCATGCTTTTGGAAATTGCTTCAAAAATGATTTTTTTAAAAGGAATATTTTGGATGAGGAAGCATGAAGAAGCCCAGTCCTTAGATTTTCTCCATGGATGATATTTTCTTTTCATTGTTGGATATCGTCACTGGGCTGGTTTGGTGCACCTCATCGTGTCCTCAAAATTGGAAATAAAATTGTAATTTCATTGAATATAATAAAATGAATTACATTATTGGAATGGAAAATGCAAACAAGCCAAGCACTAAAAGCGAAAGCAATAATTGAAATTTCAAAAAGCAGGAAATTCTAAACAAAACTTGAAATCCTAGAAAATAAAAACTTCTTCACTCAGTGATAGCATTTGCGCCTCCATCATGGTTAGGCAGATGATTTTTCATATTACTGCTGAAAGAGAACGCCTTTGTATCCAAGAGGTCTTGGACCTTATGCTTTAAAACATAGCAATCATCGGTGAGTGACCAACCTCTCCCATGTGATAGTCACACTTTTCGGAGGGATTATATGCAAGATAATGCTCGGGATTTGGTCGCTTCGGCTCGCCAGAGTAATCCCTTCTTTTGGAGAACAGGCAAAACTTTGGATAGGGGTCCAGGAAGAGATGTAAACTGTCTCCTAACATTACGTCGTCGACCTGAGAATTGATGTCCTCCACCTTGTTGCTTAGTAGAAATCTTAATTACCGAATCACGATTCGGTAGAAAGTAGGCCATATTGATCTCAGCTTCAGGGTCCTCCTCATTCTTGGTAAAAAATCTCTTGTTAGATGGCTCAGTAAACCATCTTTCTCTTATCCCCATTTCGATCTGTTCACCCACCGGGATAAGTTGGTTGAAGTTCTCAACATATGTGCTGGCCAGTCGATTACGGAACTCAGACGGGAGAGTCTTAACGAACAACTTCATCAATTCCTTGTTGGTAGGCTTAGGAGTAATTTGAGCTGCCAGATTTCGCCATCTCACGGCATACTCTTTGAATGACTCATTCCTCTTTTTCTCCATCCTCTCAAGATCCTCTCAGGAAGGTGCAATATCCATGTTGAACTTGTACTGCTTGAGAAATGTGTCAGCCACTTCATTCCAAGTGTCAAGAAGGTTCACATTCTTCATGACATACCAGTTTAATGCAGGTCCAGTCAAACTCGCATGGAATGATTGGATCATGAGGGGTTCGTTCTTGACATATTGGGTCATATGCACGTGGTACATCTCCAAATGAGCTTTTGGGCAGGAAGTACCATCGTACTTCTCAAAATCTGGCATTTTGAACTTTTTTGGCATCTTGACCTTCTCATACACAGACATGTCGAACGGGAGTGAATTCTGCGACCCTTGCAGTTGTTTCAATTTTTCCTCCAGCTTTGTGAATCGTTCATCATGATCTGTCTTTGGAACGCTGTCAGGCTTGGTCTTTCCAACAAGGATCGAGTCATCGTCCAACCCGGCCATGTCATCGTCAATCTTTTGAACTTTGTTTGTTTATTTCGGGATAATTATTTCAGGAAGAGCAGGTGCGGTTGTTGGATTCGCTTGGAGGAATTGGAGTTGATCCGTCACAAGTTGTATAGAGGCGAGCACTTGTTGGAGTTGAGTCTCCACAGTGGACATACGATCACGCATTTCTGATTGGTCGGCCATTCTAGCTCTTAATCGCGTAATAATGAGCGAGTGTGGAGGATCCGTTATCACCTAATTCAATTAAATGAAAATATAAAAGTATGAGGTGCAAATAGAGAATCAATCCATGACAATAATTTTTCAATTTTTTTCATTTTTTTTTGACAAGTTCTTACAAGAAGGGGATTTCTTAAAGAGAGTTTTAAAATAGACACCCTAGCAAGATCAAATTTCCTAGACATGAATTGAAAAAAAATTCTCTAAGGTTTTTTATTTTCAAATAATTCATTGCATTGCAATTTCCTCATTTCATTTTTAATTGACAAATGAATTAAATCAATGATTGACCTAGATTGTCATGGACGGACCAAAATTATGACAAAGTAAGTAAATTACATAGTGTAGAGGTAGAAGACTTACTTCACCAAGGAAAATAGATGGCAATCACATAGACATGCGCATGAGATATGAGGTTCGATTTCTAACTAGGAAGGCTAAGCAAAATGGAGTTAAAAGGGTGGGATGACTTAGTTGCAGCCTCGCATACTAAGTCAAGTCCTCCTAACTTCGGCTCAGTCAAGAATGATACCCCAATGCGACACAGCCTCGCAGGCAGAGGTAAACATTCTTGACACCAAGAAAGAAACTTTTTCGGGATTGAGTTGGGCAACCTCTACTACGCGGCCTCGCGGTCAAAGTCGTATCCAACTCAATACCATCCTAAGTATCCTAATGCGGCCCAGGTCCGACGGCAAGTTGTGTATGCAAAAGTGTAGTGCAAAATGCAAGGCATGCACAACAATTTAAATTAAACAACACTTCAATAACTTGAATTTAAAACATTCATCCTCAACTCCAACCTGTAAGACAAGGGTTAACAATCACTACTCCCATTATACCTTACAATCTGCAAAAACATCTAACACCTTAAATGTTAGGGACGTATCTGGAATCCTCGCTACCAAACAAAAACATTTTTCAAAAGAAAAATAAAATTGGCCCAAGTCCACTAAGTGTTTTAACAAAAGTTTCCCCAGCGGAGTCGCCAAGCTGTCGTGACCAAATTTTTTTTTTTTATTTCGGGTGTGGACCACCTATGGTTTGACTAATGGATTGTTAAGCCTAGACTTAACTCAGGCTCTCCCAAGCCCATACCAATTCGTGACTTAGGTTTAAGTTCTTAACATGCAAATGATTTTCAATCAGGAGTCGCCACTAATCTATTTTTGGTGGGTCGATTAGAAACCCAAGTAAAGCAACGGGAGGTTTACTTTACTCCTACGAACCAAAGACTATGAGTACGGCGACTTGATTACACTAGATTTCTCTAATGTCCTTTCGGTACCATTCTTTTATTTAAAAAAGATGTTTGGCTTGAATTGATTTTAAATCTATTTTCCTTACATGTGAGGTGATCATGCGAGTGCGCAATCCACCAATTTAACACCCAGATAAACAATAAATAAATTGCAAACTTACCTCAAAGCAACGAAAGCATCTGCAATGTTAAATTAAAATCCACATCAACAACCATAGATATGATTTCTAATTAACACGCAATTTCATTTTTTTTTCTTTTCACTTAATTGATGAAAATCATGCAATATGCGATGCAACATTAACTAAATGACCTAATTCTAATGACACGTAATTTCTAATTAAATGGGCCTAGTAAAAATACTAAATGTCATGCATCTCAATGAATCTAACCCTAATGACGTGCATATGATATTTTTCTTTTTCCTAAAAGAATGCATTCTATCATAAATAATGAAACTAATTTAGCCTAAGGCATTTTTGTATTTTTATATGAAATTCGGAATTAAAAAAATGTGAAAATTATCTAGCTAGATTAAAATCCTATTCAATTTATATTAGAAATTAAATTAAACTAAATCCTAATTTAAACCCAAATAATCCTAGAATGCAATTTATCTAAAAAAAAATCTATCTAAACTTAAAATTAATTAGGAAGTAAAATTAAACATGCAATCTTACCCTAATATGCAGTAACGTGCAAAAGATGCCTTAACTCTACATGACATATGCATGATGACTTTTTTTGTGTTTTTTTTTATAAAATTCGAAATTTAAAATTGCCAAATAATTAAACGTGCAATTTAAATTAACAAAAAAAATAAAAAATAAAAATGACATTCTAAATGAATGCATTGTTTTTTGGATTTTGGATTTAAAAATTCAAAATAGGTAAACTTCCTCTCCTAGATATGCAATTTAATTCAAAGATATCATCTAACCTAGATATCATCTAAACGTGCATTTAGAAAAACTATTCTATCATGTAACCTTATCTAGGAAAACAACCCTAATCTACATGATATGCAAATGCAATTTTTTTGTATTTTCGGGATAAACAAAGCAATTAAGAGATAAACACTAAATCATACATGGTCACCAAAAATGCTATCCATCATTCAAATTGAAATCCAAACTTGATTATTTCGCTAATAAAATTAATAAATTGATCTTAAGCCTTAAAGATCAAGATATCAATTTTACTCCCGCGTGATTAATTATTCCATCTAAAGCCTTATAGATGGAATAAAAAATTGGTATGCGGTTGCGAATTAGCCAATAAATTATAATTAGAAATACACCTATCATTTAAATATGCACGTAAGATATTGACAAACATATATGTTCGGAAATTCAATCAAGATCACAATAGTTCAAACGAGGAAACAAAATATTCAAGAATTAAATTAGAAAGGATTTTAACCTACCTTGATTATTTGTTTCCAAGTTCGGATGGCCGTAATTCGTGGAGTTCACACATTACCACTGTGAAGCGTCATCGATCCAAGACTCTCGCGATCTAGTTTAGATGATTCTTGGTGGCAAAGGACTCACGAACGGCGGCGATTACAAGGCTCACAATGTGGGCGAGCTAGCGGAGATGGAGGTTGCGGCTAGAGATTTCGCGGACGTTGGCACGCGAGCTAAAGTCAATGTTCAAGGATGACTTTGGTTTGGCCTCAACCAAAAACACTTATCCCACCAAGTGTTGTTCCACGTGCCTCTCTTCTCTTCACTACTCAACTATATGAATTATGTCATCCCACGTGAAAACTCAACCTGCATGAATAAACATTTAAAAGAAATGGTTGAATAATCATGCTGCAGCCCATGGAGAAGACAACCCTTTTGCCTTTTCTTTCTTTTTTTTTTTTTCTTTTTCTTTTTTTCAACCGCACCCTACTGCAGGTCCCTCACTTGTCTATCTCTCTCTGCTCTGTACTGTTCTCCCTGACTTTTCTTTTCCCCTTTTTAGCAGAAGGTCTGCTAACTTTTTTTCTTTTTCCCCTCTAAAGCTTTTTCTTTTTTTGCCTTGCTCTCTCCAGAAGAAACGAAAGAAAAGCGAAAGCATCCACCGAGAATCTCTCTTCCGTATTGGATTTTGAACTAAAAAGAAAACGAAGGAAAAGACCCTCAAAAATAGAACCCTCTTACGCGGCCATGTATTCAATGTGTAGCCTACCCTTTTTTTTATTGCACGCGAGGTATTATATAGGTCTAAAAAATATATCTTTGCGGTATATATTTTTTCCTTTTTGTTCGCGCATAATACCAATAAATATGTCATTGAAATATTTTTCGCATATTCCATCGAAAAATTCCTCTTTTTGTGCAAAATGCATCCCCTAGTGTATATTACCGGAATATAACAAAAAACAAAATTTTCCTAAACTATATGCCATGTGATTTGTTTTTATTTTTATTTATTTAGCAAAATCAACCTAAAAGAATTAGGTGTCAACAGCTGCCCCTCTTTAAAGGTGAGCTCGCAGAGGTTGATTTTAAAGAAAAATTGAGACCTAAATTTTGGGTCATGCTCATGCAATGAATGATTTTTTGTTGGAACATGAATTCCATTTTTTAATGCAATTTATATGATGCATGGAAATACTAATGCAAATGATAAATGAAATTACCTGGAATAAATTACCTTCGAGGAGGATAGAGTAATTCGAGGTAGTGGGTGTTACCTGTCCAGAACCTGTACCATTCTACGGTCGCCTAGAATAATAACATGACTTTGTGACAATGCTGCTTTCCCAGGACCCGTACCATTCTACGGTCGCCTAGTATGGCAGAAAGGAGCTACTTTCTCAGGACCCGTACCATTCTACGGTCGCTCAATACGGCGAGAAAGGTTTTGTAAGGAACGCTTTCCCAGACCCGTACCATTCTACGGTCGCCCAAGACGGCGAAAGGTTTTGTCTAGGACCCGTACCATTCTACGGTCGCCTAAACGGGGATTCATTTTCCAGGACCCGTACCATTCTACGGTCGCTCAATACGGCAGAAAGGTTTTGTAAGGAACTGCTTTCCCAGGACCCGTACCATTCTACGATCGCCCAGTACGGCAGAAAGGTTTTGTCTAGGACCCGTACCATTCTACGGTCGCCTAAACGGGGATTCATTTTCCAGGACCCGTACCATTCTACGGTCGCCTTGACAGAAAATTGATTTTTCAAGACCCAAACCATTCTTCGGTCACCTGAATGGGGAAATTGCTTTTCCAGGACCCGTACCATTCTACGGTCGCCTAAACGGAAATTTTGCTTGGCTAGGACCCGAACCATTCTTCGGTCGCCCAGCGTTGCAACACAGATCATCTAACCAGGATCCGAACCTTTCTTCAGTCGCCTTAATCAAATTAAATCTAGAGAAAAATCTTGGGGGACAACTCAATCGAGTGTCGATGAAAAGAACTCTGGGTACAAAAGCACGCCAGGTCAATATAAATGGACATCGGGCTACGGAAGCACGCCGAGTCGATAAAGAGGGACTCTGGGCTACAAAAGTACGCTAGGTCAATATAAAGGACACCGAGCTACGGAAGCACGCCGGTTCGATAAAAGGGACTCTGGGCTACGAAAGCACGCTAGGTCAATATAAAGGACACCGGGCTACGGAAGCACGCCGGTTCGATAAAAGGGACTATGGGCTACGAAAGCACGCCAGGTCAATATAAGGACACCGGGCTATGAAAGCACACCGATCGATGAAATGGACATTGGGCTACGAAAGCACGCCAAGTCGTGAACTGGACAGCTTGACCAAGTCAAGTGTCGATGCACTTGAGAGAGAATACCTACACAATGACAAGTATTTAGAATATGGGTAGAGATATACTTACCTGGTGATATCTCTGATTCTTGGGGATATGTCTTTTGGAATTTAGATATCTCGTGGAGGTCTTTCACCTCATGGTAGAGGTTTTTCATCTCCTAATATCATGAGACATTCTGAAATGAACTTGAATTACCTGGCGGACATGATTTAGAGCAAAAACTGATGTACATTCATCAAAGAGATAGACAATCTGAGCTACTCTAGAATGCACATTTCAAAGTTTAGTGGGGCTTTCATCCATTCAATCAAGGTTTATGCATAATGATTTTACCATATTTGCATCACCCAAATTTCCACAGGAGATAATTGTCGTTCAAGGCAATAACATGGATTTTTTTAAAATACTAAATGAGAGACTTTCAGTTAGAAAGGACTTTCACTCCCTCTCATTCAGAGGCTATTTTATGAGAATCACTCCATCTCACTATCATTATACCAACAAGGGTCCAAGTATTCTCGCAAGCGATTTACCTTACCAATCTGAGAGGTCTTCAATAGGGACCGTAATGTGGGCTTGGTCAATGGCTTTAACAAAGGGGACTCTTTGAGTCAAGGCTATTTGAAAGAACAATCCTATGACCATCTCCGAGCTTACAAGTCAAGAACCCTGCAAAATGAGAATGAAATAATCTTGCTCGCACTTCTTCGAGTAATGCTTATAAACATATGAACTCATACGTTAATTCAAGTGCCCTAATCAGAAGAGACTTTGCAAGGGACGTAACATTGGCTAAGTTCATGGGTTGAGAAATGAAAGGATCATTAGGCTCAAAATGTGTGTAAAAGGTGAGAGTTGATAATCATCTTGGCATTGCCACCAGTTTTTCTTTTTCATCACCGGGGATTATCTTCATGAAATGCCCCATTGATTGTAAGAACTCAACTTTTGAGTTCTTTGAATATTGCTCCATCGGGATTCAATTCTTGCAATTGACAATCACCTTATATTGACTTTTTTTTTTTTTTTTTTTCATTTATGGGTATTGGCCTTGCTTTTACCAAGCACACTGCTTTTTCATACCCTCAATTCTCATGCTTTTTTTCTTTTCATGGGCATTGGCCTTTGCTTTTACTAGGCACACTGCTTTTTATCCCCTTAGTTCTATTTCAATTTCAATTCTTACGCACAATGCATGTATCAAGCAATTACACTGTGAATGATAATCGAACTTTCAAGAATCGTCACATGTCTTTTGCCTTGCCCCAGTGTGAGGGATGATCATCAACTAGGTTTAAAGAAATGAAATTGCAGGCTCAAGTGGGCTAAGCAATAGATATAAGTATGTAGGATAGAGAAAGAAATGCTCTTCGTCATCCTAGGGCACTTAAATTACCACATGAATTCAATGTAATAGCATGACTAGAAGATTGATGCAAGTGAGAGCAAGAAAATTTCAATCAATTTTCTTCACCTTATGGCGCCACCTTACCCTCCAATTTGCCCTAGTGTGGGGTGGTTCTTGACAGGAATAATTTGAAAAAAAATCTCCATAAGTGTATGGGGCTCAAAGGGATTAAGCAATGGATCACATGTAGTGTTTGGGATAGAAAAATAAGTTGCCTCTCATCATTTCAGTCATCGTACCTTTTGCGAGAGAACTCTTCACCTTGTGAATATGGAACTTCCTACACTCATCTCACAAGTGTATAAGTAGGGGACTGTGTATAGAATAGGGCTTGCCTTTCATCATCCTGACACATCTCATTTAGCATGCTTAATCCATTCCACATCATTCATTGAATTAGTCCATCTTGATATTCTTTAGTGGAATTGGTGGACCAAACATGTAAGAGTCATTATGCAAAATCTTTTTTAAATGAGCTCAATAGCTTTAAGCATGAAAAATTGCAAACTTCAAAATAAACAGTTTACCATACTAAAACAAAAATGCTTTAGTAAGTATAAAAACATGATTTTGAGTGTTCATTCAAGGAATTGTCTCATGAGAGGATTGTCTTAGGATTTGATGTTTTTGGATTGTCCCTGAAAATCCGCTTTTGTCATTGCACAAGAGAATGTGCATGAATAGGATACCATGCAACATCAAAGTAAATTCAAATTGCATAACCATTTTGACTCGGATTGAGATTTTGTCTCAGTCATGTCATTACTAAAACTTGTAGTGCCCCAATTCGTCATCTGCAAGGAAAAGAACAGAGTGTCAATTCCAGAACTAATTATATTCATGAACACAATGTATCCATTTCATCCAAGACAGATGATCCACTTTTGATTTTCTCATGGAAATGAGAAACTTCATTTGGCTTTCGAGAATGACATTTCACACAAATTGTTATGAGATGTGCCACATATCACACTTTGGAATCAAGATGATTTTCTTCGCTCTTGGGAGATGTCATCACAATTGGTTAGGAAATGATCCTTTGCCCTCATGTTTATTTTCCTTCGGATGTATGTTCCCAAATCAACAGTGAACTATCACTGAAATTGACGCATTATTTTCAAATGCCTCTCTGTTATGCTCTGAGACATGAAGTAAATGAGTTAGAAAAACAAACAAGGGTAACCTAATGCATGCTTTTGGAAATTGCTTCAAAAATGATTTTTTTAAAAGGAATATTTTGGATGAGGAAGCATGAAGAAGCCCAGTCCTTAGATTTTCTCCATGGATGATATTTTCTTTTCATTGTTGGATATCGTCACTGGGCTGGTTTGGTGCACCTCATCATGTCCTCAAAATTGGAAATAAAATTGTAATTTCATTGAATATAATAAAATGAATTACATTATTGGAATGGAAAATGCAAACAAGCCAAGCACTAAAAGCGAAAGCAATAATTGAAATTTCAAAAAGCAGGAAATTCTAAACAAAACTTGAAATCCTAGAAAATAAAAACTTCTTCACTCAGTGATAGCATTTGCGCCTCCATCATGGTTAGGCAGATGATTTTTCAGATTACTGCCGAAAGAGAACGCCTTTGTATCCAAGAGGTCTTGGACCTTATGCTTTAAAACATAGCAATCATCAGTGGAGTGACCAACCTCTCCCATGTGATAGTCACACTTTTCGGAGGGATTATATGCAAGATAATGCTCGGGATTTGGTCGCTTCGGCTCAGCAGAGAGTAATCCCTTCTTTTGGAGAACAGACAAAACTTTGGATAGGGGTCTAGGAAGAGATGTAAACTGTCTCCTAACATTACGTCGTCGACCTGAGAATTGATGTCCTCCACCTTGTTGCTTAGTAGAAATCTTAATTACCGGATCATGATTCGGTTGAAAGTAGGCCATATTGATCTCAACTTCAGGGTCCTCCTCATTCTTGGTATAAAATCTCTTGTTAGATGGCTCAGTAAACCATCTTTCTCTTATCCCCATTTCGATCTGTTCACCCACCGGGATAAGTTGGTTGAAGTTCTCAACATATGTGCTGGCCAGTCGATTACGGAACTCAGACGGGAGAGTCTTGACGAACAACTTCATCAATTCCTTGTTGGTAGGCTTAGGAGTAATTTGAGCTGCCATATTTCGCCATCTCACGGCATACTCTTTGAATGACTCATTCCTCTTTTTCTCCATCCTCTCAAGATCCTCTCAGGAAGGTGCAATATCCATGTTGAACTTGTACTGCTTGAGAAATGCGTCAGCCACTTCATTCCCAAGTGTCAAGAAGGTTCACATTCTTCATGACATACCAGTTTAATGCAGGTCCAGTCAAACTCGCATGGAACGATTGGATCATGAGGGGTTCGTTCTTGACATATTGGGTCATACGCACGTGGTACATCTGCAAATGAGCTTTTGGGCAGGAAGTACCATCGCACTTCTCAAAATCTGGCATTTTGAACTTTTTTGGCATCTTGACCTTCTCATACACAAACATGTCGAACGGGAGTGAATTCTGCGACCCTTGCGGTTGTTTCAATTTTTCCTCCAACTTTGTGAATCGTTCATCATGATCTGTCTTTGGAACGCTGTTAGGCTTGGTCTTTCCAACAAGGATCGAGTCATCGTCCAACCCGGCCATGTCATCGTCAATCTTTTGAACTTTGTTTGTTTATTTCGGGATAATTATTTCAGGAAGAGCAGGTGCAGTTGTTGGATTCGCTTGGAGGAATTGGAGTTGATCCGTCACAAGCTGTATAGAGGCGAGCACTTGTTGGAGTTGAGTCTCCACAGTGGACATACGATCACGCATTTCTGATTGGTCGGCCATTCTAGCTCTTAATCGCGTAATAATGGGCGAGTGTGGAGGATCCGTTATCACCTAATTCAATTAAATGAAAATATAAAAGTATGAGGTGCAAATAGAGAATCAATCCATGACAATAATTTTTCAACTTTTTTCATTTTTTTTTTGACAAGTTCTTACAAGAAGGGGATTTCTTAAAGAGAGTTTTAAAATAGACACCCTAGCAAGATCAAATTTCTTAGACATGAATTGAAAACAAATTCTTTAAGGTTTTTTATTTTCAAATAATTCATTGCATTGCAATTTCCTCATTTCATTTTTAATTGACAAATGAATTAAATCAATGATTGACCTAGATTGTCATGGACGGACCAAAATTATGACAAAGTAAGTAAATTACATAGTGTAGAGGTAGAAGACTTACTTCACCAAGGAAAATCGATGGCAATCACATAGACATGCGCATGAGATATGAGGTTCGATTTCTAACTAGGAAGGCTAAGCAAAATGGAGTTAAAAGGGTGGGATGACTTAGTTGCAGCCTCGCATACTAAGTCAAGTCCTCCTAACTCGGCTCGCCAAGAATGATACCCCAATGCGACACAGCCTCGCGGGCAGAGGTAAACATTCTTGACACCAAGAAAGAAACTTTTTCGGGATTGAGTTGGGCAACCTCTATTACGCGGCCTCGCGGTCAAAGTCGTATCCAACTCAATACCATCCTAAGTATCCTAATGCGGCCCAGGTCCGACGGCAAGTTGTGTATGCAAAAGTGTAGTGCAAAATGCAAGGCATGCACAACAATTTAAATTAAACAGCACTTCAATAACTTGAATTTAAAACATTCATCCTCAACTCCAACCTATAAGACAAGGGTTAACAATCACTACTCCCATTATACCTTACAATCTGCAAAAACATCTAACACCTTAAATGTTAGGAACGTATCTGGAATCCTCGCTGCCAAACAAAAAACATTTTTCAAAAGAAAAATAAAATTGGCCCAAGTCCACTGAGTGTTTTAACAAAAGTTTCCCTAGCGGAGTCGCCAAGCTGTCGCGACCAAATTTTTTTTTTATTTCGGGTGTGGACCACCTATGGTTTGACTAATTGATTGTTAAGCCTAGACTTAACTCAGGCTCTCCCAAGCCCATACCAATTCGTGACTTAGGTTTAAGTTCTTAACATGCAAATGATTTTCAATCAGGAGTCACCACTAATCTATTTTTGGTGAGTCGATTAGAAACCCAAGTAAAGCAACGGGAGGTTTACTTTACTCCTACGAACCAGAGACTATGAGTACGGGGACTTGATTACACTAGATTTCTCTAATATCCTTTCGGTACCATTCTTTTATTTAAAAAAAATGTTTGGCTTGAATTGATTTTAAATCTATTTTCCTTACATGTGAGATGATCATGCGAGTGCGCAATCCACCAATTTAACACCCAGATAAACAATAAATAAATTGCAAACTTACCTCAAAGCAACGAAAGCATCTGTAATGTTAAATTAAAATCCACATCAACAACCCTAGATATGATTTCTAATTAACATGCAATTTTCTTTTTTTTTTTCTTCACTTAATTGATGAAAATCATGCAATATGCGATGCAACATTAACTAAATGACCTAATTCTAATGACACGTAATTTCTAATTAAATGGGCCTAGTAAAAATACTAAATGGCATGCATCTCAATGAATCTAACCCTAATGACGTGCATATGATATTTTTCTTTTTCCTAAAAAGAATGCATTCTATCATAAATAATGAAACTAATTTAGCCTAAGGCATTTTTGTATTTTTATATGAAATTCGGAATTAAAAAAAAATGTGAAAATTATCTAGCTACATTAAAATCCTATTCAATTTATATTAGGAATTAAATTAAATTAAATCCTAATTTAAACCCAAATAATCCTAGAATGCAATTTATCTAAAAAAAAAGATCTATCTAAACTTAAAATTAATTAGGAAGTAAAATTAAACATGCAATCTTACCCTAATATGCAGTAACGTGCAAAAGATGCCCTAACTCTACATGACATATGCATGATGACTTTTTTTGTGTTTTTTTTTATAAAATTCGAAATTTAAAATTTCCAAATAATTAAACGTGCAATTTAAATTAACAAAAAAAATAAAAAAATAAAAAATAACATTCTAAATGAATGCATTGTTTTTGGATTTTTGATTTAAAAATTCAAAATAGGTAAACTTCCTCTCCTAGATATGCAATTTAATTCAAAGATATCATCTAACCTAGATATCATCTAAACGTGCATTTAGAAAAACTATTCTATCATGTAACCTTATCTAGGAAAACAACCCTAATCTACATGATATGCAAATGCAATTTTTTTGTATTTTCGGGATAAACAAAGCAATTAAGAGATAAACACTAAATCATACATGGTCACCAAAAATGCTATCCATCATTCAAATTGAAATCCAAACTTGATTATTTCGCTAATAAAATTAATAAATTGATCTTAAGCCTTAAAGATCAAGATATCAATTTTACTCCCGCGTGATTAATTATTCCATCTAAAGCCTTATAGATGGAATAAAAAATCGGTATGCGGTTGCGAATTAGGCAATAAATTCTAATTAGAAATACGCCTATCATTTAAATATGCACATAAGATATTGACAAACATATATGTTCGGAAATTCAATCAAGATCACAATAGTTCAAACGAGGAAACAAAATATTCAAGAATTAAATTAGAAAGGATTTTAACCTACCTTGATTATTTGTTTCCAAGTTCGATGGCCGTAATTCGTGGAGTTCACACATTACCACTGTGAAGCGTCATCGATCCAAGACTCTCGCGATCTAGTTTAGATGATTCTTGGTGGCAAAGGACTCACGAACGGCGGCGATTACAAGGCTCACAATGTGGGCGAGCTCGCGGAGATGGAGGTTGCGGCTAGAGATTTCGCGGACGTTGGCACGCGAGCTAAAGTCAATGTTCAAGGATGACTTTGGTTTGGCCTCAACCAAAAACACTTATCCCACCAAGTGTTGTTCCACGTGCCTCTCTTCTCTTCACTACTCAACTATATGAATTATGTCATCCCACGTGAAAACTCAACCTGCATGAATAAACATTTAAAAGAAATGGTTGAATAATCATGCTGCAGCCCATGGAGAAGACAACCCTTTTGCCTTTTCTTTCTTTTTCTTTTTTTTTTTTTTTTTCAACCGCACCCTACTGCACGTCCCTCACTTGTCTATCTCTCTCTGCTCTGTACTGTTCTCCCTGACTTTTCTTTTCCCCTTTTTTAGCAGAAGGTCTGCTAACTTTTTTTCTTTTTCCCCTCTAAAGCTTTTTCTTTTTTGCCTTGCTCTCTCCAGAAGAAACGAAAGAAAAGCGAAAGCATCCACCGAGAATCTCTCTTCCGTATTGGATTTTGAACTAAAAAGAAAACGAAGGAAAAGACCCTCAAAAATAGAACCCTCTTACGCGGCCATGTATTCAATGTGTAGCCTCCCCTTTTTTTTTTATTGCACGCGAGGTATTATATAGGTCTAAAAATATATCTTTGCGGTATATATTTTTTCCTTTTTGTTCGCGCATAATACCAATAAATATATCATTGAAATATTTTTCGCATATTCCATCGAAAATTCCTCTTTTTGTGCAAAATGCATCCCCTAGTGTATATTACCGGAATATAACAAAAAACAAAATTTTCCTAAACTATATGCCATCTGATTTGTTTTTATTTTTATTTATTTAGCAAAATCAACCTAAAAAAATTAGGTGTCAACAGCTGCCCCTCTTTAAAGGTGAGCTCGCAGAGGTTGCCTTTAAAGATAAATTGAGACCTAAATTTTGGGTTAGGCTCATGCAATGAATGATTTTTTGTTGGAACATGAATTCCATTTTTTAATGCAATTTATATGATGCATGGAAATACTAATGCAAAAGATAAATGAAATTAGCTGGAATAACTTACCTTCGAGGAGGATTATGAGTCTACCTTTGTCCCAATTCTCAGGACCACCTAGACCCGTGAGCTAGTGGTAACTACTATTTGGGTCAATGAGGGTTTCCATAACTGAGTACCTCATTGCTTCAAAGCGTGGTTCATTAATTATCTTAACGGGGCTCGGGAGGTTCCTTTGCAGGGTTTTGATGGGCCTACCGTCAAAACCGAGGATGGGAAGGTAGCTCATCCTACGGACATCGACATCCCAGATGGTGTCGTGGAGAACCTAGAGCCTAAGGCGGAAGGATCCGAAGCATAGATGGCCTAGGGCTTTCTTTTTTAATATAGACTCGTAAGGCTAACCTGATGTGTTTATAAAGTGCAATTTGTGAACTAAAAGGTTGGCATGTTTTTAGACTATCCCTGTGTTCGATGATTGTCCAAGTGTTTGTTTATTTCGCTTCCGCATGTGCTTAATTGAAAGATAAAAAGAAATGGCCGGTGACCCGTCCTAGGAATGTTACATTTTTAGTCAATTATGGGATATTTGTGTGCTCGAGGTTCGGGGCATGACAGCGCACTCGAAACCCCTCTCCTTTTTTTTCCCTCTCCTTTCTGCTTCTTATTTCCCTTATTTTTCTTTTCCTCCCTTCTACTCATGCATGCGTGCTTTTGCCTCATAAAAGGGTTGAAGCATTCCACTCTTCACCTTTTGCTTTTCTTTTGTTGACTTTTTCAAGGTTTCTTCTAATTTTCCGCCTTTGATTTTTCAAAATTGATATTTTACGGATCTTCACGAAACTTTGAATATACAACCTAACTTTGAAAACTATTTTGATTGGACAAACAAGGGATAAGATCACTTATCAGGCATTGTCACGTAATTAAATTGGTTTGGCATGGCATTCGTGGCTAGCACGTACAAAGCCTTCTCTTTCTTTCCTTTTTCCTCCTTTCTTTTTCTCCTTTTCTTTCCTTCACTCCCTTGCGCGTGCTTGGTTTCCTTCTGTCAACAAGGCGTACCCTTTCTCTCTTTATTGACCAAATCAATTTACTTTCCTTTTTTTAGTTTCGTTTTTTTCTTTAATATCATTCGGGCCCACCGCTCTTGACTTGGTCAAAATATTACCCATCCAACCCGTTAACAACTCATTCTGTTTGTCTCTATCATTCTCGTTTCGAACAATGAACGATTAAACCAAAGCATATGAAACAACTCATTACGTTTATCTCTTTCATTTACTACTTCCCCAAAATTTGTACCAAGTTCTCTCCTTCATTGTTTATTACGATTGTCCTTACTCTCTCGAGGTCAGAATGTAGTTTTTACCGTACAAAATAATTGCGCAAAGCATTTCGGCTTCTCCTATTTTTCTCTTCCTTATGTCTTCGACTCTCTCTCTCTCTCTCTCTCTCTCTCTCTCTCTCTCTCTCGACAACTCATTCTACTGGACTCCTGGTTCCATCTATAAATATATTATAGGTTACGTGGGATATATGAGCTTCAAGAATTTCTATAATCGTGTAGACATGATAATCTTAAAGTTCATATGCAGCATTACACTTGCTTTGCTTCTCACTGTTTCATCTGTTAGAGCAGCTCCTAAGGAATCTCTCATAACTTCTTTGCCTGGCTTCAATGGAACTCTCCCCTCTGAACATCATGCAGGGTATGTAACCACATATATGTACTTGTGATTAGCTGTCTTTCGACTTGAATCTGTGTTATCGCATGAGTTCAAAATTCGGAATATGCAGGTATGTGACTATAGATGGAATTCCAGGAAAAAAGAACTTGTTTTACTACTTCATTGCTTCAGAAAGGAATCCTTCGAAAGACCCTGTAGTACTGTGGCTTAATGGTGGACCCGGGTGCTCCAGCTTTGATGGCTTTGTCTACGAACATGGTATCAGCTAATCCCTGGTGATCATAATTTATGTGATAAGCATATTTCCCTCGGATATGCCGTGGCCCGCTTAACAGCCTAGTGCCTGTTTCCAGGACCATTTAAATTCCACGTAGGAAAGCCAAAGGGAAACTTGCCCCTCTTGCACCTCAACCCGTTCAGCTGGTCCAAGGTCAATGGAAACTTATCTTTTCAGTTGCAACTAAGCAGTATGGCTTGTTCTAGATTAAAACTGAACAATATGAAACAAGCATGCCACAATGACTCATGGATTGAGTTTACTGTCATTTCTAATATCAATCATCTTTGGGGCCTGATCCTTATTAGCCGCAACATTATTTACCTTGTGCAGTCTATGATACCATATTCTTGTACATATTTCAGGTTTCCAACATAATATATCTGGATTCACCATGTGGCGTCGGTTTATCTTACTCCGATAATCCAAAGAATTATGTGACGGGAGATCCACAGACTGCCTCTGATACGCATGCGTTTCTTCTCAAGGTAATGAGGTCTGAAATCTGGATAAGCTTTGGAAAACCAGCAGGCCAAAATAATGTGTCGCAGCTAACACTTGTTCTTCTTTTTTCCATCTAGTGGTTCGCACTTTATCCAGAGTTCCTTTCAAATCCATTCTATATTTCTGGAGAGTCTTATGCTGGAGTTTATGTGCCAACTCTTGCTTCGGAAGTGGTAAAAGGTAACACATACTCACCAGAGGCAAGGTTCCTGTATTGGATTGAATAAGTAACGGGAGATTTTCTATCCCTGTAGGAATTCAAATTGGCGAAACGCCTCTTATCAATTTCAAGGTATGTTTTCTTCATATTCTATAATGGTTTTGGCAGTGCAGCATTCATTGAATGATCGTGAATTTGATACAGCTAGTTGAGATCTTGAACAAAATGGCATGATGTAGGGTTACATGGTAGGAAATGGGATCACAAATGCAAAATTTGATGACAATGCTGATGTGCCTTTTGCTTTTGGAATGGGGCTGATCTCAAGTGACATCTACGAGGTGGGTGGATCAGGGAGTTCGCTCAGAGATTTTACTGGACTAAAGCTTCTGAAGGAAGATAATTGACACCGTCATGACTAATTGTGCTACACAATAACTAAGTTTCGACAACATCAAGCATTAATTGTGGAAATCTCTGTGTGATGCCTAAAGCCATCTTTATGCCAATTAACAGTGAGCTTAATATGGATCATATTTGATCGTTTCAGGTTCTCCAAACCACATGTGTCTATGATTATCAGAGTGAAACCTGTCAGAAGAATATCGAAAAATGGGGACGGGTGAGATTGTCACTGTACTGTCTTATACTGGAAATTAATAAGGCCTTCTTTAGTACTTCGTGCATCTTCTATAAATTTTAAGGAAGAGGGAAAGGTGCTCAAGTAGATACAAATGAGTCGAGTTCTAATTATCTCGAGTGCTTTGGCCACTTTTTAGGCTGTCTCAGGTCTAAACGTGTATGACATTCTTGAGCCATGCTATGGTAATTCAGAGACCAAGAATGAAAGTGAAAACACAAATATGCCTTTGGGCGTCCATGAAACAGGGGTGAATAAGAAGCCTCTCTCAAAGCGAGCTAGAATGTTTGGTCGAGCTTCACCTTTTTGGACCACAAGAGATGCTGGAGCTTCAAGCCCTGGATCACAGGATGAGCTTCACATCAAATGCGTGGTGAGTTAGTCAAAGTTTTATTAAGTATGACTTGGTTTGGCTTCATTAACTCTCTTCAAGAATTTTTTTTTTCCGGGGGGGCGCGGTGGGGCGCAGTTGGGAACGAGCAAAACACTCTGGATTGTCAGAACAAATTAATTGCCTCGCCAGATTTTTGCTTCACTTGGTACTCCCATTCTTCCCTTTGTTTCCAGTACATACAATCCGTTTGACATGCTGAATTGTGATGGCACAGGATGATGAAGCTGCATTTGCATGGTTGAATGATGAAGCAGTTCGCAAAGCTATTCATGCAGCACCGGTAATGAAAAACATTATCCTCATTTCATATCACTGCATCAAGCGTCAAATAACTGATCAATCTGGAATGTAATCAATAGGCAAGCGTGGCAGGTCCTTGGTGGATATGTGCCCCAAGAGTCAATTATTCATCGGGTAATGAAAGCATGATCCCTTACCACAAAAACTTAACTTCCTGGGGTTACCGAGTGCTCATATACAGGTGAGATATCTGACAGAACAATCCTGCTTTCACAGTAACATGGTAACATGCTAGATCTCCTATGAAACCCCATTGGTTTCCAGAAAAAGTTTGAATTTGACAAAATATATACAGCTTTTTACTAGTTGAGGAGAACTTGGATGAAATTAAACTTATAAGACAAATACAAGGGCCGCAACAATGTCCTAACTTTTGGAATCAAGGGCGCTGGCAGTGACCTCAAACTTTTTTGACTGAGCTAAAGAGAGCATCGGTTAATAAAATCTGAGCAAAAATCTAGGATGGACCTTGCTAGGCACCAACTTAGTGTGTTGTTGTGGCATCTTTACATTTTGCTAACTGGACAGATCAACAGAGGTTTGCTTATGCATTGACTGATTTAAGTTAATAATTCATTGGTGTACTGGCAGTGGAGATCATGATATGAGGGTACCGTTCACTGGGACTCAAGCATGGACCAGATCATTGGGATACAAGATCATTGATGAATGGAGGCGTTGGATGACTGATGGTCAAGTCGCAGGGTAAGTTTGACGTCTATAGGTATTCCAGTCACATCAACAGCAGCCACAGATGTGGCTACTTCACACCAGAAATATGACCTTTTACCCATTGGACTTTTCATCATACCTTTTCCTTTCGTTACCTATTGCTGTTAAGCACACCAATTCGTAGTGAAACATTAACTATACATGCTTTCTTGAATTGGTACAGGTATCTGCAAGGATATGACAACAACTTCACATTCTTAACAATCAAGGTTATGTGCAACATACTCCAATACACGTATTTTTGTTTCATCATCCATTATTAAAAGCTACCTAGCAAGTGAAAGTCAATCAGAGGAAGGAACTTTTTAGAAGGGAGCTTGATGCATGCCATTACCTTGCTTTTCCTTGTAAAATTTTCAGACATCCCCTCTGATTCTACTGTCTATCTCACTGTTGCAGGGAGCTGGGCACACGGTCCCTCAAAGCAAGCCACGAGAGGCGTTGGAGTTTTATAGTCGCTGGTTAGATGGAAAACCAATATAGCGTTATTGTATTCCCAGCTCGTTGAATCACAATGATCTCACCATGCAATTTTAGCACATGAGGACATACAACTTCCTCTATGTACCTGAAAGATTGCCGAATAATTCAATAATATCTTCAACTTCACCTTGCTTCCTCCCTGGCTTGATAATTGGTTGTGATGAGGAGAATGGTGACACAATCATCATTGAGATCTATATGACAGAAACTTCATGCAGGCAATTCGTAATACTTGATCTAAGAATTGAGGCGAGTCACTAATCACATCCTTCATTTAAGGATTAAAAAACTCATTTGTGGGCATTGGCAATCTTCTTCTCAAGTGGGGCATGCCTGTAGATCATTGTTAGCTCATCACATAGAGGTTTTTCATTCCTTTATGAAGATCGGGTGATGCACTCCTGACAAGAGTATCAAGGAGCTAGATTTTTAATTAACATACAAGTATCATCTTTCTTAACGAGGGCAAGCTAATGAATTTGATAAAATCCAAGCTCTCCGACGTGGCCTTTTTTTTTATTAATTTCTTATGCTAACGTGGCTCGCCGGAGTTTCCATTGGATCACTTAGGCCTTCAAATGACGTCGTTTTAGCATCCTAACACCAAAAACATGCCGTTTGGTGTCTCCCCCAATCCAAACCCTAAATCTCCGGCCAATTACCGTCCTCGACGGCCCCCGCACTCGGCGGCCACGGCTCCGACCCCGTCCCCGACCCTGACCCCGACGATGGCCACTCGGCAGCCGCAGCTCCGACCCCGACCCCGACCGCAACGATGGCCACTCGGCAGCCGCGGCTCCGACCCTGACCCCGACCTTGACCCCAACCCCAACGATGGCCACTTAGCGGCCAAGTCGAAGGCCATGATCTAGCTGGTGCTCGAGGAGGCCACCAACAAGTGCGCCGCTATTGATGTCTCCCTCTCCATGTCCGATCTCCCCAATGAGTGCTCGGCTGAGCGAGTGACGGCGGCCCAACGACGGCGGAGGCCGAGCAAGCTAGGACAGAAAAATCCCCAAATGAGTTAAACGGCGTCGTTTTTGCAAGGTCATCCATGTAGGACGGCAAAACGACGTCGTTTTCTTAAGGAGGACCGAAAACGATGTCGTTTGAAGGCTTGTTGATTTTTTTTTTAAAAAAGAGCCATGTAATCATTTTGGTCGGAATCTTTCGCCGATTGCACCAAAATAATCGTTTTTCCTTCGATTTGGCACTTAAGTGATCCAACGAAAACTTTTTGCACCAAAGTGAGCGCCGTACACAACTTATAGCACTGATAATGCACTTCTCCTATTTATTTTCTGTTACAAGAGCTCCTGCATGTCTTATTCATTACAAGACATTCCTACTTTCCTTTCGATGTGTATTATGTCTCACTCACGTCCAGTTTCTTCATGATGTCTTATTTATTACTAGACATTCCTACTTGTCTCACTCACCTCCAGTTTGCGAATTCACTACCAGACATTCCCACATTCCTACAGTTGAAACACAATAATGCCACTTATTATGCTGTTACATGATATGCGTAAATAAGTAGCTCTGTTCTATGTAAGCGTGATCTCAAAAGACCATTTGACATGGCATAGCGTGTGAGAATTCTCTGTACGCAATAACATCAATTCTATGGCATGAGAAAGCATAAAATTTTCTTTACCACAGCTTGTATGAAGTCTTTACAAGTAGAGTTCCTTGTCGAGAGAACAATGGGCATAAACATTTCAGCACCATGTACTTTCCAGCTTTCCATATACTCTTGGGGCTCCTTAAAGGCTTTTTTTTTTTTTTTTTTTTTGGTCATGGTTGATTGTACCTCTCTCTGAATCTTGTTTGGTAATATGCAATCCAGTCAACTCATTATTTTTTTCCTAGCAGAGTGGAGCAGCATAGTTAGAACAAACAATTTCGTTAATGAGAAGTTATTGCACCGTGCAGATTTACATGAGTCTAATACATCAGAATCTTTAGCTGTTTAACAAAGATGTTTAGATCTAAGTATACTGGCTGCGTGCCAGAACTTTTCTGGTGTAAATAAGAAGGTAACAAAAAATTAAGGGCAGGCAGGAGGAGGAAATTGTACAGGAGAACAAGTTACTTCTCATTTCCGTAAGTTATACTCCATCACGTATCAATAGCAAATGAGATATAGACTAGAGGTGTGACATTCCGAAATTTGACCCTATTTCAAAATATAGGAAATGGTTATTTCATCGATGTGCTTATAATTAATTTATTTTGAATTGATTATTCATGAGTTAACTGATCTATTGGGCGAGAGACCATATAGGGTTAAAACGCGAAAAATTAAAGAATTCGATCAGTAATAAACTGATCGACCATAAGGATCGACAATGGTCAATACTACGTTGTATAAATCAATTAGTGAACGGATATAAATCGATTCGACGGAAGTACATAGTCGGTTTGTAGGTGATTCCATACAATTATAATATTCGCATCGAACGACGATAAATCGATTTTCTATTGATCTTATATTCAAGGTACGTAATTGAACCCTCGCAACAATTCAAAGAGGAACAAATGTGGATCGAAAATTATTGGTCACAGGTCAACCGCCCTAAAAGCCACCCGATAGATTAGGTTATACTAAAGTCGCGTTCGATCGATTTTTAACCATGAAATTTAATTTGATTTCAGATATCGAACTTACGAAATTTAATTATTGTACGTCGTCTCATCATCGTTGAATAATCGGCGAGTCCGAAATTTTCGGCAAAGGAATTATCGGACCAAAAAAGGGGGATTCAGATCAAGAGGCAAAATTGAAATTTTTGGACCAAAAAGATTGTTTTATGAAAATAGAAATATAAGGAAATAGAAGGGGGGGCAAGAGACTTGGTGAGGACTGAGGTGGGATTTAGGGGGAGTGGTGCGAGGAAAATGATGATTTTTGAGGAAAAAATCTTCTCAAAATCCTCTCTCTCTCCCTCTATTTTCTCTCTCTCACCTCACGTCCATCTCCCCCTCCCCTTCTGCCAAATCTCACCCACTCCCCTCTCCCCTCTCTTTTCTTTTCTCTCTTTCTTTTTCCTCCCCTCACGCCACCCTCCTCCCACACTCCCCTCCCCTTTTCATTTTCTTTTTTTTTCTCTCTCTTTCTTTTCCCTCTTCTCTCTTTTCTCTTCTCCCTCACTTCTGCTGCATCCTTCCCCTCCATTTTTCCTCACCCCATCTTCTTCCCCTCCTCCATTTCCTTCCTCCCTTTCTTCCCCACGTTCACCATCCATCCCATTTTCACCACCATTACCATCTTCACCCCATCTGCACCACCACGCCACTATCACCATCACCATCTCACGCCACCTTCGTCCGCCGCTTGGAGCCGTGCCGTTCGCCGTCCTCACTGCCGAGCCACCAAGCTTGGCCGCTCCTCAACTTCACTGAACCACCATCTTTGGCCGCACCATCTTCACCGCCTCTTGTCGCCGCTCGCTCGTGCCGTCTATGCCGCCGTTGCTTTGCGTCACCGCTGCCGTCCGCCCGAACCGCCATCATTAGCTCATCACCACTTAACCTTCTCTCTTTGGCCGTGAGCCTTGAAAGGCTTCACCGCCATTCGAGTTCTTGTACAAGCTGGGAACGCCATACCCTTGACGCCGTCACCGCGAGCTCGCCGTTATCAGAAAACTCGTGAGTTAACTTCCTAATCGTGGATTAGGATGTTAATTATGTTTAAGGAGTAGATTAATTTAATATTAATGATGGTTAATATTAGTTAATTTTAGTTTAGCTTTAATTGGGATTAAGGATGGTTTAGATTAAATTTAAATGTAATTAGTTTAAGTAATTATGATTAGATTAATTAACTGTGGTTAAATTAATTAATTGAGTTTATTAATCATGATTTATTTAATTAATCATAATTTATTTAATTATCTGTAATTATTTTAGTTAACATCAATTAATTTTTAATTAATTATAGTTGGACTAATTAATCGAGTTTAGTTTAATTAATTGTAATTAGCATAATTAATCGAGATTATATTAATTAATCACGATTAGTGTAATTAATGACATCTTAGTCGTTAAGTAGAATTTTATGCTCGTTTTTCTAGATGACATTGTGCGTAATTTCGATTGTTCGCACGTGTGATGTTATGCTATTGATTGCCCAATTATAGATTTTATTTATTATAAAAAAAAAAAAAAGGTTTATGGGTAAGAAAATATATAATTTTGAAGTGTTGGGTTTTGACACCAAATTTTATGTGCTAAATAAAACAATGGGATTTTAAAATAGAAGTGCACAAAGTTTCACGGGTTGATTTCAAATACATGACCATGTACGAATATTTTATTGAGATTTTTAAATGTGAAAAATTGCCAAAGTTATTTATTTGAAAAATAACTCTTTTATTATTGGCTAATTAATGGCAATAAGAATCTAATTGTTGATGTGCTTGAGTGGTCATTTAATCGAACCTGTCACCCAACGAGAGTTTGGGGGCGATGCCTGATTTTTATCGAATGCCCGGTGGGAGTCCGGATGCTGAGTCGCGGTTGAGGTCGGACTGATGCTTCTTTATAAAATGCCTAGGCGGGGTTTTAGATGATGTCGTGCCCGATGGGGCAGGACGATGACCGACAACTCTTGTGTTGGTCATGACTCAAGGGGTCGTAATAATTGAAACACGTGTGTTGGTAATGTGCATAGAATTTTTAGAATATGTTTTAATTATTATTTATGCATGTTAGACTATTATTACCATGTGAGATGTGTTTAGGCTGCCTTCGAGACGAATTTGTATCCTAATTGAGGTTTAGGTTGTTAACTCATTGAGATTTATATCTTACCCCGTCGTTGTTAAATATTTTCAGGTGCGTGGTATGGAAAACCGTCACGTGCGATTTGGGGTCCTGATGGACCAAGACATGGGCATACCTAGCTTCACTTTTGGTTGGTCTCGTCCTTAGTGAAGTTTAAGCTAAACAAAAATGGTAATAAAACCCCATAATTTGTTTTGAGTATCAATCGGTGAAGAATGCTACCATCCTTTGTTGGTGCTTAGGACATGTATCGACATAATAAGTATCCGATTTCAAGGAAATAAAGATACAATAAGTGGGGGGAAATTGTCAAAAAAAAAAAGGTCCTATATATATATAGACACACACATAGTATACTTTTTGTCAATTCAATTTTAAACATTTCAATTTGACCAATTTAACTCTAAACATTTTGACGATTTGTTAATATACTCCTTTTAGCCAATTTTAATTAGGAATCACTTAGGTGAATGTTGAGCGTCTTACATGGCACAATTAGCGCGATTTGAACAATTTTTGTAATTTTTATCGTTTTAATTTTTATTTACTTTTTCTTTCTATTCTTTCTTTTTATTTCCTTCTTCCTCCGCTTGTTGTCGATGATTGGCCATAGATGAGGATTGCCTTCATTAAAATTGGGCAAGGGTCAACCTTGTTGCCATGTTTGGCGAGGGTTGACCTGGCCAACCTCAAGCAAGGTTCACTCTCACTCGATCTGGCAAGGTCGAGCCTCGACCGAAGCTAGAAAGGGCATCCCTTGCCAGCCAAAATCGAGGTTAGCAATTGGCAAAGGAAGTAGGAAAAATAAAAAGGAAAAGAAATATAAAAGGAAATATAAAAATAAAAAATTCAAGAAAATGTAAAAATTGTTCACGTTAGCCGTGGTTATGCAACATAGGACAGCCAATATCCACGTTAGCATTTCTGGCCAAAATAAAAAATCAAAATGATTGCATAGGCAAATCCTCAAAAGCTTAGGATTAAATTGGTCAAATTCAAAAGTTTAATAATGAATTAACATAATTGTAATAAATGTTTTAGTAATTTTCTCCGATAAGTGGCATTTTGACAAAAGAGTGGGGGCCAATTGACCAGCAGGTGACCAAGAGCATCATCGACCATACCATGGATATGTTTTGATGGTGGGCGTACCTAAGTTAATTAGGCGCAAGCCTACCAAATGTTTAACTTATATAAAACAAACTTAATCTCTTGGGTCTGGTTAAAAAGTCTACCACATGTTTAACTTATTCAGAACTAAGTTGGTCTCTTGGGTCTGGTCAAAGATAGTCATCCAAGATTAAATGTGTCAAGAATAGCTTTCTAATGGTCTGATTCGTGAGAATGTGACCGCACTAAGTCGAGCCATTGGAGGGCAAAACTTTTTGGGTAACGTACGCTGTCAGCGTAAAGAAAATTGTTCAGTTTAACTTGATATTTAAAGAGAGAATGAGTAAAAGTACAAAAATTGAGGGTGGATAAGTCAGTTGTGGAAAATTTTCTTTGTACTAACCGCGGATGCTTCAGTTTTCCAAACCCTTCCTGTTTTACCGACTCAGCTTATCCTTTACGCATAGAGATGGAATAGATTAGAACACGCTTTCTCTAATTATCTCTCTTTTTCTTTTCTTTTTTTGTGTAAAATGTGAATATCATTTATAAGATGATGTACATAAGCTTAGAGACATTCCTCAGCATTACAATAATAACTAAGAACGTGAAAAAATAGAATGGGGAATATTTTCATAGTACTGCTTCGCCTATTCATTTCTTGTTGTTCTCATTCTTATTCTTCTTTCGGGTTAGAAGAGAGAGAATATATATTGAAATTCACTATGCTAATCAAAAGTCATATGTGATAAGAGAGTCGACGAAGACTTTTTCGTCATGCATCATCCTATTGCGTATTGTTATATTCAATGGCGAAGATTCGCGATCTAGTTGTGAAGAAGCTCAATAAAAACCTTCTGTCTCCACTAAATGTTGACATTGTATCTTGCTTGTGTAAAACTAAAATATGTTCGGGAAAGGACCAATACCGACTCAGTGACGTACATAAAGTTGCCTCTTTTGATGGCCACTTCATTTCATGAATTTATATAACGACCATTTATATATATATATATATATATAATAACTATGTTAATTATGATTTTTTTCTCTTATTTAATTGAGATATTAAAAATTGAAATAATCAGGAAAAAGCTACATAGATGGTTGCATGGCGCATAGTGCTCTACTCTTGGGAAAACGTCGCGAACATTTTGGGTTTGGGGAAAATCCCACCCCCCCAAAAAAAAGACCATCTTTAAGAACGTAGCTTCCATTTTTATGATCCTCTCAATGCTTGATTCGGCTAACGCAGCAATTAATCTGAATTTCAAAGTAAGCATTCCAATTGATTACGTATTTAAGTGTTATCCATAATTATATAATATGCTATCATTTCTAATATTTTATTAAATTTTACATATTTCATAATAAAATCATTAGTACGACTACCTTTTATTTTACTAATGACAGTTTCCTCTTTTTTAAAATAGGGTTTGTTTAGGTATTTTATAAAATATAAATAACAAGACGTTAAAGAAACAATTAATTATTATAGCCGTTATTTTTTTTTTTTTTTTTCTTGTGATATTTAATTATTATGTTAGGTGTAATCATATATTGATTCATGAATCTATTCAATCATTAGCAAGGAAAATTGCCGATACTAAGGTGACATTGCTTAAGTATTCATATCTTGAGCTGCGAACATGCATGTATAGCAAGTATCCAAGGGATCTTGAGATTGAAAATAGTAAGAAAAAAATGTTATAGTTAGACTTTTAGTTCGTTCAATTTGGTCCTTGAATTATTTGTAGATGTTCGATATATCCTAAACTTTCAATATATTCAATTTAGTCACTTAACTATTCAACAAATTCAGACAATCCTTCAATTCTATCCACAAGTTTATTCCTCAGACTTTCCAAAATGTTTTTTTCATTTTAATCCTTGTCCTAAATCAATACAAAAATATGAAACCTTTTTATTACCTTTTTTTGACCTTATAAATATCAAGATAGTTTCATTTAAGTAAATTTTAGCTAATGATCTCTATAACATCAGAAGTAGAGCCTCATTTAAAGTTATATCGGGTTGATACTCTATGGCTAAGGAGAATAAATATATAGAAATAAGTATGTCAAAATGTAAGTGCACCATGTAACTAGGCCTTACTGCTCATGAAGGCTTGGCTGGACGTTGCTGAAATGGGCCTCTTCTTTTCAAGAAAGGGGCTGAAAATCGAGAAACTAGGCCCAATAGAAGTCCCTCAAAAGATCGAATTTTTCGAATATCCATCTAATCCGGAAATAATCGTGTGCATGCACCTAATTTCGAGACTAATCGAACCTGTCTAGCATCTTCCTTACATAAAGAGCAAAAGCAATTAGATTATCCCCCCACTTACTTAGTCAAGTCACCAGTAGTTGCAACTCCAGAACCACTTCAAATCTAACCCTCGGATTTCCCTCACAAGTCACTTAAAATCCCCAACTATATATAACCTCATCTCTCTCGTGCCCATGCAACAAAGCCCGCATCACCATGGAACGCTCCAAAGCTTTCCTTGAGCTTGCGCTCGTGTTAGCTTCCGCGCTCTGCGTGATCACTCCGTTCATGTCGGTGGACGCCCAGATCAGCACGCCGTGCAGCGCGTCCATGATCTCGAGCTTCACGCCGTGCTTCAACTTCATCACCGGGAGCAGCTCGAACGGGTCGTCCCCCTCCTCCAACTGCTGCGACTCCTTCAAGAAGCTCTTGGGGACCAGCCTCGACTGCACCTGCCTCGTCCTCACCGCCAACGTGCCCATCCCGCTGCCCGTCAACCGGACCCTCGCGCTCTCGCTCCCCCAGGCTTGCAACGGCGGCCTTCCCTTGCAGTGCAAAGGTAGGCATGATGATTCCTTGGTCTGCACTGCAATTTGTTCGTCGAATATTAGGAAAGAAAAGGAGATGCGAAAGACTAACATGGCGTAACATGTTCGTTTGATTTTGCAGCCACCGGGTCGCCCCTTCCTGCTCCAGGTACGTTGTAAAACTCCTCGTAAAACGATACTATGATGTAGCAAACACCCTCCTGTGCTCTGGTTCTTTTTATCCAATGACCCCCGGGGACTTTCGATTTCGTGAAAACAGCCCATGTACGCTTACAAAATCATTTAGAAACCCTTTGGATCGATTTCGCTTTGGCTAAGTTACGCGATGAACCTGCCCGAAACTAATCGGAAGGGGTTCTCAATGAATTTGTAAATAGCACAGGAGTTATTTTCACCAAGTTAGAAAGTACAAGGGGTCACCGGATGGAAAATAGGAAACTGGAACGGGTTCCAAGTCATGTATACATGCAACCGAAGATCGTAAATTACTAAGAAAATAACGTACTTTCATTGACAGGTCCCACAACAGGTCCCGCACTGTTGGGCCCAACTCCTGCACCTGCAGCTTCTTCACCCCATCATCACGAAGCTGGATCTGGTTCTCCACATGTAGCTCCTTCCCCATCATTAAGCCCCCGAGGTAAACTTCCGAGACATACGTACGTACATACATACATACAAACATATATATGGAAACTTTATCCTTTTACCAAAACAAAATGCCAAATACCAAGAAAAAAAGAACTCATTTTTAACCCAATGATGACTTTTATTTGTCTATCTTTGTAGATATCCTTGACATAACTCTAACCAAAATCACACATTAAAAAGGCCAGATTGCCCCAGTTAGCAAACTCGTTTTAGCATCTTGTTTTTGAATGATTTGGTGTTTAGTTGGTAAATCGGGGGATCGATATTCTTAAAGGAAAAATGGGCATTTTGATAAATGAAGATACAAGGTGATATAATTAGCACGAATGTGTAAAGTGGCTTCAAAGATAAACCTCAAGTATACTTTTGGTATTGTCAAAAGTAGAAGTTTGAGAAAGTTGACGTAAGTTTTGGTATTTCCCCAAAAAAAAATTCCATGAATAGCCCATGCACATTGCACACGTCGCAAATAGCTATAATTGCAAGAACTATAGACGGAAAGAATTGCTAATTTGCAACAATCAAAATGATAGTCGACTAACCCATGGATCTATCACACTCTATATTCGAATTCAAGATAGATCACAAAATTTTCATGAATATTTAAATTGACATCCCAAAAATAGATCATATCCATTATTTTACTCATCAAGACACGACAATTCCAACCAACAAAAGAAACCGGAAATCATGTATTTCAAATAGTTCCACTTTGTGTTCACCTACCCATCTAAAATTCAACGCTAGAAGGGGAATGATATTGTAAGCATTTAAAAAGCCAAATTTATAAAAGCAATTTTGGAATGAAAACATCGACATATATTGTGGAATGAATCGAGCTGGTTGATCTTCTCACCTAATTGAGCCTCTTTACTCCTTCAAGCAGCTTCCAAAGCAGTAATAGCATCGCCGCCAGCACCTGCGCCGGAATCCGACACTACAGCGGACGCAGCACCGGCTTATTCGCCTGCGTTGTCAGTGGGTCCGTCGAGTATTCCCGGTGTCCGGCCCATTCTGAACCCGTCTTCTTCTTCGGCGTCAAGCTCATCTCACCTTTCTCTATCATGCCTCCTGATTTTTATAGGTGTTGTTGTATTAAATTCTATTGAGTGATTGCGTACTCTCCCCCATCTGGTGATATATGTGTATCTGTACGTGAGGGCATGCACATGCACGCAGGCCTTCGTTCTGTGGCAACCCTAGATTTGTCTTGGTTCTTCTGAAGTTTGGCCCAGAAGTTTAAAGTACCTTTATCAGCTACTCAATTTCGCTAGGGGAGACGTTGATGATAGCTGACTACATACATCACAAGATGCATATAATGTTCAAAAGTCAGGCTGAAAAAATGACTCCTCTATACCTCAAAAGAAAATTATCAAAAAAGTCCTAAACCTATTATATAAATATCGATTTAATCCTAAATATTTAATTTAGCCAATTCAATCGTTCCAATCAATTTTGACCAGAGATCATTGACTTGACAATCTGATCAATGCTAATTGTCTAATGTGACATAGTTAACGCTAAAGTAGATAGTTTCCTTTTTATTTTCTAATTTTTTTCTTTTTTTTTCCTTTTGTATTCTTCTTTCTTTCATCTTTTCCCTATTACCCTCCATTGGTTATGGGGCCTCAATAAGCCAGCGGAGGTTGCTAGCAACAGACAAGCGCCGTCATTGGCGTCGCGAGCGTCAACCTCATCAAATCTAGCGAGGGCAGCCCTTGCTAGACCCTCATCAGCCTCTGGCAAGTGCCAGCTTGCTAGAGGCGGGGGAGGGCAACCCTCACTAGATGCCAATAAGGGCAGCCCTCGCCTAATCTACCGAAACCGACACTTGCCAATATCAACCCTCGCCCATGGATGATGGAGAGAAAAAAAAAAAAGGGAAATGAAAAAAATGACGGTCTTTGTCGATAAATGCGTTCCTCATGAAACTCAATAGTGGCGAACAATTTTAGTAATTAAGATTGTGATAACAAGATCGGCTTAATTATTATTACGAGAATAAATCCCCATACAATCTAGTTATGCATTGTGACAAGAACTTTGGGGAGACGACCACATAGCTTATTTATATTTCATCCAGCAAGAGTTCTCTGTGTTGTCATTATGAATGCATTTAAAGTTCATGTACTGAATTTCTAGTGTTGACCATTTAACTGCTGAAAATTAAAATAATGTTGTTTGATGATGATTGAATACTGGGTAAATGGTATATTTTTCTTATCAAACATGGGATTGTAAATATAAATGGCAGGTTTTAGGTCTTAAAATACAAAATTTTATTGCAAATTAACTGAATATATGAAAAGTGAGTGCAATTATTTTAGGAAAAATCAATCGACCGGTACATATTTTCTTGAAAATGATTCTTCTTATCATTTGGAAAAATTAGTCAACGTAGAATACTTTTACTATGAATAACAATTTATTCCTGTACATTTTTATTGATGATGAAATTACTTCTTTTAGTTCACTTTTGTATGAGGTACAATCGATAATTTTTAGGAAATTATTATTCATATACATCTATAGGTGATGGATGTGGGATGTGTAAACAAAAGTAGACAGCTTAAGCACTATTAATCCCTCTTCTTAAAAGCTTTTCAAGTCCAACCAAATTTTATACTTGAAATTATATGTAAGTATATTAGCCTAATTTAAATGTGAACAACTGTTAGCAAACCAACCCCATGCATAGATGTTCAGACCACACTTCTTCCATGTACTAAATTGAATTGCGCTTTTAACCACACAGTCAATACAGGCAATCTCCGAATTAAACCAAGAGTATCTTGTTGATGCTAGTTCAGTCCAAAGGGAAGTAAGAGAATATTACCATAAAAAACAGATGGTTTATCGAGAAAGAACCTCTTTTTTCTTTTATCAAAGTTCTTCTGTTCCAGCATATGAATTTTGAGATTAGTGCAGCTCTTTTTATCTTTTCCTTCTTCTTTTTTTGGATTAAACTGTGATGAGGTGACGAGGGTGGTTGACCTTGTCATCTTTGGCTTAATTAGCACAAGCAATGAGAAAACTAAAAATGACCATCCGACACCTGATGGAGAGTCTAGCGCCTGTCCATTGGTTTAAACCGCAAGTTCAGCGATTCTCAAATGATGCGACTAAAAGCAACCGGAAAGTCCGCTGGTCTTCCCAGATTTCAGGGACTTGAGTGCTTGAAATAAGGTCACTCTCTATCTATATAAGAACATCATATGTGACCTCTTTAGTCAGGGAAACACAGAAACTGTTGCACCATTCCTTTCGCAGACTAAGTACATAAACAAGCAAAATGGCCAACAAGCTCGTCGCAGTGTTCCTCACGTGCATCGTCGTTGCCACGGCATTGAACATCCACATGGCAGAAGCAGCCATTGACGAGAAGTTCAAGGCGTGCTTCAACACATGCGAGAGTGAGTGCAAAGCCAGTGGCAATGGCTCGACCTTCTGCGAAATTAGGTGCGACGGTGAATGCTCGGCCAAGGAAATCGCCGGTATGTTGCACCAAGTCTGAAATACATTATTCCTTTAATGTTCTTATGTCGACATCTTCGATATGATATGGTTCTCTTCTTTTCTTTTTCAATTTTTGCAAATTTTCATCCATGATTATTCTTTTGCAGATAAGCTGAACATCAAGCTACCTTGATCAAAGTGACGCGGAACTTTGCCAACATATTTTTGTTTCCCCAAAGAGAGCAAATGATGTAATGAAATCCTACTCAAGACAAGGAATTGATCGATCATATAAATAAGATTTCATTGATCAGTTTTGCATCATACTTTGGGTTGCAACGTGTTTAATGTCTCCGTATCGATGCAAATATTACATTCACATGAGTTTCAATGGAATTATCAACACGGGTTAGTCTTTACAGAAAACAAGAATAAACATTACGTAAAATATTCTTCAGACTTTCGATATCATATTCTTACCGGTTATTGTCATTCAAAATCTGAAAAACAAGTTGACAAAGCAATACGAACAGTGTGTCAGTTCCGTCTGGCACCGATGGTTCAGAGAAACAAATTATTCAATAGAGCCCAAGTGAATGGGGAATAAAACTAAGCAAAAAGAAACCAGTTTTCTTTTCCTTCAAACATGTGTACATATGTTTTGATAAGTATTTATCCAGGTACTTCAAGCAATGTTTTCAGCATTGCGTTGGGTTACAATCACAAATTCCACAAGCACATCGTCCCCTCATGCTCACTAACTATTCGCAAACAGTCCTTTTGACAAGCTGATGACCAGGCAAGAGCGTTTGCACAATCAAGGATCGAGTAATTCCAGTGGCAAAATGGAACAAGAATCGCCTACCAGGATCGACTAACTAGCCTAGCAGCGACAAGAACTTGTGGCTGCAAAGAAAACATTAAATGCGGAAGAGGTTTTCGATGTAATAATCAAGATAATCAAATTTCATGGGCCCTCCAGGCTCCAGGTTGCTGAAGCCTGCGCTCGTGCCCTCAGCTTATCGAGAAAAGGGATCAGTCTATTTTCGCCTCGAAATAGAATTTCCTGGCTTATAACTCCACATATTACCCTCAGTGAAACCTAAATATTTCAGACCTCCACCAGAGCTTTCAATTGGAAGATGATCAGCCAGAAATGAAATGAAGTCAAACAATTTCTTCGGTTAATTTGACCGCCAAAGTTTTCGCAGACGTGGATTTAACTGAAGAAACCTTAATATTACCCGCCTGAAAGAATAATATTTTCACTATACGAAAAAGAATAGGATTTTTTGCGTCTAACTTTTCACGAGCTTTTCGTGTATCGGTTTCATGCACTGACAGAACATGTGCACATTAATCGTCCGGCGCATCTCGCGGGTCTACAACTAAGTCTAAAGAGATGTAACGCCAACACGATCATCTTCCCTTTTCCCCCATCTAGAGAAAGCAATGTTCCTTTGTTATTCAAGAAAAGAAAACGCATCAATCATATGGAAAAAAGTCACCTTATTGATCAACCGAATCGAAGCGCTAACAATGTCCCCAAAAAAGGATGTCAGTAGTCAAGCTCATTTATTCAATTCCAGTCGAAATACGAATCAAAACTATGACTTTATGCAATCAACATTGATATTGACACATGCAGGCCTGGGCGTACGAGCTGCCTCCGCAGAAGGCGGTGATGAGGTTCGGGTGTCGCTGCGTGCAATTCCCCCAGCACTCTTGCGACGGGTTGCGACCCTGACAGACGTAACGCACCCACGGCAAGCCTTCCAGGCAGCCCTTCGCCATGCTCGGCACCACCATTAGTTCGCCTGAAACACGAAGGAGAACAGCGCTTTCGTTATGATCCTATGGATTTCAGGCTTGCATGGGAAGTTACTAAGATGAAGGCTACGTATTGCGTGGTTCTCCAGGGTTGTGCGCTCAAGTCGATGATAGTCACCATTCTCCGATCTATTGTTAAAAATATTTAGGAAATTTTTGTAGGGATAATCAAGATATGCACGGTCCGGGATACAGAGAACCTTCTAAATAGATATATCTAATCACGAGATTCCTAAATATCTATAACATCTATTTAGCTATTACAATAAAATAGACTTTTGGACATGAAAATACTCCAAACATAACGGGCTGAGTCTTTTTTTTTTCCAAATAAAAATTTAAGAATTTTTGTCAAGAAATTGAAAATTGAAGGAATATGGAATTTCACCTGCAATGACAACTAGAGCTAAGACGATGAAGCATGCTGCTGAGAACTTTCCCATCTTGCTGTGGTTCCCTCAAATGGCTTCTTTTAGATCTGTCTCCTTCCAGTGGAATGGCCACCCTCTTATATACCAAGCAAGGGGTGAAAATTAAGTGCTGGGAATTAATGACTTAGGTAAATATAGAATCGGATTTCTTGGACCCTTGGAGAAAGTATTAAATCCGGTTTGTCTTCCCATTTAATTGGCGATAAGTTTGTGTACCTTGCCATAGATTTATTTCCATTTATTCTCGTAAATTCTCACCTTTCCCGATTGCTGAAAATGTCGCGATTAACGAAATACAAGCTTCCCGGTTTGTTTTGCGACCGCGGCCTATTCCGATTCACCAAATGGGGCCCAAGAAAGATGTAACTCTAGCTCCATTTTGGTTCAATTGTTTTCGGAAGTTTAATTTATTCTAAAATAGTTTGATTTGGATTCCAATTTTCTTATTATATAGTTGAGGTCTCCTCATTTAACATAGTATTAAATCGCCTCTTTACGTTTTGTCTATGCGAGTAAATGATCTCGCAATGTCTACGTTATTATTCATAGATTGCTAGATTTTAAGTTTAATGTTGATACCGATTTCAAACTGAACATGGGTTAATTTTTTGCATTAAGCATTTTGATTTTGTTTTCCATTTAGAATTGGAAGGTTCCATGAAAAGTAGGGTCCAAACATTTAACGAATAATGCCCGGAAATACACGATTTGAAAAATATTTTCAAAAAAATTATTGTTTACATCACTTGAAATAATTAGTGAATGAAGATAGTTTTATTATTGACAAAATTCATGTGTAAACATTTTCATAGCTTAGGAAAATATTCGATAAAAAGCCCATGCACGCATCTTAAATAAACTGTGATGAAAGCCGTCTTCTCTGGTGTCTAGCCCATCTTACTTTTTCTTTACCATCCATTGTCCTAATTTTTATAGGTGCTGTTGTTTTCAAATCCAATTGAGTGATTGAATACTCTCCCCATCTCTTGATATGTCTAAACATTATAATATATGATGAAAACATTTTTTGTTCACTGATTTGAATGTGTAATTGACCTCTTCCCTCCGAACTTGCTAGTAGTTTTGAGAGCCGGCTAGAATTTGTTCCACTTATTATTGTCGTGCAAATTCCATGTAGATCCCGTGCATTTGGGATGCTAGTGCCGTGCAGGTGCTAATGCACATGGGTGAATTTTTAAAAGCGTTGTTAATTTTTTAACTTAAATTTTTAGAATTAGAATTCTTTCCAAAAAATTGTTTCCATAATCCGTAAAACCGCATGGGGACAATTACAACTAGAGCTTAGACGGCGAAGCATGCCGCTGAGAACTTCAAGCTTCCTCGCCCAACAACGCAGAGCAAGGTATAGCACTTTCTGTACTCTTTCAGAGGCAAAGCTGGCAACCGAGCGGAATCAGTCACGACGGATTATCAAAATTTTATTTTTTTTTGGTTGCTTTAATTTAATTTATTTTTTTTTTATTTTTCTATTGCCAAAAGTGAGTATTCGATATAATTGACGAAATTCAGATGTCAGAAGACTTAAGTTATTTTGAAAATTTTAATTTATTTTTGAATTAATTTGATTTAGATTTCGGTTGTCTTATTGTGTCGTTGACATTTCCTCATTTAATATGTAGCATTAAATTGCCTCTTTTAAGTTTTGTCTATAAGTAAATGACTTCACAAGGTTTACTTTATTATTCGTAGATTACTAAACTTTAAGTCTAATATTAATACAATTTCAAACCGATCATGTGTTGATTTTTCGAAGATTTTGTCTTCCATTTTCGTAAAATGTAATTATATTAATTTGTTAAAAATTCTCTGCATCATACAAACGTGTTTTCCATACAAATTGAGAATTCCAAGTTTTACTCTAATAACTCACATCTTATCATTAGAGACAACGAATGTCAATACACATTTTGCGTAACTTCGAAGAGTCACAATAGATAGCCGGAACCATCAAGCCCCAACTATTAGTTTTGGACTCAATAAAATATATGATAAACCACATTTCAAAACGTGGCGGAATAAGTGTATCAAAATTTCTAAAACTTATCACGAAAGTAGAATTTAATCAGAAAAGTTTCAAAAAGTGCAATTAAAAAAAAATAAAAGTAATTGAACCACCTTTGCTAGAAGCAGGAGAAAATTGCCACCTCAGCAATCATAACCTTCTTATCGCAATCTGTATGCAACTTGAGAATTGACAAATATTTGGAGAGGCGTAAAAAGAGCAAGTCACCTGGAATTAAAACTAGAGCTACGGCGAAGCATGATGCAGAGAACTTGCCCATCTTGCTGCGGCTCCCTCAAATGGCTTCTTTGCATATGAATTAAAGCAAGGAAGTGAAAATTACGTAAATGTAGTCAAATTTCTTTGACCCTTTTGGTAAAGTTATCAAATTCTGCTCGTGTTTCCATTAAATTGAAGATAAATTCGCGTACGTTGCTTTTTTTTTTTATAAAGATTTTATTTCCATTCGTCATCATACTCGCATTAAAAGATTTATTTCCATTCATCCTCGTAAATTGAAGATAAATTCGCGTACCTTGCCTTTCCCGGCTGCTGAAAATGTCGTAATTATGGAATACAAGGTTCCGATTTGATTGACCAAATGGGGTCTAGAAAGATTTAGCTCTCACTCCATTTTGGCTTCAATTGTTTTCAGAATTTTAATTTATTTTAAGTTAATTTGATTTAGATTACAATTGTCTAGTTATATAGTTGAGATATACTTATTTAATATAGCATTAAATCGCCTCTTTACATTTTGTCTATGCAAGTGAATGATTTCACAATGCTTACGTTATTATTCATAGATTGTTGAACTTTTAAGTCCAATGTTAATAATTATTTCAAACTGATCGCTGCCTGATTTTTCGCATCCGGCGTTTTGGTTTTGTTTTCATTTTGCTAAATGGAACCGTGGCTCCATTCAAGACAGCTTCAAAACTCACCTTCGCACCGATCATGATCACCCCGGTGCGACAGAGCGAAGGGCGTCAAGATCGATCTTGAGCAGCAAGCTGTTGCCGTGCATTATCTTGACGGCGTGGATGTAACCAACGTAGACGAGCCGGATGATGTACTCCTTTATCCTGCGCTTGGGGATGTTCGGTTCGACGATCCAACACTTTAGGGTTTCAATCTCGTCGAGGATGACGTGGTCCTCCTCCGACTTGGATTAGGCCTCATCGATGGACTTGACGAGGTCGAGGAACTCTCCGACTGGCCGAAGCTGCCGTGAGAGCCCATCTTGAGCTCCCGGCTGATCGCCTTCAACTGCTCTAGCTTTGCGAAATTAGGGAAAATCTCAAATAAGGACTTGAAGTGAAGTCATTTTCTCAAAAAATGACCCAAAGTGAACACTGTCTCAAATAAGGATCTAGAGTGGCTAACTTACTCTCAATTAATGACCTGAACTTCTAATTTTATTCACAGCCATGGTACTTTTGTCCAAGAACATTGTTGTTTATTTTTTGTCTCTCTTTCTTCTTTTTTCTTTCTTCATCTTTCTCACTATTTACATCACCTACATTATCAGCCCCTCCATGGCTCTTTGTGTCATCTCATTGTATGACCAAGATTGGGTTTTCTTTAACACGAGCCATTACAACGTAGTCTAACTTGTTGAAAATTTTAAATTTTGCTCCTAAAAATGGTTCGTAGACAATTCCACAAAATGGAAATGAGCTTTCAAAAATAAGTTCTTTTTATTCCAACATTCATTACAAATTCTGATCTCAAAGCCATAATATGAATCTGCTTTTGCTGAGACTCAACTTCTTGTCCAACTCCCAAGTTATGCAACTAATCCCTTTGGCGACGTATTTCTCTCACCTCAAAAGTGCATCAAACTCCACTTATTCCGGGCCTTCCGCTAACCCATCAACTGCAATTTTTTGTGTTGTTTTCGGTCCTGCTTGCCAACAACAGAGTAGCAATATCCAAGCATCGCCAAATCGTCTTGTTTGACTAACTTATGCCTCTATTCAATTAACACTTGGTGATCAACAATTTCACGCCAAAGAACAATCTTGTTGCAGCTGGCAACTATTTCAACCTTAGCAAGAATTTGCCTCATCAATTTCAAATTTGGGTTTACCTCGCTTGCGTAAATTCAATCTTTCAAAGATCTCCCTTCCCCTTTGCAATGCTAATGTCTCCTTTTAATAATCCCTAGTCTGGAGACACCCACTCACACTCTTGCCATTCTCATCGACACAGATATTCTTTTCAATCGATACCCCCATCTTGAGATTGATCATTAGTCGCATTTGACATCATTAACTATAGAAATTGTTGTACTTCGTTGCGGCAACGTTGCCCCATTGCCGCCATTGACAAGTCCTATTCTAGCTCTCGACCTCATTGACCACTGCCCCCGATAGAAAATCATATTGAGGTCAATCCGAGCTTTAGGTTGAGCACAAGCGAGCCGAGATTTGATGCATCTTGAGGAACTGAGGATTTTAGCATCCGAGAAGGTGACCAGTAGCAAATAACTCCAATCCAACTTCTTGTCACTAGAACCAACTACGTGATGAAATGAAGCTCATGAGGTCACTGGTAGGGGCCCTGATTATGGTGTTGAAGAAGGAGGCAATGTAGAGTGAAGGAGGAGGTGTGAGGAAGATGAAAAAAGAAAAAAAATAAAAGAAAAAATGTTCTTGGACAAAACTACCCCAAGCTGTAAATAAGATTGAAAGTTTGGGTCTTTATTTGAGATGAAATTAGCCACTTTTGGTCCTTATTTGATACAGTACCCACTTTGGGTCCTTTTTTGAGAAAATGAATCAACTTTAGGTCCTTATTTGAAATTTTCCCGCAAAATTATCCAATTTAGAGGGCTCCTGGCGATTTCTTGCAAGGGGTTTTAACAGCGATCAGGACGACTATTGAAACGGCTAGCCATTGGACGAGGAAGGCCAATGCAAGTTCTTAGATCCATGAATCTGGAGGGCATCGATAGTGATCAGAGAGCCCGTTTGGTTCGGCTTTTGGGAAATGCCTTTGGCCAAATGCAAATATCTTTAGGCTAAATGGGTTTTTGGGAATGCTCGGATATTTGGCAAATTACGCATTGGAAAGTGACTTGTGTGAAAATACCGTTTGACAAAACTTATTCCAAATTGGATTTTGCTTTTAATTTTTTTTTTTTTTAAATATGAAAATCAAATCCGGCGGCCAGATCAAGCGACGTCGTCGCCGCGACCTCAGGCGCCTGGAGCCACAGAGGCCAGATTGGCCATCCGGCGGCCGATCCGGCCTCGGACCGCCAAATATGGCGGCCCGAGGTCGCACGGACCTCGGGTGACGCCGCCTAGTCCTCGCGGAACCGCGTGCGACCTCGGGCGACGCTACCTAAGGTCCGCACGACCTAGGCGACGCGGTCACGCGTCGCGCCACCCCCCCAGACAATGGTCACCGGCAACGCGCAACCCTCAGGCAACAGCGGCGGCGGCGGTGGCTACCGGAGAAGAAGATGAACTTGTGGCCTTGTTCGAAGACGACAGGGGAAGAAGAAGAAGAAGATGATGAACAGTAGACGTGACATTTCCCAAATGTTGAATGCTCAATGCTGCCCATCCCCAGCTTTCAGCATTGAGCATTTGGAATGCTCATATTTGGGCAAATGAAAATTTTAAAAATTTTCTACAGGGCTTGCCAAACACCAAAAACACCCCAGAGTCTCGGAAGGACGTGCTTAGAGAGAGAGAGAAAGAGAGAGAATTGTTGCTCAGTGTCCAGGTGGGCGGTTCTACCCTTGGATCCGAGAATCGGATTGAATCTGACATCACACGCATCATGTCCGAGCCTCAGATTAACTTTTACTTATAATCACCTGATTGCAAATCTATGCTCACCCATTTGCCACATCTTCTTAGATCCTGAAAACCATATAGCTAGTCTTGACTGTTCCTTTGACGATAATACATGTTTCAATATCGTCACACTTATGGGATAATAATCAAGGAAGATTAAAAGAACAGACGAGCAGGAAGACCTTAAGTCTCAAACTCCTCGATTAACAGTAATCTTTCAACAAATATACAATGATAATATTCCTAACGGTCAATCTCCTCCATTCTCCAATCATTTGCAATTTTGCATAGCACTAAATTGAACAGCAATAGGGACCACATGCGAATAATTACAGAATCTAATCTCTCATTATAACATCTTCGCTAGACAAAAATAAACATGCTTCATTCCTATACTTATTCTTAAATAAAAGAGAGGAGCAAATTGGCCCTCTAAGATATTACAAGTTTTCAAATGTCAACAGATTTGTCTCCAGCTAACCCACACCCCATCATAAGCAACATTGTCCATTCCCGGGGCGGCATGTTCTCCCTATCCATCATGACAAAAAAATATACTGAACATGAATAGATTCCGCTAATCCAGGTAAAATAACGTCACTATCTTCCGGAGATTCTTGGCCTCCTGGCATGTTTCCATGAGCAACCTGCTGTCATGGAACGCAAAGCAGATAACTTGCTGTACTTGTGAGATTATGTCCATATTACACAGCCTGCAGATGAAATAGGTGCATGTATATCCAGTTAGCAACATTAAAGTAGTCTGAACCCTTAATAAAAGCTAAACAAGTTCATGGAGTCTCTAAATCTACCAAAGTCGTGCAAAGCTCGTCTAATAGAATTCATTCAAAAGGGTATGATTTATCAAGCAAGCATACAGATCCAAAAAGAGATCCATGCAGCCCAACTGAAAAGCTAACAGGCATTTCTATCGACTAACCATATGTATTATGTTGATTAACCATATAAAACTTTACATAAGCAAAGAATCTTTGGTTGAATGAGGCAATGCAATTTCAAACTCCTATGCCCCACCCTTCATAGCTGACAACACAAGTTCTGTTCTCAATAAGTCTGCCGACTGACTCTATTTGTACATATACCACAATACACACTCTAACCTAAGTATTACAAGAGTTTGATCTAATCGCTTAACAAAATTCCATCCATCCTCCATCGAGTCCCCTAGGCCATAGTACTGACATTCTCAATCAGTGCTTATAAACAGATAATTCATATTAGCTCTACCAATACCCTTTGCTACCCTATAGCACAATATCTTGACAAAATATGGAAATACAGAATGAGGCTGGCTACTGCAAGTATAACGGGAAGAGAAACTGTAGATACCATCGAGAGAAACAAGTTAAAACTTCCAATATTATAGATTGCACAACTCGGGTAGAAGCATTACCAACTGCATTATGAGGTCTTACCATCCATGAAGCTGCAGTGTTAAACAGTGAAAGCAAGAGCGAGAAAAAGGCTATAAAACAATGAACACAGGGAGCAATACATACCTGCTTGCTTCTATTAAAGGTAGATGGTCATTATAAGGCTTCTCTATCACATTCTGGACCTGAGAGATTAAGTAGAATGTGAAAAACTACTTCACCCACACCAAAGCTATCTATCTTAACTAGATCCAATATATGCACACTTCAAGCTCATTTAGCTTTTGGCAATTGACATCAACTGCGAACAGAATTCTAATTTAATTTCATACAGCTAAACTTACACAAAATACTATGTTCTAATGAATTATATATTCCTGATACCATAAACATGTACAACATGTTTTGTCACCATGCTGCAAGCACCACACAGCTTCACAGCTTTGTTTTAAGAAAATAACAACATACCAAAGGGAACCAGAAATTAAACTTGCTCTCTTAGAACTGCAGGTTTTGTTGTGATTCTGGTCAACCTCCTTATAATTCTGTATATGGTAAATCTCAAGAAATGAGCTTTGCTTTTTATAAGTGCTACATTTACAATTTGTCCCTTAGTTTTCTCCATGGTTAAACCATACACATATTGGCTAAAGAAGCACAATCCTACCAGGCAAAAAAATAATAAAACTCTGAATTACAGAATAGACGAAAACGGGAGGCGGCTCACTTTAGACAATAATTCCTGGCTCTCTGGAGGCTGCTTTTTTAAACTCTGAGGTAAGATTACTGTCAGCAGCTCCGGCTTTTCTGCTCTTAAAGCACCTCTAATGACGGCTGCATTAGTCCCGGATGCCCCCGATGTATATATGTGATTTTTCTACAAGGGAAAGTAGTACACTCAAGAAAAAAGACCTTATCTAAGAAGTGAAAATGGATATTTGGTGCTGGCATTCCATAGCTAAGTACAATCCTCAACCTAAAGTCAAAAAGGTCAAGCTATAGTATCGGGAATCTGCCTCTTAAACAATAGAGATATGACTTCGCCAGACATCAGTAATCAAATGCAATATAAAATGACTTGTATCACATTCACAGCTTCTTACAGTTATAACCATTGCATAGCTGAGAATCTCAATTAGTTCCTGATGCATGAATCCCATGTTTCTTGTCCCAAAGAAGCCAATAGATCGAGGGCCTTGCTGTTGAATGGCCAATAACTCCTGCAAAAATGAATCCTTTTAGTGAGTTCAATAAAATAGGAATAAGAGAGATTCGATAATGCAAGTACTTGTGGTAGAATAACTTAGTCAACGAGAAAGAAAGCACGCAAGGGAATAGTATGTATATCAGTTCATCCAAGTGAGCGTAATTCGATTGGGTTTATCAACCAACACACTGATTCTGTTGTCTAAGTTACCACCACAGAACTCTTTCCATCCGTCTTTGCCAAAGAAGAGAATCAATTTGGATTAAATTCTGAATTCCAGTTATTAAATTGGTTAAAGAATGTGTTAAATAAGTTTTGGAAAAAAAAAAACCAGAAGCTAGAGTCAGAGGAAATTTAGTAGCAAAAATTCAAATTCTATATGTCAAACCTTGACTATAGGATTTCAAATTAGATCGAGAATTTGTCGCAGAACATAGCAAACACCACATTCAGAGACTCATGTTTAGAAATAGAACCTTTATAACGTGAATAATTCTACATCAGGAACTAGCAAACAAGGGCATAGTAGCTTGGCCCTTGCAATCAATTAAAGTAGGTAGAAGTGACTGGGGAACCCATGTTCTAACCTACATGAGTCCTGAATCTTGGATGACCCTACGCAGGGTACTCAAAACACTTCCTAGTTAATTCTCAACAAATTTTAGCAACCACATGTCTCTTTTGAAGCTAGGAAACTGGATTTGATCTCTATAGACTGTGCCTCAAAAGTTCCAATAGGCTACTCGAAGATATTCTCAAATTCTGTTTCTGAAACAATGGCAAACAGCATCAACTTAATTTTCTTTTAATTTCAAAAACTACTCTTCAAAGCAGCGTAAATTCAAAACATTTAAGGAGTTGTTTTAAGTAATAGGCATGTATATACATATAGTGAGATAAATAAAGATATTTCTTGATGTATGCTTGTACTTATTGTATAAGAAATAGTTATCCTCTGAGACCAAGAGTGCTTTACATGGAACCAACATCATTTCCTGACAAACCCGATGACCTCCAGTGGCCCACTAACACTACTGATCATCTCCTGGTGATTCAAGCCATGAAGATTCCAATGTTCACAAATGTTTCCTCAACTTCCAGGCCACAAAAGTAGAAAATAGAGTGGACAGGGTGCCAAGCATACTGTACATTTAAGATAGTGCAGATAGAATCTGCAAGATTTGAACTAAAAGTACCTTACATCTGAATCAAACAAGAAATCCTCACCGTGCTATTGGGACATATCTCAAAAGGAAATTAGAGAGGAAAAAGTTGGCCAAGAAGAGAAGGAAACCAAGATGGAGAGATAAAAGAAATAATGAAAGATAGGAACAGTGCAACAACATCATAAGTGAAGAGATACAGAGGAAGAATGGTGCAAGATGAACAGTACAAGTGTAAAACTTTGGGCCTAGGGAAACTATCTACTCTTGCTCAGGAAAGAAGAAATAACCAAAGATAATTTATCTCCTTGTTTTTTGGCTCAATTGGAAAGAAAGAAACAAGAAAGGAGATCAAGAAGAATCCTACTGAGACTCTTTTAGGATTTTTGCAACAGTCTCCAGAGAAAAAAAAATCAAAACCTCACCCCCCCCCCCCATCTTTAGAACAAATAAAAGAAAAGAATCACAGAAATAAAAAGAGTAGGTTCAGATGCTAATATGTTTAGCACATTACAGGAGACAGGCCATTTACCCCAAGATGCATCTGCTCCTATGACATAATAATTCACAAAGCAAAAAAGATTTGCAAAAGGAAGGAGCAAGCCAAAAAGAGGACAAATAAGACTCCATGTACACCACCAAATGGAAACTACCAACCTGCAAATAATCAACTTCGGGAACTGGTTTGTATTCTGATACTAGGACGGAACTAGATCCTTCCACAAGAGATTGAGCTTGAGTCGGAATTTTAGTGCCTGCATCATCTTCGGAACCAAGCATCCGCATTTCACTCTCCTCTCCAAAGTCTGAATTGTTGACATCTTGATCCCTTCTCATAATCCCACAAAGCCACTATACCAGCACATAAAAACAGAGCCCCTGCTAGTAAATCATTAGTGAAAACCAACAGCCCAAAAAATTGGTCATACAATAAAATTTTAGGTCATAAGCTCATGTGGAAGTTTACAACCATTTAGGAACAATCCTATGTGCACTCACTACGTCCTTTTCTTTTTACATCTAGCAAATAATAATGAGCCTGAGTTTTCTTTCTTCTTTTCCCTTTTTGACCAGAAGAAGCCTTAGTCTTCTTGAACACAGATATTAATGATTTCTAAAAGGTAGCAGTGGCGAACATCTCATAAAGATAACGATAAAATCTCAGTAACTCTTACTAGAATATGAGTTGGCTATTATTCGACAGATGAAGAAATGAAGAAATGCAAAGTCGTCATAATTTACACAGTTAAGTCAGAAGCCCCAGCCCGAAAACTACGGAAAAGAAAGCCAGTAATTAAACCAGAATCCATTGAGAATAATTAAGATGCAAGAACCGTGCCGCCCTTCCTTTTAAATTTCTTAGAACTTCCATTAGATAGTAACGAGAAGCACAATCCTACACGTGGGCGTAACGCATACCTTGTGTGACCGAATCATGACTTACACATACCATCTCGAGCACAAAACGATCTTATATATAGAGCAACCGCCAAAGACGACAGCTCATTAGATTCTATTACTTGGTAAATAAATAAAGGGTGGCAAAAAGAAGCATCTTCCCGGCAGTGACACAATCTTAACTGTGCGAAGACACAAGTCACCCCTTATTAAACAACCTCACCCAAATAGCCACCCTCAAGATGATTATTTTAGCAGCCAACTGAATAACATAGGACTACCTCATATGAAGGAACAAACCCGAATAGCCGATCTCAAAATGACTCTTTTGGCCAACACTACGCCAGCAAATCATTATAATCAATCAAAACCAAATTCAGTCCCCTCCCCTCCCCAGCAATCCCATTTCAAAACCTGAGATTCAACCTCACCTAAAACGAACTCTAGCCCATAAAACCCTCATCCCAAACGAACAAAACCCAAAACTCAAAATCCGGCAAACACCGTCAAATTAGGAACGGCGGAGGGACCATTACCGTCTGTTGGGAAGACGAAAGCCTCTTCCTCCGAGCCCATCCGGCACAGAAATGAGAAGGGTTGAAGCAGCCGAGAGAGAAGACGCGCAAATCAGCTCCGGCAATCGGAGCGCCGCTGCTGTGGAAGGATCTCGAGGAGGGTCTGGAGGGAAAATCAATGGTGGCAGTGGCGAGGGGCAGCAAGTGCCTCGCCGGCAGAGGAATAATGCTCATTGCTTTTTCTCTCACTTCAAACCGTGGGTTTTTGCCCTAGGAGACCAGACCAGACCGACCAATTGAGAGGTGAAATTGAGAGGGCGGAATGATTTTTCTAAGGGGGATTTTCTCGCCTTTTTCTCTCCACTTTCTTGCTGCTTTTTCCTTCGCTTTCTCCCCCTATCCTTTCTGGCTTTCCAAACGGAGACGAATCAGAAAAGGCAGTGACTGGACGCACTTGAGAAAGCGGCGAGGAGACAGAGACCACCCGCTATAATATTGTGGGAAAAATATAAATATTGCCCCGCGCACGAAGAAGTCAAGTCAACATATATTATAATATATTATTCTTATATATTCAAAAAAAAATTAAATTCATATAATTCCCTCGCTATAATGATGCTGATATTTTTTACTAATCCAGGCTATTACCATAACTTGGTCTCTAGATAATTTTATTGAAATTCTTAAATTATATTGATAGATATCTGATTTGCTTTTACAAATGAAAAAAATCCGACTTTGGAGCTAAATAGTTGTTGAGTTTTGGGTATACAGTTTTTTTTTTTTTTCAATTTTTAAAAATAAAAAATATTTTTTTATGGGAAAAGCTAACGTCAAATATTAAAATGCTTGTGTATATGAAATTGCAATTGGAGGAAAACATGCGGCTGGCACTAAAGGAATGCATGTGCCTCCTATATAAAATTGTCAACCTTTTTTTTTATAAATAATTGAGATTTCATTCCGTGTAAAACCAACTGTAAGGGCACCGTTTCATAATTAAAAAATTAATATAGTTATTTCATCAAGAAATGATATTGCTGCTCCTTAAGAGACATATGTGTTGCTTTTTTCAGTAATTAACTATAGTTGATACTGTTGATATTCATTTTGCTATACCGAAAGTATATCCAATGTCATTAAAAAAAAGTTATCAATTAGACATTTCACAATTTGGGGTAAGTTTACATTACTTTGTGTTGAATAAATATCCTCAACGGTAAACTGATAAGGACATTTCCGAATTTAGAAATAGAAACGAAAGCATATCGTAACATGGCAGCTAAATAACATGGAAAAGGATCAAAATGAGATTTTTTGACATTGTTGTGCAACTTAGCTTACATATGAAATGTCTAAAAAATTATTGCAATAGTGTGAACTAAGTATTAGGTTAATCTTTTGCGATAAATTGGGCCATACTTTTCCCGGTCCAATTGCTCAAAATGACTTAGGATACGTTATTAATCATAATCTTTTCTAGAATAATAGGAGATTTAGCAACACGACGCCCACATTTTCATTTTTCTTTTCGCTGTAATTCTTACAAGTTATTAGAATAATAAATTAACAGGGTCAATTTAACACATCAGAAAAAACTTAAGTATATCATTGGCATAATAATAAAACTTTAGACAATGCACTTAGCGCAATTCCGGACTCTGATCACTCGATTTCATCCCAATATTCTTATTCAATTCTTACAAAAGATTATTGGACATTTTTGTGTACGAAATGAGCAAAGGAACTTATCGCGAGCAAAAATATGCGGAAACACTTTGCTCCATCAAACACGGAGATTCAATTTTCGGTGAATGGATACACTTCATATCTGATTCTGTAGCCCTGAAGCTGCACTCGAGCTCCGAGAGCTATCCGACATTCTTTGAGGATCATGTTCTTCGCCACCGACCAGACACATACAGCAATCCGAATCCGTAAGAGCTTCGTTACAAGCTGCATGACCGTAGCAAGGCGTTGACGACCACGACGTGCCTTCACCGACGTAAGGATTAAAACCCGAACGGGATCTCTTGGCAGACAACCACATCACCAGATCCCTCAAGCAATGAAAGTCGGCAGACTCATTAACGATGTTCCCGTTGCATATTTTCGTCACTACGGTCATGTCCGGAAAGCCTTCTGTGCGATTACGAATAATAGAAGAAAACAAAAGATGATCGCAAGCTTAAGTGAGGAAGCCATACATGCGTTCCTATGCCCACCTCTTGTCACGTTGCTTCCGTCACTTAGCTCAGTGAAATCAGCTAACTTTGCTTGATGAGGATAGCCCTTTTAGTAAGCTTCTGCACATGCCCTAGACACAAACATATTTGTACACATACCAAAGCCCGCTGTGATTTGCTACTTGGCTCCATTTTATTGATCTACAGTTGTAATTGCTGCTCCGCTTCCCCCTGCAATTGTCATTAGGCAAAGAAAAAACAACTTCATCAGTCAGATTGATTGATACTTGATACGTTAATTGCTAAGTTCGAGTGACATAGGACAGATGTTTAGATCAGTTGGCATTATCAAAAGAAACAATCCACAATAAAGTCGAAATGCGCGAGATCTAAGATTTTACAGCATTGAGGAGTAAAAGGCAAAAGGTATTCCGATTTTCAAATTTAAAGTTGGGAAAAAGTCATCAAAAGCCCCAAACTTTACTATTGTAACATATTTATCTTAAATTTTTTTTTGTGACATCAAAAACTCAAATTTTGAACCAATATGACACATTCACCCCGAGCTTTCTATGTGATATATTTACCCAAGCTTATTTTTTTGTGACACAAAAAAACTGTGACACCAAATTTTTAGGATAAATGTGTCACTTGGATATAAGTTTAGAATTTTTGATGTCACAAGAAAAAGTTTGAAGCAAATATGTCACCTTGTACAAATTTGGGATACATGTGTCACATTGATACAAATTTTAATTTTTTGGTGTCACAAAAAAGTTTGAAGTAAATGTGTCAAAAAAGGCAAACTTTTGGATTTTTGGTGGCTTTTACCCTTTAAAGTTGGTAGACTTAAGAGTATTTAAATACTAAAACACTAACCATTTTTTTTTGGGTAAATATGTAAGTATTGTTAATCAGATGAAGTACTATTTGCACCAAAAGATGACCAGGTCATTGACATGAGTAGACACGTTATTAGAGCATCAAATATTGTTAAGCACATGACCCATTGTCGACAACTAAAATCAGTATCAATGTTGGTGAATATCGATGATTGTCACCAATTGGTTGTCGATATACGACCACGTGTATTCAACGATGATCGATGAGGATGTTGACTAGCAACATTGACAAACTATCAGGGTGGAGGAAAGCTGAATGCTTGAGGAGCATCAAGATATGATTACAAGTTCGAAGCCACGAGAGAACAAAGCAATTGAGATCGTGGAACAACCATTATGCATTCGTAAAGAAGCAAATGTTCAAGAACAAGAGGGAGAATTACCAAAAAAGTCCTAAACCTATTGCTTTGTGCCAATTCAGTCCTAAACTTTTTTTTTTGTCCAATTTAGTCATAAATCTTTTATAATTATGCCAATTCAGTCCATCCGGCCAAAATTGGCCGGCCGGCGCTGACGTGAACGTCGGCGAGGGGACACCCGGCCGGCAAGGTTATTTTTTAATATATATATTTTTATTTTTTTTTTCGAATTTTAAAAAAATTTTTTTTTTTTTTATTTTTTTTTCTTTTTTTGGCCTTCTTCCCCGCGCCACCAGGCGGAGGCGAGCCTCGCCCACGACGGCGAGGCGAGGGTCGACCTCGCCCAATGGCCGGCGAGGCTGCCGTCGCCATCACCGCCTCTCCGTCCCCTCGATCGTCGGCAAGATTCCCCCTCCGAGCTCAAGCGGCCCTCCCGGCCGTGACCGTCGCCAAAACCCCGTTCCGGCCTCCTGGGACCAATGAAGGACGAGATCGAGCTCCTCCGCGGTTCCTTGACTACACCATGCAGCGCGGCGGGGCCTTGCCCTCAAGAGTGGCCGGCAAGGGCCGAGCTCGCCGGATCTAGCGAGGCTCGGCCTTGCCTAGTGACGGCAAGGCGAGGCCGCCGTCGCCCAGATCTAGCGAGGCTCGCCTCCGCCGGTGGCCGGTGGGGTGAGCCTCGCCGGTGGCCGGCGAGGCCTGACCTTGCGGCCCTCACCTCTAGCCGGCGCCGGCCGGCCGGAAGGAAGGAGAAGAAGGCCAAAAAAAAAAAAAGAATTAAAAAATTTTAAAAAATATTTAAAAATTCGAAAAAAAAAAAAAAATATATATTAAAAAATTACCTCACCGCCGGTCCCCCGCCGGCGTCCGCCAATTTTGGCCGGATGGACTGAATTGGCACAATTATAAAAGGTTTAGGACTAAATTGGATAAAAAAAGGTTTAGGACTGAATTGGCACAATTACAATAGATTTAAGACTTTTTTGGTTATTCTCCCAGAACAAGATCATGGCCTCGAGAGAACATTAGCACAAAAACTTCCAGAGATGGAAGAACATGGATGCAATTGATGGAAACTACTCAAAAGCGATTATGACACTGCCATTATAATACCATCACTCGTCTACTAAAGACCCTCACACATAGAATTTACTATCTTGTAATTATTTGTACTTTCATGCATTCTAACTTTATTTTTCAAACTCACATTGTCAATTAAATTCTAATGTGTTTCTTAGTTGTAGTTTCCATATCCGTGTTGTAGATTAAATTTTGAGGTGTTTCTTTATCTTGGATATTGCATCATCGATTCAATTTTGGCCTAGCATTTTTGCATTTTCAAGATTTGTTGTCGATTAAATTCCAACATCGTTTTTTTATGTTTGGTTCTATCATAGAGTCTATATTTTCTTGGCCTTGTCATCAATTAATGTCCAGCATAGTTTATCTTTGTTCTTCTCCTTTGAGAATAATCCAAAATGGGAAGTGTTCAATTGGAACATGAAAATGTAATTGAATTGGCATAATAATTAGGCATTAGAGTTGCTCTCAGCTGGTCTCTTTGGTTGGTGTCTTGTCCTTCACGCAATGAGTCAGTTTCTCCCAACACAACGATAGGAGCATAATGAGTGGTCCTTTGAACTAAATAAATATACGATGTTTGTTAACCTTTTAGTTATAGGCATACCTATTGTCCAATCCCTCTTGTTCTTATTTAGTCCCCTTCGTTTAGAAAGTTGTTTCTATTTCTATATCTATTTCTTCCTCGTCTTCCCCCTTTATTTGGTTTATGAGGTTTCTTTGAATTTTTTATTAGTAATGGGTGATGGTATCTTGTCTAAATAGTAAACACAAGTAATAAATAAGAGAATACTAAAGAAATCAAAGGGATTATGTTTTCTCCTCAAGGGGAGACCCTTTCTCTACACACGTACCAGTACTACGTGACTAGTCTGGAAGAAATCGATATATCCAAGGAGTGGTTGAGAATTGAATTGAATTTTTTCCATTGGAAATAAGAAATAGATCTTTTTTTTTTTTTTTTTTTTGTTCCTATTCTTCTTTCTAAAAAAAGGGGTTTCAAGAAAATGATTATTTCATTTGATCACACTACCAATAAATTTTTCCTTTGATGTGTGCTTTCGGAGGAACATGTATGTAAGAAGGAAGCTTGAGTTTGATGCAAATTGCCAAAATATATGATGCTTTATATGATTATCAATCTTAGTAAAGAGTTAAGTCCCCTTTGAATTAAATTTGTTGATTTTCTTATTGCTTGCGATATTTCCTATCCGGAGTTGACATAGAACCTCTCTCCTTCAATTAAAAATCAAAAGAACGATTTTCAGTAAAAGATATTTTGTCTCTGAAATAGGTATAGAAGTTTTTGGGCATACCAATATTACAAACTGAACTAATAATGCAAGAAAATGGAGAGAGAAAACCTCCACATAATAGCCAATAGCGACATTTGCCTAAAAAGGTCTAAAGTTCCTCATTCTATCTCTTACAATTTTATGCACATTAACCAAAATAAAGTGGTTATTAGCTTGTTTTTTGAAAATGTCTGGCCTTGCTAACTATCGAAGTGCAATAACTAGTCATTAGAAAGATATAGAAGCTTTGCCATCAAGTCTTCTTCTTTAATAGCCCTAATCATCCATTGAAGTTTATCAATCCAACCTCCCAAAGAACGCTATATCTCATGTTGTGTTGAGGATACTCCCCATGTACCTCTAGCATAGTCAATTGCATTTTTGGCTTGATGGATTCGGAGTGGGGCTCGGTAGGGATGGCCCAGTCAACTACGTATTTTATTAATCTTATAAAGTCATTCACAAATTTTCTAATCAAGTCTCTCTGACACCAAATCCAAAAAAATTCACTTGATACATCCATCATATAACGCAAAAGTACGACGAAACAAATAAATCAGGTTGAAGCCCACTGAATCTGTGTGAAAAATATTAGCAAATGTATATAATATAAGAGTATGATGTGAATGAAACTTAGCCAGTGTGGACATTCACGTGGACGTGCACTTTGGGAAAATTTTATCCCATCACCCTACGACGTGGTTTGACGGTCACATTGATTGAATTTAGCTGGACTTGGTCCACCTAAAAGTAGAAAAAACTCGATTTAGATTAAGGGTAAAGGTGCGAACTTTAAGTAGGCTTTGATCATCTTTTGTACAGAGACTGATGGAGAGATCTTCAGACCATCTCCTTCCATGGCGATCCTGCCTTTTCTCCACCGGGTCGCTCCCAAAACCCTACCTTTCCGCCCCGGGAGCTCGCGCGCCCTCCTCTTCCTCCTCCTCCGGCGGCCTCTCTCCGACGCCGCCGACGACCCTCCGTTCTCTCCTAAGCCCCCCGGCCGAGCCCCAAGACCCCGGAGAAGCAAGGCCCGGAAGGAACCCCGGCATCAAGCCCGGCCGGCGACCCGGATCGCCCGGTCGGGCCGGACCTCCCCTTCGACTTCAGGTACTCGTACTCGGAGTCGAGCGCCGCCGTCGAGCCCATCGGGTTCCGCGAGCCGCCGCGGTTCTCTCCGTTCGGGCCCGGTCGGATCGACAGGACTTGGACGGGGACTTCCGCGCCGGCCCGAGAGGCGCCGGACCCGGAGAAGGCGGCGGGGGAGAGGGAACGGTTCCTGGGAGCTCCGCTTTCGGAGGAGGAGGTGGCGGAGCTCGTGGAGCGGTACCGGCACAGCGATTGCAATCGCCAGATTAATCTGGGTAAGTGTGCGTGTTTCGTCCTTTCTCTGTAGTTATGATTCTGATGATCCCTGAGGCCCCCAAATGATGAGATGAGCTTCTGCCTAGTGTGGATTGTAGAATTTTTGTGAAAATTTCTGTGTTGATGCATGAAATCAACCTGTTTTTGGATCTTCTTTTTTTTTTTTTGGTAAGTTTTGATTTTTCTTGATTGGCTTGGCTACTTTTAGTATAGTTGCTGTACTTGAGACCTGTACCAATGCTGCTTGTGAATATTTTGGTATTGATATGAATGCACGCGGGCGAGATGAGGAACTTTGCAAATCCTTCAAATGCGGCCAAGTCAGCACCAGGTTGACATTTGTGTGATTTGGGTGCAAGCTATATTCTTTGGTGGAAGTGAAATTAGAGAATTAGTTTGAGATACCCAATTTTGGTATGTGGGCAGAACATGGAAGATCTGTCGAGAAGAGTCAATGAGAGATGTTGCCTCACTTTGCTATTATCTCCTTTTTGTGCTCGGTAGAATTTTCTGTTACCTCTGGCCATACTTTGATTGATGTCATTATTTTCGCGCAGGCAAAGGAGGAGTTACTCACAACATGTTGGATGATATCCACAATCATTGGAAGAGAGCTGAAGCAGTTAGGATTAAGTGCCTGGGAGTGCCGACACTTGACATGGACAATGTTTGCTTTCACCTTGAGGTATTAACTGAATGAACTGATGGAGCATACGATAGACCCTTCACTTTTTCATGGTCTCTTGTTTGACGGGTTACCAGTTTTCTCAAAGGACAAATCTGGTGGGAAGATAATTTACCGCAATATCAATATCCTCCTCTTGTATCGAGGTCGACATTATGATGCGAAGCAAAGACCAGTTATACCTCTCATGCTGTGGAAGCCTTATGCACCGATATACCCAAAGCTTGTGAAGAACGTTGCAGAAGGGTTGACATTTGAGGAAACTAAAGAAATGAGAAACAGAGGGCTGAACTCTCCCCCTTTAACGAAACTTAGTGAGTAAACTTGTTTCCAATGGCTTAGCCATTTATTAAGACTACTTGTTTCTTACTTGCTATAATCGATCTCAATATGGCATGATAAACTATTCATTTTATATTAGCAAGGAATGGCGTGTATGTCAATGTGGTTGAGAAAGTGAGGGAAGCATTCAAGACTGGAGAGGTTGTGAGGTTAGACTGCAAACATGTGGGTACAAGCGACTGCAAATTGATTGGCGTGAAACTTCGAGTATGCTCTCTAAATTTCATCGTTTGTTTCTTCCTTTTCTGCTTGGGATGTTAACTTTTTTACTGACATCTTGATCTGTATTTGTCTTTTTAGAGCTTAATGTCTGTATTCCACGCATGCAGGATTTGGTACCATGTGTTCCTATATTATTTAAGGACGAGCAAATCATCCTCTGGAGGGGGAAGAGAGATGCCGAATCAACTTCCACTTCACATACATGACCATAAATTAGACAAACCGCGAGACCTGCCAGGAAAATTGGTTGCAATGTGGTACACATTACACTAGAGCTTCTTTAGAGTGGAGACTTTAGAGTGGAGACTCTAGGTAAGCCAACCGACGCATCCATATGTACAGTGCCTGTTAAAGAAACTATGGCTTCATCTTTGGTATCTGATGTTTCAGATGAAGCATGCTGCATTAGCAGTACAGGCTTTCTTGCTCATACACAATTTAATTTCTCAAACCTTGTGCAGAGATCGTGGGGTACCATAGATTGAGACGCTGTTGCTTGGACGAAGATATTGTGCAAGAAGGCCCTGGGCCTGAAAGAAACGCAACTTCCTGTCTTTTGGGACACTCGCTATCTTAATTTGAGTTTAGAGGATGGGAATGCTGGAGTTTTAACTGGCAACTCCTCCATGACAATGTACTCTAGTCCTTATTTATGGACACTTTTGTTTCTTGAAGTAGTTGGGACTTACATCCCAGGTTTGGCTATTTGGTTATTTGCACCTAGTTTTGGTGTAGCAGCTATGTCTCACTTCCATCCTTTTTTTCCAAGCCCTTCCCTTTCATCTGATTAGGCTGTGATAAGTAAATCAATCATACGAATTAGTATATAGATTCTGATGAAAAGGAATCTCGGATGGTAAGTACGGAGGTCTTTTATTCATTGTCATGCTTTAAGCCCTTGTATCTTTAGCTCTGCGAAAGCTGTGATATGTAAAATCAGATATGGCCGTTACCATTTTAAACCATGCTCGTGCAATGATTCTTTTTATCATCATTTATATATTTGGAATAATTGTTTTCATTCTGGTCGGGACGAAACTAAGTACCATTTTACTTGAAAAGGTCGAAATAAATTGGAGTCTGCTATTTTCAATTCATACTTTTTAGTTTTCAAGAAAGAGCCTATCTCGATAGAAAATAATAATAATAATGGAATTCGTATAAGATCTCACATGTTATATACATAATCTACTTATATATTTGAATTGTCATTGGTCTTTTGATTTTTCTTTCAACTTCATTTGAGTTTGCTTAACGACCAAAGTTCTAGAGGGGGTTTGGGTACCTAAGACGACGTAGGATGCATTGGAAAATAGAGAGAGAGAGACATCGCCCTCCATAGGTTAAGTCGTAGCAAGTGATAAACAATGGAGATAAAGTGTAGAAAAAAATTAATTCGATCAAGTTGTGGCAAGTGATAAACAATGGAGATAAAGTGTAGAAAAAGATTAATTCGACCAGCACTTCACCGACATCGAAGAAACACTACAATAAATAGTGCAAATAGGGACATACACAGAGGAGCAACCAAACACAATTTTCCATGGTTGCATTGGACAAACCTTATATTTCTTGTGATTGAACTCTTTTTCATCTACAATGTGGTTAGTGCCACTCCAAACATTAATCAAGTATACAAGATATGTAACAGTGGCATGTATGATCCATCCAGTCTCATCGACAATGCCATAGACTTGGTCCTCGCCAACATTGTGGAGCATACAGCCGACAACAATTTTAACCACTACGACAAATCCGAAAACCACTATGGAGCGCCGGATGATTGTTATGCACACGGGGCCTGCAATGGCATGCTCGTGCCTTTGGATTGCAAGTCAAGCTTGATCGTCGTGAGGAAACATATACGAGACGAGTGTACTTGGAACATTGGAGCGCAGGTTCAGCTTCAAGATTGTAGGATCAGATATGAGAATCACAAGTTCACGGAATAATCCCGATCATTGCACGGCAGCTTCCATGGATTTGACATGATTTCTTACGTCTGCCAATAAATGCATGGTTGTTACATCTTACTATTCGACAGCAAGTGCAGTGAAACGTTTACTTGATAAATATGGAAATGAATAGCGTATTTATAAGTGTCTCGGACTATCAAATCAAATCAACATTGCGGAAAACCATCATCTATAGCAATCGGGTCCTGTCCATGGGCACCGTCCGTGCAAGCATTTCTCACGATCCTGGGCGATCATAGACCCTTCGAGCCAGCTTCAAGCAATCCAACCAATGCAGCACCTCCGCGTTCGGGTCCCTCTCGACCGCGACGCTCGACGCCGTGATCTGCACCGCGCCCCGGTAGCTCGTGATCCTGCCGCGCACTCGAGTGACCGCGCCCAGCTTCACCAGCGAAGCCTGGCTGTTCGCCACATCGGCAATCAGTCGAACACCTTGCGGGCGTTGGCGGGCGAAGTAGGGAGACGTGGCGTGGTTGAGCCAGAGGATGCAGGGGACGCAGCCGGTGCCGTCGTCGACCGCAAACTTGAGGAAGCGGCCGGGCTTGTGCTCGCGGTAGACGACGACGCCGAGCACCTCGGCGCGCGAAAGGGAGACGCCGTCGCGGGAGAAGGTCGGGGTGTCGGGCGGGGATTGGGCCAGGGAGAGGAGGTCGAAGGCTAGGAGCTTGACGTGGACGAGGGACAGTGATTTGTCCATTAAAAAGAGGGGGGGAAGGTGTCTATGGATGACGACCGGCGATCGCTGTTTGAAGAGATCTACGTGGGTCGCTGTTTGAAGAGATCTACGGGTTGCTCTCGACAGGTCCGTTTGATTTGAAGTGGAACTGCCCCTAATAAACGGAACCGGTGTCTCGTCACTGGATCAACTACTTATACTTTTTTTTTTATTCCTTTAAAAATTAGAAAAATTATGAACTAAATACTATTTCGGTCTAGTTTCAAGTAACGGAAAAAAAAAGTATCATATTGGAGAAATTATTTGTGCAATTGATTTGATTGAAAATACTTAAATCAATCTAAGATATAAGATTGATAACCATTAGTGATTCAAAATGATGTTGTATCTTTGTATTTTTCTTTTATTATTTACACTTTGGAATATCAAAGCAGAGTGAATACAAAAAATTCTTCAAGAACATTTTTCTTTCACTTCATGTTCGACTGATTCCGTTGAATTAGACAGTACCAAGAACTGATTAGCCTTACAAGCCTCTTTTATCTTTGTTTTATCCATTTGATTCTTACTTAGATAAAAGCGCCGATGTATTCGTTATACCACTCTGATTAGCGACGTGACTTAACCCTTGGCATAAACTAGCTAGATTTAGATTAACCAACCTGCAAGAGAACTACCGTTAGAATTGCTATTATACGTCCATCCCCTAGGAGTAGCAGAGAAAACTAGGACATAAGTTCATAGGACGAAAGCCATCCAATACATGGGACATCTGCCGATGAATCCCGAAAAATGTACATGTTTTACAGGTCCGATCGACTCCACCAATAGACGAGAGCAGAACTTGCGCATTTGGCTGTGTAAATATACAATGTAACAAATGTTTGTTACATTTGATACATTTAGTGACTGCCTTTCCTCGCCAGCATTGAGTGAACTTCCACTCCTTGTCGCAAACAATCACCGTCATCGTAACAATTTGTCACATGCATTGATTTGTTTTATTTTGAATTATTCTTTCTGGTCTGGATACTATTCCTGTGAGTAATATCAGGAGAAATAGTCAAACAATCTTCATTTAGATTAGTTGACTCGTTGAAAATGTTCGTCGTAAAGAAATTGCTAACCTTAATGCTGAAGAGAACACTACTGTCAGGAACCTGTTGACCAGCAGTTACGGCAAGCCCATGAACATGCCCAGCAGACGGTGCTTTGACAACATGCTGTGACCAACAGAAACTTTCAGTTCTTCCATACGGGGGAACATAAAGGTGAAATGTACCAGGTGAATCTAGCACTACCACATACCTCCATTTTCATTGCTTCTAAAACCAATATAGGTTGACCTTCCTCCACTCGCATCCCATCCTTCGCCAGGACCTTAACCACTAAACCTGCCATTGGTGCCACTACCGTTCCCTGTGGATGTGATGCCATCTCAAAACTGGGCTTGTGTTGGCTGTCATCGTCGTCGAACAATGGCTGTCCCAGTTTCTGTCTGAAATGATGATGTTTAGACCCGTGCCAGATATGAATATGCTTATCCAGATCCTGCCAAAACAAAAATTCTTCATTAACAGAAGAGGACGGAGCATCTAATCAATTACTCCCAAACTTACAGGAAAGACAGGACATTGACCATCCCTCAACAAAGTTTCAGACTTTGATCATGATTTGGAGCTTAAGTCATATAAACCAAAGTAGAGCGTAGATAATCAACTAGAATATGAGCTCAATCTTGTTCACATGGAATACCATGTCAAGACTAGCTGACTAAAAAATTACGCCAAACTGTGCATCCCTGAAGACAAAGATGTGACACCCTGAGTTTTATGGTTTTGTTGAGTAAGTATGACTTGACTCAATCTTTCATAAGGAAATACATAATCGCTAGACATGTATTTAAGCATTTAATGATGGTCTAAAATGCAGAAAACAATTGGGACTAAGTTTACCCATCCTGCTGAAGAACTAAACTCAGAAGACTTCCTAAGATTAGTTAAGAATATTCTTTATCTATACTATATTTAAATTATTTGAGGCATTCATAATTTTCGTTTGCAAGTGAATGGCAGTTTCTTGCCTAGTGTTGTTTGTTATTTTCTTTTACTCTTGCAACTTTATTTGGCAACAAATGCTCATTGATAATGTGGCCCTCCCGACTGGCTTCTATCAGAAAAAGAAAAAGAAAAAGAAAACTAAATGTGAAATTTGGAAAATTATGGTTAAGAAAAGCATGGTGAACCAATTATCATGGGTGCAGACTTAAATGATGGGTTTACTGCAATCTTTACAGATAAAGTACTCGCAGGACCACACCACAACCATCTAATTTGGGGCATATGATTTTTCTCCCCAATAAGAATTTTGATATGCAACTACACAAGATGGCACAGATAAAAAGACAGTACAGTCAGAACAGAAATATACCTTCTCGTAGGTTGCTAAACTAACTTGAATACTGACACCATCGACTTCAACTCTAAAATCATGGTTGCCTAGGTATGTCACTTTGACATGAAAGCCCAAGGAAGTGCCTTCTCCTTCTACCTGTGAGAAGATGAAGAGCATTATGAGTTTCATCTATGCCAATGATGCTCAATTTGTCGGCAACAATTGAAAATTCATAATAAACTATAATGCTGGAACAAAGAACCGCAATATTTTTTTGGAGTGGTTTTACAGTTAATTCTAATATTTAACTTACTGCAGATGGGAAAGTACCTCGATATCATATTGCCTATCAGCCTGATAAGTAAGAGAAAGCACCAGCGGTTTTGAGCCAGTGCTATCATAATCGTTATCCCACTTAAATTCAAAGACACGCTTCGCACAGTGATTGACTCGAAAAGGGGGATTAGCGTACCATATGGAGTTTAATCCATTGCCTCCTGAGCAAAGAGAAATTTCACATTACAAGGAATTACTAACAAAGAATGGAAGACAATACAATCACATAGCACATTGAATTCACCAGGAAAACCTTCTCTAAAATTTGAATTTTCCTTATTGCAAATGCATGCAGCAACCAGGGCTGCACTATATATAGCCTCCTTGAACACCTCCTTTTCATGACAGGAATCATCAAAGAGGTCATCTTTAAAGTGCTCAATAAAATGAGTTTCCACATCTCCATCCTCAAATGCCCAATGATTAGCAAGCTTTCTGAGAAAATTTATATTGGTTGGAAGGCCTGCAACCTGTCAAAGTTGATCATCTGAGACTAAAGCAAAAGAAACTTCTAAAGGAGGGAACGATAAGAAATCTCAAACAATTAAGTTGAATTAAATTCTGAAGGAGTCATCATCAGAAGGAAAGCACTCATCATGTCATGGATGTGTTTCATCATTGCGCTTCGTTTAATTATGCAATGCCATAGGACAACTCAAGAAGAAAAGTTTAGTCAAGCCCGAAGACCTATCAAACTAGCGATCCATGTACATAAATTTGATAGTTCAAAAGAATCATTATAAGTGCTTTGGTCTCATCGAAGAACTGATATCTTCATAAAAGATACCTGAAACTTTGACAAGCTATCCTTCAGTTTAACCAGTGCTGCACTCCGGCTTTCTCCCCATACAACAAGCTTCGCAATCATAGGATCATAATGCATGCTAACAGTGTCTCCTTCCTCAACTCCAGTATCGACCCTCACTGCCAGATGACATATCCAGCACATTATGGCCAACTCAGCACTATCAAAGCTTTTCAAAAGCACAAGACTGGGAAGAGTTTCTTAAAGGAAAATCATTATAAGCATTACGATTCTTCATTCCAAAAGAAGAAGACGGATCTTCAAACAATGTCAAATTATCTGATGGAAATTTAGCTAGATCTCTGATGTAACTGACCACTTGATGTGCCTGGAACAGGACGATAGTGATGAAGGACTCCAGTCGCTGGAAGAAATCCTTTAGGAACATTTTCAGCATATATTCTGGCTTCAAATGCATGACCTGTCATCAAGAATATGAATAAGAAGATAGGATGTATTATTATTCTGACTATATATTCCTTTGTCAAAGTTTATAAAAAAGAAGGACAACTGTTTATAGAGAACATCTAAACCATTTACCTAAGCCAGTTGTACTTCTACTTGCCAACAACCAAATGGAAAAATGCTGCCATATAATAGGCCATTTAAAAGAAAAACATGATGAACATTTCACTTAGAAATAAACTACTTTTTCTTCCCTGCAACCCTTACCTACTTGCAAACCGTCCAAACGATAAAGCAGAAGAGGGACGTATTTTATATATATCTCCATAATTAAATCTCTGAACACATGTGCCTGCACGCGCTCACACACATGCACAGGCCCATTATCAAAAGTGCATTGCACAGGTCATCTAGTGTTCAACTACATCATCACAAGTTGATAATGAACACATATCCAGAGAACATGTAGGAAGTACTTTGCTATGACTTCACGAGAAAAATCACAGACCTAACAACGGAACCTCTGACTGATCAATGGGAAGGGGTTCACCATTGGCAACACGAATTTGCCACTCAACAAGGTCTTGACCAACAATCATCTCAGTCACAGGATGCTCAACCTGGCAGAGAATACAAAACAAACTTTAGAAAGATTCCATCTGTGACGTAAGTTCAAAAATTAGACAGATAGAATCATCAAAGCACCTGTAGACGGGTATTCATCTCCATGAAGTAAAATTGGCCAGAAGTAGTATCAACTATGAACTCCACAGTGCCAGCATTGTGATAATTCACTGCCTTCACATATTGTAAAGGAATTTTGCCTCAATATTCCAAGAGGAAACATAAATCTATTAAGCAGTTCATCAGAATCATGACGAAAGAAGACAGATAACTAACCAAGATCAACATTCAGCAACCATATATGTAATCCATTAGCCACATGATCTTTGTATGGTGAGCTAAACAAGAAAATGGAACTTTGGCTTTGGTGGATCCAAAGACCAAAAGTTCATCAGTAAACTCATGCACTCAGAAAAGAACAGTTCCTTGTCCACACAAACACAAGAAATCAAAACTATTGACTTACATGCAGGACTCAAAATGATAGGAAGGACAAATCTCATTTGCACCAAACATCAATAACTGGTGGTAGGGGACATTTGTCAATTATCCGGAATCATTTAGTTGGACCCTGAATTTCAGCAGCAGCTAGTATGTACTGTCATGAAAGCCAACGATTATCCCTAGACTTGGGCAAAGCCAATTTCAAGTCCGATCAAAGGTGAAACGAAGTAAGTGATAACAACAGTGAAATTTGCTGCTAAGGTTAGGATACTTCCTCGAAGTTCATGGCATTCACATGAATGGCAAGAGATAAGGCAAGAATTGTTGTACTGGTGCCTAGACAAAAGGCAATGGTACTCAAATAAAAAAAGACTGCAAAGGTTAATCCCCTAAGTCCATCTAAGACCACCTTTATACTGAGCAGACAACAAAGCCATAAAGACAGAATTTCTCAGTACAATGCAGATTCTGGTGCCCAGGTCCATATTGGCACATGGTCCTCTTCTTTGTTCTACTACCTCATTGTCTAATGTATGCCTATTTTGCAAGTAAATATGTCGTCGGTGACACATATACACTATATCTTGCCAATTCATTCAACTTTGTGATTCTTCTGACCATATATATTAGATATTTTATAGACTATATTCTGAACTGAATAGTTATCTCAATTGTAGTCCTTTGCTTGCAAAAGGGCATTGAGAGAAAACAGATTGCTAAGCTAATATAGTCAATCCAATGGTACGCGTTTTACAATATAATACAGCTTCTAATCAATTCGAATACAGTACCTTGGCTGCGGAAACAGCAGCTTGACCCAAGTGGGTGCGGAAGTCGCTAGTAACATTTGGCTGCACCAGTGGCACTCTCATTATAGTCTAGCAAATCCAAATCGTGAAAACCGAGATTAGAATCAAAATGCAGTTCTTACAGCAGGAGCTTCTTCAATAATCTTCTGATGTCTTCTTTGTACACTGCAATCTCTCTCATTTAAGTGGAGTACGTTTCCATACTTGTCTCCAAATATCTAAAACAATAAGAGAAACAATTTAGCTGGTCACGACATATTCATAAACATCAATCAGGCAAGTTCAAACAGATTGATATGTTGCGCTGGATATAAATATTCAGATAAACAAGAGATCACTTGGGCTCAAGGACATGACTGACAAAGAGAACAAGTGCATTCTGTTTAAATACTTTTTGTTTTATCAGCATTATAGGTACCTGGACTTCTATATGTCTCGGTCTTGTGATATATTTCTCCAGTAAGATATTGTCTACACCAAAAGAAGCAGCAGCCTCACGTTGTGCTCCTAAGAAGGAATCGACGAATTCATTTGCACTTTGAACAATCCTCATACCCTATATGTATGAAGAATAAGTTGTGAGATAGTAACAGCCTCAAGGAAAACGAAAAGAAAAGGAAAGCTAAATGCATTTGAATATGATGTCAAACTCTAGATCTCTAAGAACATTAGATATATCGGTGATCTTTTCGACAGAGAAAAAAAACATACCTTCCCCCCACCTCCATGTGTTGGTTTTATCAAAACGGGATAACCAATCTTCTCTGCTTCCGACCTCATAAAGTCAATGTCCTGTTCATCACCATGATACCCAGGCACAAGCGGAACCCCAGCAGAACCCATTATCTTTTTTGATGCACTGGATAAACATATATTATCATTCAAAGAATAAAGATACAGAATTCTTGTCTCCCACACGGAACCAATTAAGCAGACCCAATTAGTATAGTAACAGTGAACATACGACGGCAGAAGGTTCCTCTTTCATACCTTTTGTCACCCATGTCTCTAATAGCTGATGCAGGAGGACCAATGAAAGTGAGGCCATTATCTTCACAGAGCTGAGCAAATTCAGCTGACTCTGACAGAAAACCATATCCTGGGTGGATAGCCTAGTAATCAAAAAAGATAGCCATGCTGAAAGCATGCCCCACACGTACTAACAAATTAGGCAATTGCAGTCTACTGAATTGACAGAGATCAGGTTACTATACAGCAGATATCCATAACCCTTCAACCGCTCTTTCAGCCAACATAAGGCCACCTAACTTGGGATTTAAAGCAACACCCATAAAGACAAGAAACAATTGGAAATGTTATTTCGTCCAGAGACTTGGAAACAATTCGACACAGAGAAATGCTCCCTCAGCATTCATCAGGATAGCGTATATAATATCATCATCCATCTAAAATTTGTAGAGTAGCAGTAAGTTCACGGAGGCAACACTAAATGGGAACTAGTAAGCTCCAATACTTGAAACTCAAATTCTCACAAATTCCTTCACCGTCACCAATTCCATTCACTCCAAGCTAACAACCACTGCTCTAACGAACACGACCATTTCTCACGGCCAGAATCTAACATGGAATCATGCTACATGCGAAATCCCGTATCCTCCAACCGCAGCGATTACTGGCACTTCAAACGGCAGATAGTTAATTCTCAACCCCTCACCTGAGCACCGGCGCGAAGCGCGGCGTCGACGATGGACGCTCCGCTGAGGTAACTGAGGCGAGCCGGAGCGGGGCCGATGTGGACGGCCTCGTCGGCGGACCTGACGTGGAGAGCGCCGGCGTCGGCGTCGCTGTAGACGGCGACGGTCGGAATCCCCAGCCTCCTCGCCGTCCTCATGATCCTGCAAGCTATCTCGCCTCGGTTCGCCACCAGTATTTTCTCGATGGGCTTCGGCTCCGAGGTTCGCCGCTTCGGAGCCCCCGCCGCCGCCGCCGCCTCCGGCGAACGGGAGAAGAGCCTCGCCTGGAGGAGCGAGGAGGTTCGACCATGGAGGCTGCGACGGAGGATCAGCAACGCCATTGAAGAAGGCATGATTAGTCAGAGAGAGAGAGAGAGAAAGTGATGAGTCAACGGCGTCTTCTTGGCTGGGGACGGGTAGGGAAGAGGATGATGCTTTTATGCGACGTCGTTTGAGTGGATAGAAGAGAGTTCGGATTTGCATCTGACGTGGAGATGACCTGGCATTGCGACTTTGAAGTGGATAATCCCACTGCATTGCCCCCGCTCGAGTCAACAGTCAAATCCTTTCTCCTTCTTTTGGGTTTGCTTTTGCCTGTTCACTTCCAATTTGGTAGTATTATGGTAAGGATGGTCTGCACATTAGATATTGTAAAATTTCGTCGATTGGGTGCTTAATAAGTACTCTTAGGACACTCGTTAAAAAAATCCTTTCAATAATTATAATAAAAATGCTTTTGCCTGCTCACTTCCAATTATGGTAAGGAGGGTCTGCACATTAGATATTGTAAAATTTCTCTTAGGACAAAAAAAATAATTCCAATAATTATAATAAAAATGAACAGAAATAAGCTGGATAATCGGGTTTTATGGAATAAAAAGATGATACATTATAACATAAATGTACTTGTGTATTTTGTAGGAACGATGTGTCCATCATCCAGCAATATTGCGTCCATAACAAGAAAAAAAACAGCCCCTTTGGCCCAGTTGATATGCTCCTCTTGCCAGATTGTGCAAGTTCATTTCATGCAACTGGCTATATTCCATGACCATCCGCATCTCTCTCTCTCTCTTCGATTCCGATAGGAATGGAGAGGATTGGATCCCAGGTGTTGTTGATGAGATAGAGAGAATGGTGGGAGTGATCGGATGTTAGCTGAAATGAAAATCCTCACAACGTCAATTTCGTCTTACGGAATAGCCATTTCACTAGAGAAATTGGTGGGTGATACTGCTACTTCGCATTTGTTTGAAGTTGCCTTTCAGTGTATGAGATATTGGTTGCATAAAACTGCTGGCGAAGCTTGAGAATTGGCACGAACATGGTAAGACACTTGATGCGACAGCTAAGTTAAAGTGATGTCTGATTAACATTAAAAGGAAGTGGGAGGGAATGCAATTTGGCTAGTAATAATAGAGGAATTAACTAGTCTTTCCTACATAGACCTGTTGATCTTTGACACAATCAAATCAACACTTCCGAAAAGATGAAGATCACATTAGATTGAGCAAAACCTACCATCGATAATGAATTATCAAGCATGAAGTATTGGCATCATTGATTGGATGAAGAGAGGTGACAGAGGTGAGGTCTATGTGATGAGCCTCACAGAGCAACTTGGAAGACCGTGGTCATTCAACAAGCATCCACTTAATTTTGTATAAATGCACTCCGCATCACGAATCACAAAAGAAAGTGGGAAAAAGAAAGCTCCTCAACCTCAGCCATGTCGGTAACATGATATGAAACCTTTAATTCATAATGATTCTAAATGTGAATCGAAGGAGCAGACAATCAAAAACATCCAGTAAGGACGGAAAAAAGGGAAAAGCAAAATGCATCAAGATTCATCGTCTCTTTAACATGAACTTTCTGCGTGGATCCATTCAGCTGTACGAACTTTCTATATTTCTTTTTTGTCTGTACGATGACCCCAATAGTAGCTTCTCCCACGAGTTGAAACTTCGACAGGCACCTCCTTCGACACAATTTGTGTCCGGTATCCAATTGTTTTCTTCTGAGTCTCTCTCCTCCGAATCCCAATTTGTTTCATTCGGCTGAGAGAGCTTTTCTTTGTTAGATTCATCATCTGTTTCACTTGAACTTTCTTTTTCCTTGGTGTCTTTCCAATTGTCTTCTTCTGGGTCTCTTTCCTCCGAAGACTGATTTGTTTCATTCGGCTGATGGTGTTGGAGCACGATCCTCAGATCATCCTCCTCTTGCTCGGTTATAGGACGGAATCCCCACTTAATCAATCTTCCTTTTGATACAACGAGGCGAACTCGGAAATGGCTCCAATCGTCTCGCGGAAGCTCCCCTTCTATATGCAGCTCACTGCGCCGCAAATATTGAATCCACACATTATCAGATTTCATTGAACGAAATCGTCGCCATTGACCAAACCACCCTTTGCCATCAATTTTGAAGCCACAGTCAACATCAACCGCTTTTCCTTCCTTTGGGCCAAGAACAATACAGAGTGCTATTCCTAAGAACTTGTCACTCAAGTCCCTGGGAACCATGAAAGATATGGAACTGTCTTTACAGTGGAGAAACCATTCTGGCATCTCTCTCCCAATCAGGGTAATGTCAACATATCTCATCTTCGGGAGCTCCTGTCAATCAAATAGTTCGCATATCAAGCACTCATGGTTAGTGAGAGAGGAGAGAGAGAGAGAGAGAGTCTCTAACCTTGCGCGATAACACATGAGCCGTACTTGCCCCTTTGCGGAATAATTCATGACATGATGACAAGTCAACGTCGAGGTAGTTGGACGAGAGACTCGACAAATCTGGGAATTCTTGTAGAGATCTGCAACCATCTGCACATAGGATATGCACATTTGGCGGAAGCTGAGGAATCTTTTGTAGCTGTCTGCATTTATTGACCCACAAGTGTTCCAAATTGTGGTATTTGTTGATGCTTGTTGGCAGATGAGTAAACTTGTTTCCGGAAAGCTCTAGGTGCCCCAAGTTGGGAAAACAGGAAGAACTCTCAAGGAACTCCACTTCTGGGAGATTGCAGCCATCAAGATGTAGCCGATGTAAATTTCGGAATCCCGGATTGCCATTAGGATTGGTTGAATCCTCCAAGTTCTTTGGAAACATGACAAAATTGGAGCAGCCTCCAAGATTCAGATGCTCGAGATTTTGCAACTTATAGACACTTGATGGGAGCGTTGGGAGTCTTTTGCATTTTCTTAAATTTATTATCTTCACGGAGACAAGATTTTCAACTGATGCAGGCAGTTCTTTAATAGCCGTCCAACCTAGATGAAGCTCTTCTAGATGTTCCATCTTTTCCGGTATATCAGAGAACTTCTCGAGTTTAAAGCAAGCAAAGAGATCGAGGGCTTGAAGAGATTTTGCCTTGAGTGTGTGAGGAAAGTTACTGAGATTAAAGCAAAACTGTAGTGACAAAAATTTTAACTTGTCATGACATGCGACGGATTGGTGAACCTTCACCAAGCTTTTGCACCCATCAAGATTCAAGCTCTCCAGATTTGGAATTGATGAAAGGTCAGGAACACTAACCAAGGACTTGCATCGACTGAAATTGATGTACTTCAAACATTCAAAATTCTGGGGAAAATAAAATAGTAATACAATCATTAAGCTCTGAAAATATTTGTAGTTATGAAAAGGGAAAAGCTAGTTATCACTGGTGCTAACCTTAAATTTGCCGTCTACTTGTCTGATGTGACTTTTCTGGATATCAAGTCCAACAAGTTTCTTCCGACCAGAGCCAAATTCTAGAAATGGGGCATTGGGCCATTCAAGCCATCTCAGATTCTTGGGGAGATAAACCGGATCTCGCGATGAGCTATGCACTTCCTTCAAAATGAGCATTCTCAACATTTTCATGTTTCCGAAAGCATCAGGACTCATGGTTCTCTCTTCAGGAATCATTGTTCTTCCCCCTTTTGGTGCGGGCCAGTCCAATACTATGGCCTTTACTGCATTCGCTCCCTATCCATGACAAAGCAAATTCAGTTCTCACACAAAATTTTCATTGAGATTTACATATATTGTCCAAATCAAAGTAACATAAAAATGAGATATAACAATGTTTACATAAACATCTCTTACCCCGTCTTCACATAGAATATCCTGAACATCTTCAAAAAGCCATAGTCTACTGCGTTTCCTAGGGTCATCGGGACATTCTTGATTAACAATATTCTGACCCATCGACTGAACCAAATCATGCATTTGCAGGGTCCCGTGCTTCTTTCTTATCAAGGACCTGTCAACGAGAATTTCTATTCCTATAGTTGTCTCAAAGCCACAGCCATCAAGAATTTTTTTGATGTATTCTATCCTTTTTCCCTTAAAGAAACAAGCAATGTCGAGGAAAATCTCCTTTTCGTCATTCTCCAGTCCATCGAAGCTTATCATTAGAACTTGATTGATATCTTTGTCAGGACTCTTGGAGAGTTTTCGCAGTTCACTTTCCCATGCTGCTTCGTTTCTTCCACATAAGAATGAGCCCAACACTTGGAGGGCTAATGGAAGGCCACTAGCGCAATGTAGTGCTCTATATATGAGATCCTCTCTTATTTCAGTTTTTTCGCTGTTTTGAAAGGCATGCCAAACAAAAAGGTCTAATGCCTCATGCCCGTCTAAAGTTTTAACTGGATACACGCAATTCATGCAACGAGAAGAAGTAACCAAATGTTTATCCCTTGTTGTTACAAAGATTCTACTTCCTTTGCCAAACCAATTACCTCCTCCAGCTAATGCATTCAGTTGACACGGATGGTCAACATCATCAAGAACCAGGAGAACCTTCTTGCAATAAAGTCTTTCCTTTATCAAGCTAACTCCTTCAGCAACACTATGGACCGTTAGATGTTTAGAAGGTAAGATTTGAGAAAGAAGTCCTTTTTGCAACTCAAGTAGACTGCATTTGTTCGAAGTTTCTCTAACTCGCTCTAAAAATATAGATCCCTGAAAGTGTCTTTCAATAGCATTATATGTGGCTTTAGCAATCGTTGTCTTCCCTATACCTCCAGGTCCCCATATACCTATCATGAGAACATCATCACGATCCGACTCTTTTTGTGACAATGATATTAGTTCTTCAACTTGGGAATCTATCCCAACCAGATACTCAGCAACATGCAAGGGTGTTCGCTCTAGATGAATTGGTAATTCCTTTACGATGCTTTGTATGACCTCTGCTTCATCTCTGATAAGCACTCAAAAGAAAGAGAAACACGTTTTAGCATTTCAAAGCCATGGCAGGAATTCAACCTCTAGGGTCATAAGGAAAATTAGATAACAAGATTAGCAAATAATAAGATGAAAATGAGTAACACATTAGGGTGAACCTGCGCCTGAAGACAAAATGACTCGGATACTATGAAATGCACGATTTATCCAAAACAAAAATTTCTCATTGTCCAAACAGAAAGAATCGACTTCAATCAATCTGCTAGCTTGAAGTTTTGATATTCAACTACTGTGTCTACTGTCTTAGCATATCTCCGCATTGAATCTTCAGTTAAAAAGACCGATTTAACAATATCTATCAGTTTTTCAGCTGTAGGTTCTCTGCATACAATTTGACATATAACAAACAATCACCAGCTAACAATGGCAGAGCAGTGCATCACATCAATCACTTACCCATCATTGCAAACCCAACCAGACAAGTTACCGGCATCAAAGAGAGCCTTCTTCCATGTCTCCACTGCCTTTGGATCCTTCTCGAATCGGACTCATGCTTAGCCATAGCTCTCCCATAACCCTTTATCGCCCGTCTCACTTCTCTTGGTTCCACTTTGTAAAACACTGGCAACACAATCAGCTCCTTCTGTGCCTTGCACTCCATGATCTTCGCCAACTCTTCCAAACACCACCGTGAGGAAGCGTAGTCCTCGGAGAAAATGATAATCGCGATGCGCGATTCCTCGATCGCTCTCATAAGCGCCGGCGATATTTGCTCTCCTTTCCTAAGCTCCTTGCTATCCACAAAAGTGTATATCTCTTTCTGATTCAGAGCTGCATAGAGATCATGGAGGAAGTTGTTGCGGACGTCCGTGCCTCTAAAACTCACGAACACATGGTAATTCTTTTTGGAGGAGGCCATATGTCGGGAACTTGGGGACAAAAACAAGAAAGAGAGATTAAGAAGGTTAGCTCTGTTGGCTTGATTTGATTCAGGGATTACGATATGTGATCAGTTTTCCCTTTGGATCTCACTCACAATCTCATGAGGCTAGAAAGAAGGCATAGAGGGATCTTCCCTTAATGGATCCCTTATCTCGAGAATGTTGAAGATTATAAGGAGTAAGAGCACTGAAGAAAACAAGCGACGATCGCTTTTTGCCCAAAAAGCCGTGTGAAGACTTACTCTAGACGAGGTGGAGTTTGTGTCGATGGAAGAGGGAAGGAAAGATAAAGCGGGAATCTCTATGCAAACTGGTACGGGAAAGATGGCTGAGAAACTCAAAAAGTTTGGAGAAGGAGCTCTGAGGCAAGAAGGCAGTAAGAAGATGGCCCCCTCATTAAAGGACGATTTTGGGCTGAATTATGTGATTAAACTGTAGGAAGAATTAAAGAAAGATGAAATCGGAGCTGAAATGCAGGAGTAGGTTCTTGGTACTTCTACCCACTTTGTTTGAACCGACGAGATCGTACAATGTGACCTTCGTGGAAGTTGCCCAACATACTTCAAAGAAAGATGGACTAGCAAGTGTAGAGCCTTGATTGCTATTAGTCAAGCACACGTTTCACAGATAGTTTTTCCTGAGTAATGTGGAGGAAACCTCAATGAACAAATAGGAATTGAGCTCCAACACTTGAAACTCACGATCTCACGAGTTTCCTCCGCCGTCACCAAATCCATTCGCTCCAAGCTAACAACCACTGCTCTAACGAACACGACCATTTCTCACAACCAGAATCAAACATGCCGCCATGCCGCATGCGAAATCCCCCATCCTCCAACCACAGCGATTACACGCATTTCAAACAGCAGATGGTCAGTTCTCAACCCCTCACCTGAGCACCGGTGCGAAGCGCGGCGTCGATGATGGATGCTCCACTGAGGTAACTGAGGCGAGCCGGAGCGGGGCCGATGCGGACGGCCTCGTCGGCGGACCTGACGTGGAGAGCGCCGGCGCCGGCGTCGCTGTAGACGGCGACTGTTCGAACCCCGAGCCTCCTCGCCGTCCTCATGATCCTGCAAGCTATCTCGCCTCGGTTCGCCACCATTATCTTCTCGATGGGCTTCGGCTCCGAGGCCCGTCGCTTCGCTGCAGCAGCCGCCGCCACTGCCGCCTCCGGCGAACGGGAGAAGAGCCTCGCCTGGAGGAGCGAGGAGGTACGACCATGGAGGTTGCGACGGAGGATCAACAGCGCCATCGAAGAAGGCATGATCAATCGTCGGAGAGAGAAAGAGAGAGAGTAATGAGTCAACGGCGTCTTGTCTTGGGAGTCGGGACGCGTGGCGGTGAGGGTGACGCCTTTATGCGACGTCGTCTGAGAGGAGAGGATAGAGGAGTTCGGATTTGCATATGACGTGAAGATGACTTGGCATTACAGCTTTGACTGGATTTTCTTCTTCTTCCTTTGGATTTGTTTATGCCTGTTTACCTTTTTATGGTAGGGAGATGATCAGGAAGGGGATATGAAAAATATTTTTAAGCAGCTTTAGGTTCTTGTCCTGGCCTAGGTCGGATGGGAAACTACTTCTAGTGCTTTACATTGTGTCAGAGACAACATGATGTCGCAAAATCAAATTCCGACGAAGAAATTGCATGCTGCAGTTGTTCCTTACAAAGAGAGTATTGCTACTGAAGAAATTGCACCAAAAACTCGGAACAACCTGTATGTCATGAATCAGCAATTCAACTTCAATATATATGCAGCCCTCAAAAGAGAGCAGCTAGTAGATAACTTCTAGTTGTGAGGACTGCACAAAAAATTAGACTTACACATTAATCTAATCTCTTATGAAGAGTGCACCCTCTTTCCAACTCATATTCACCTGGCAAAAGCTGTTCAAATGTGTGATACTTATAATCAAGAACCTAGCCGCTATCGCCATATTCCCTTTTATCTATCTGTACAATTATACTTTATCACTGTCCTTCCACCCTCTGTCACGGGCTCGTTTCTCCCACAATGCCGCGAGCTTACGCTCCTCAACCAGCCATGCTTCAGCCCTTTCTCTGCTTAGCTCGCGAGCCGCCACCCTGGCATTGCACTTCTCGGCCTCAACCCTGAATCTCAGCGAGGTCTTCTTAGCATCCTCTCTTAATGCCTCGGTGCGTGCCGCTGTTTCCTTTGCTATGGTTTCTTGTAAGCTCAGTTGCTCCTTCAACATATCCCATCTGCTCTCCTTCATAACATTTTCACCGCAATCTGTGTAGAAAAGAGACATAGATTGACGAATTGACCACATCAGACGCAAGATTACCTGGGACAAGATACCAAGCCTTACCAGCAACACTCCAATAAGGAGAAATACAAACATTACTAACTTGCCTATAAGCCATCAAAGACTCAAACTTGTTCATCATTAATTGTTCTCAACAAACAAAAATTCAACCAGTTAGTCTGGATTTACTCAACACTAAAGTTCCAATACTTCTACTGAAAAAAAAAACCATGGAAGAAGAACAATACAAAACTGACTCCAACCATCATGAAAACATGTTATTCAGATTGCCAACTGAGAAGCCTCTGCGATATACTAACTCAATCTCTACCGTTAGACTTACCTGAAGCCAAGGGAAATATTCGTTGCTTCAAAGGGCAAATGCAAGAGCATGAACCGCAAGAAGCTGGCATGCATGAACCATAACTCGAGCGCCTGTAGTCATATGGTACTGATGATGCCAGGAAAAACACAACTAGAGAAACGCCCAACAAAAGTACAGCTCCTTTGAGCAACTTTTGATTGCAGTAAGCACGAGCTTTTCTCCAAACCATAACTCCCCAAGAAAATCAACGAAGAAACACAAAAGGAAAAAGAAACTTTTGCAATCTCAAACTGAGATTAGCGTTGTTAATATAGGATTCCTGTCAATCTTGCTTTGAGAAGTAATGTGAGCAGCTGGCCATGCACAGAAACCTAATGCCAGAAGGAGCAAGAAAAGGCAGAGAAGAGAAAAAGCCATGAGGACCGAGAAGAATTTTGAATTTAAAGGTCATGGAGTGAATCAAAATATGGAATCCTAGAGAGAAAAAACACAGAATTTAATTGGAATAAAAGCAGGATAAAAACCAATAAACCGATTTTCGATTGTCTGTTACATGTGACCATCTTAGAAGCAGATTCCTACATTACCCCTTTCTCTCCTTTTTTTTTTGTTCATATTTTTTTGAATCCATTAATAATTTACATCTTAGAAGCCTCATGTCTTTACCTATACGATTATATCAATCTAATGTCAACAAGCATCCGCTTAACTCTGTATTAATGCAATCTCCATCACAAATCATAAAGAAAGAGAGGGAAAAAGGAAGCTCCTCAACCCCAACCATGTCAGGGGAATAATATGAAGCGAAAGGGACGGATATCAGGAGGACCCACTTCTGATTTTATATATGGTCTGTAGGATGACCTAGTCTCCTTCCCATAGTGTTGCTTCCTCAGCAAGTTTGACAATATCAATTAAAAAGAGCGATTTGACAATGTAAATAAGCTTTCAGTGGTAATTTATTGCATACAGTTTGAAATAAAACCAAAAATCACTGGCTAACAATGGCAAAGCAGTGTGTACTTACTTATCCATCATTAAGATCTCACCTAGACAAGTTACTGGTATCGAAAAGAGCCTTCTTCCATCTCTTCATTGTCTCCGAATCCTTCTCAAACTTGGGCTCGTGCTTAGCCATAGCTCTCTCGCACCCCTCTCTTCCCCCTCTCACTTCTCTTGGTTCCACTTTGTAAAACACCAGCAACACAATCAGCTTCTTCTATGCCTTGCACTCCATGATCTTCGACAACTCTTCCAAACACCTCCACGAGGAAGCATAGTCCTCGAAGAAAATGATGATGGCGATGATTCCTCGATCGCCCTCATAAGTGTCTAATAGCAGTGAAAGGATTTTTTAGTTTGATAATTAGAATATTAGCTTAAAACCTTGACGATAGAGAAGTGAATGAGCTTCAACAGATAGTTTTTCCTGAGTAATGTGGAGGGAACCTTAATGAACAAAGAGGAATTGAGCTCCAATACTTGAAATTCACAATCTCACGAGTTTCCTCCACCGTTACCAAATCCCGTTCACTCCATGCTAACAACCACTGCTCCAACGAGCACGACCATTTCTCCCAACCAGAATCAAACATTCCGCCATGCGAAATCGCGCATCCTCCAATCGCAGCGATTACACGCACTTCAAACGGCAGATAGTTCTCAACGCCTCCCCTGAGCACCGGCGAGAAGAGCGGCCTCGACGTTGGACGCTCCACTGAGGTAGCTGAGGCGAGCTGGAGCGGGACCGATGCCGACGGCCTCGTTGGGGGACCTGACGTGGAGAGCGCCGGCGTCGGCGTCGCTGTAGAAGGCGACGGTCCGAATCCCGAGCCTCCCCGCCGTCCTCATGATCCTGCGAGCTATCTCGCCTCAGTTCGCCGCCAGTATCTTCTCGATGGGCTTCGGCTCCGAGGTTCGCCGCTTTGGAGCCACAGCCGCCGCCGACTCCGGCGAACGGGAGAAGAGCCTTGCCTGGAGGAGTGAGGAGGTTCGACCGTGGAGGTTGCGACGGAGGATCAACAGCGCCATTGAAGAAGGCATGATTAGTCACAGAGAGAGACAGAGAGGGTATCGTCGTAAAAGTAACGAATAACGATGAGGTTAACGCTTTTATGCGACGTCGTCTGAGAGGATTGAACATTTACGGTTACGTACGCACGTGCAGGATCCCATCCTATCGCCCCTCGTGCACGCAACAGCGATGATACTTGTGATGGTAGTACTCCTCTTCCTGAAAAGCGCCCGTGGGATTCAATCTATTGGTTCAGCATACGTCGCTCGTAATAATCTAATTAAATATTGACTTTGCAAAACACGAGAACAATCCGTGCATTAAAAATCATAAAATTTCGACTGGGCGCTAAATAAGAATTTCCAGAGCACTCGCTGAACAATATTCTTCCAATAATTAATATAAAAATGAAGAGAAATGAGGGAGAGGATTGGGTTTTAAGGAATGAAAAGATAAAACCATGCGACATGAATGCACTTTCGTGAGCAGTTGTATGTCCATTTATCCAGCAATATTACGTCCACATGAAGTAAAGAGAGAAGGGGAAAAGGGAAGCTCCTCAACCTCAACCTTGTCAGTAGCATGATATGAATCCTGTATTTCATAATGATTTTTGCACTTGAATTGAAGGAGCACACATCCAAAAACTTACACTAGACACTGAAAAAAGAACCAGGGAAAAGCAAAAGGCACTGGAATCAGAATCTCATACCTCGCGACTCCCTCAAGAATCGCTCCGTAGACCAGTGCATATCACTTCGACAGCCACTTTTCCAAAAGCTACAACCCTCTGATCGACTCTCGATGAGCTTACCTGCTGAGAAAAGTGAGCGTTCTTCATTTTCTGGGTCGATTGCTTTGATAAGTTCATCGTCTGTTTCACTTGAACTTTCTTCTTCCTCGGTGTCTATCCAATTGTCTTCGTCCGAGTCTCTTTCCTCCAAAGGCCAATTTGTTTCCGTCGGCTGATGGTGTTGGAGCTCAATCCTTAGCTCATCCTCCTGTTGCTCGCATATTAGACGGAATCCACCCTTCTTCAATCTTCCTTTGTCTGCTTTGAGGTGAACTTGGAAATGGTTCCGATCGTCTTGCAGAACCTCCCTTTCTTTACACATCTGATACAGCTTACTCCTTGGGAGATATGTAACCCACACAAGATCGGATTTCAGAAAATAGATGCCTCTTCCCCCGCAAAACACACTTTGGCCATTGACAAGAATTTGGATGTTACCTTCCACTTCTCCTTCCTCCGGGCCAAGAACTAGACAGAGTGCTAGTCCTACGAATTTGTCATACGAGTCCCTGGGAACCATAAAAGATATGGAACCGTCTTTACAAAGGGAGAAACCATTCTGGCATCTCTTTCCATTCAGCATAATGTCAGCATCTCTCATCTTCGGGAGAGCTCCTGTCATACAAATAGTTTGCATATCAAGCATTCAAAGTTAGTGAGTGCGGGAAGGGAGGGAGAGAGAGAGTCTGACCTTGAGTGATAACACATCAGTCTTGCTTGCCCCTTTGCGGAATAATTCACGACACGAAGATAAGTCAACCTGAAGGCATTTGGAGGAGAGACCCGACAAATTTGGAAATTCTTGTAGAGATCTGCAACCTTTTGCCCATAGCATATGCATATTTGGCGGAAGCTGAGGAATCTTTTGTAGCTGCTTGCAATTAGACAAAATCAAGTGTTCCAAATCATCATATTTGTTGATGGATGTCGGCAGATGAGTAAACTTGTTGCCGTAAAGATCTAGGTGCGCCAATTTGGGAAAACTGGAAGAACTCTCAAGGAACTCTATTTTTGATAGATTGCAGCCATTGAGTTCTAGCCGATATAAATTTCGGAATCCCGGATTGCCATTAGGATCAGTTGGATCCTCCGAGTTCTTTGGAAATGCAACAAAATTGGAGCAGCCTCTAAGTGTCAAACACTCTAGATTTTGCAACTTATAAACACTTGATGGGAGCGTTGTGAGTTTTTTGCAAAATGCTAAATTTATTAACTTCACGGAGCAAAGATTTTCAACTGATGCAGGCAGTTCTTTAATAGCCGTCCATCCTAAATCAAGCTCTTCTAGATGTTCCATCTTTTCCGGTATATCGGAGAACTTCTTGAGTTTAGAGCAACCAAAGAGATCGAGGGCTTGAAGAGATTTTGTCTTGAGTGTGTGAGGAAAGATACTGAGGTTAGAGCAAAACTTTAGTGACAAAAATTTTAACTTGTCGAGATATGCGACAGATTGGTGAACCTCCACCAAGCTTCTGCACCCATCAAGATTCAATCTCTCCAGATTTGGAGCCGATGAAATGTCAGAAATGCTAACTAGGGACTTGCATTGACTGAAATTGATGTACTTCAACTTTGTAAAATGCTACACAAAAAATAATATATATATATATATATATATATATATATATAATATTTGTAGTTATAAAATTTGTAGATCTAAAGGGAAAAACTAATCATCAAAAGCACTAACCTTAATTTTGCCTCCTAAATGTTTGATATGACTTTTTGGGACATCAATATAAGTTTTTTAGAGCCAAATTCTAGTGATGGGGCATTGGGCCATTTAAGCCATCTCAAATTATAAGGGAGACGAACAGGACCTTGTGAAGAGATATGCACTTCGGGTAGAATGAGCATTCTCAACATTTTCATGTTTCTGAAAGCATCAAGACTTTATGGTCATCTCTACAAGACTCATAGTTTTATCTTCTGGCTTGAGCATGTCTAGTACTATGGCCTTTACTGCATTTGTTCCCTATTCATAACAGAGCAAATTCAGTTCTCACACAAAATTTCCATTGAGATTTAAAAGATATGGTCCAAATCAAAGTAACATAAAAATGAGATGTAACAATGTTTACATAAACAACTCTTACCGTGTCTTCACATAGAATGTCTTGAACATCTTCACAAAACCATAATCTACTGCGTTTCCCAGGGTCATCAGGACATTCTTGAATAACAATATTTTGACCCATCGATTGAACCAAATCATGCATTTGCAGGGTCCCATGCTGCTTTCTTATCAAGGACCTATCAATGAGAATTTCTATTCCGATAGTTGTGTCAAAGTCACAACCGTTGAGAACTTCCTCAATGTATTCCTTACTTTTTCCCTTAAAGAAACAAGCAATGTCGAGGAAAATCTCCCTCTCATTTTCCTCCAATCCTTCGAAGCTTGTCATGAGAACTCGATTGATATCTTTGTAAGGACTTTTGGAGAGTTTGTGCAGCGCACTTTTCCATGCTGGTTCTTCGCTTCCATGTAAGAATGAGCCCAACACTTCAAGGGCTAATGGAAGGCCGCTAGCGTAATGCAATGCTCTATCTATGAGATCCTTTCTTATTTCAGGTTTTTCGTTGTTTTGAAAGGCATGCCAAACAAAAAGGTCTAGCGCCTCATCATCCTTTAAAGTTTTAACTTGATACACACGATTCATGAAATGAGAAGAAGTAACCAAATGCTTATCCCTTGTCGTTACAAAGATTCTACTTCCTTTGCCAAACCAATTGCCTCCTCCAGCTAATGCATTCAATTGACACGGATGGTCAACATCATCAAGAATCAGGAGAACCTTCTTGCAATAAAGTTTTTCCTTTATCAAACTAACTCCTTCAGCAACACTATGGACCGTTAGATGTTTAGGAGGTAAGATTTGAGAAAGAAGTCCTTTTTGCAACTCAAGTAGACCGCATTTGTTTGAAGTTTCTCTAACTCGCTCCAAAAATATAGATCCCTGAAAGTGTCTTTCAATAGCATTATATGTGGCTTTAGCAATTGTCGTCTTCCCTATACCTCCAGGTCCCCATATACCTATCATGAGAACATCATCACCATCCGACTCTTTTTGCGACAATGATATTAGTTCTTCAACTCGGGAATCTATCCCAACCAGATACTCAGCAACATGCAAGGGTGTTCGCTCTAGATGAATCGGTAATTCCTTTACGATGCTTTGTATGACCTCTGCTTCATCTCTGATAAGCACTCAAAAGAAAGAGAAACGTGTTTTAGCATTTCAAGGCCATGGCAGGAATTCAACCTCTAGGGTCATAAGGAAAATTAGATAACAAGATTAGCAAATAATAAGATGAAAAGGAGTAACACATTAGGGTGAACCTGCGCCTGAAGACAAAATGACTCGGATACTATGGAATGCACGATTTATCCAAAACAAAAATTTCTCATCGTCCAAACAGAAAGAATCGACTTCAATCAATCTGCTAGCTTGAAGTTTTGATATTCAACTATCGTGTCTTACTGTCTAGCATATCTCCGCTTTGTATCTTCAATTAAAAAGACCGAATTAACAATATCTATCAGTTTTTCAGCTGTAGGTTCTCTGCATACAATTTGACATATAACAAACAATCACCAGCTAACAATGGCAGAGCAATGCATCACATCAATTACTTACTTACCCATCATTGCAAACCCACCCAGACAAGCTACCAGCATCGGAGAGAGCCTTCTTCCATGTCTCCACCGTCTTCTGATCCTTCTTGGGATCCTCCTCATGCTTAGTCATAGCTCTCCCATACATCTCTATCTGCCGTCTCAGTTCCCTTGGTTCCACTTTGTAAAACACCGGCAACACAATCAGCTCCTTCTGTGCCTTGCACTCCATGATCTTCGCCAACTCTTCCAAACACCACCGTGAGGAAGCGTAATCCTCAGAGAAAATGATGATCGCGAGGCGCGATTCCTCGATCGCCCTCATAAGCGCCGGCGATATTTGCTCTCCTTTCCTAAGCTCCTCGTCATCCACAAAAGTGTATATCCCTTTTTGATTCAGAGCTGCATAGAGATCACGGAGGAAGGTGTTGCGGACGTCCGTGCCTCTAAAACTCACGAACACATGGTAATTATTTTCGGAAGAGGCCATATATCAGGAACTTGGGACAAAAACAAGAAAGAGAGATCAAGAAGGTTGGCTTTGTGGACTCGATTCTATTCAAGGATTACGAAATATGATCAGTCTATCCCGTTGGATCACACTCACAATTTCAAGAGGCTAGAAAGAGGGCATAGAGGGATCTTCCCTTAATGGATCCCTTATATAGAGAATGTTGAAGCTTAAAAGGAGTAAGAGCATTGAAGAAAACGCGTGACGGACGATGGCTTTTTGCCCCGAAAAGACGCGTGAAGACTTACTTCAGACGAGGTGGAGCCTACGTCGATGGAAGAGGGATGGAAAGATGAAGCAGGACCCGGAGACTTTCGGTGAGGGAATCCCTACGCCTACGCAAAACTGGTACGAAAAAGATGGCTGAGGTACTCAAAAAGTTAAGAGCGAGGGAAAGAGAGGGGAGAAGGCGGGAAGATGACCCCCTCGCTAAAGGACAATTTGGCGGTGAATTATTTGACTGAACGAACTGTCGGAAAAATTGAAACAAAGATCAAATAGGAGCTGAAGTGCAAAGTACGTTCTTGGTAATTCTACTCGCCGTGCTGGACCCGCTGATCATACAATGTGACTTTCATGGAAGTTGCCCAAGATATTTCCAAGAACTATGCAATAGCAAGTGGAGAACCCTGACTGCTATTAGTCAAATCTAGTGAAATAGCTTCGGCGCTCCGACACACATTTCTACCCACCTAATCAAACTCGTTATAGGTACAATGATTAGAAGATGTTGTCGATGAATTAACCAAATCACTACATATTATTTTCTGTTTTTACTTGTGAGTAGACTACTTTTTTTTGAAGGATTTTCTAGTTTGATATTAAGTTACTTCAAGGTACATCAATATTTGATAGATGAGAAATCAATGGGCTTTCACAAATAGTTTATGAATAGATTACTTATAATTCGGAGGAAACCATAATGAACAAAGATAGTGTCGCCGAATAAGGAAATTCACATAACAAAAATAAGTAAAGTGTAACGATTAAAATAATTCAATCGATAGATACATAAAATTTAAGAGTCAAATAATGGCAACGATAAAAAGGAACTATCAATAAACGACTATATATTGCCAATTACGAGCTCGTGCAAATAGAAGGCATTTTACAACATTTGATTTCTGACTTTAAGGTATACCTACGATTTTGTCTCAAAATCTTTTTTTTTTTTTTTTTTTACCGATGTAGTATTTATAGAAATTAATTGCTTGTTTTCGAGCGTCGAACATTATATGTTGTTGTACCATGCATCTGGGGGTAGAGGGGACTTAATTTTGGCTAAAGTAATAACACCTTGTCACTATAGTAACAGGTGCACCATATTTTAGTAAAATTAATTGTGATAAGCTTATGGGGGCCTGTGCAAAGCAAGCCTACATAGGGTTCAATCAACGATGATTGCGGCAGGGCATTGGCGACCTATGCGAAGGAAGCCTACATTCACGAGGCTAGAAAGAAGGCATAGAGAGATCTTACCTTAATAAATTCCTTATCTCGAGAATGTTGAAGTTTTTAAAAGGAGCGAGAGCACTAAAGAAAATGCGTGATGATGGCTTTTTGCCCCAAAGGACATGTGAAGTTGACTAAGGCTGTGTTTGTTATTGTTTCTTTTTCTGTTTTTAAACAATTTTTTTGTTTTTTTTTATTCTTGGGAACAAAAAGAAAAGTAAACGCGCGTTTGTGTGCGTTTTTGTTCCAAAATTATTTTTGTTCCTAGAAATACATCCTGAACAGAAACAAAAAACAAAAAAAAAGTTGTTTCTTGTTTATGAAACAAAATTTAAGAACACTTTTCTTCTTCTCTCTTTTTTTTCTTCTTCTTTTCTTCTTCTTTTTTTCTTTCTTTTTTTTTGGCCGGCGGCCTCGCCGGCGTCGTCGGCCCCAGCGAGGCCGAGCGTCTCCGGCCCCCGGCGAGGCTCGGCCTCGCCTTGGCCGGGCGAGCTCGGGCTCGCCGGATTTGGCGAGCTCGAGCTCGCCCGGCTCGAGGCAAGGCTGGGCGAGCTCGGCCTCTGGTGGCTGGGCGAGCTCGGGCTCGCCGGATCCGGGCGAGCTCGAGCTCGCCCAGCCAAGGCGAGGCCGCCAGCCCTTGTCGGCCGGTCGCCGGCCATGGCCAAGGCCGACGACCGGCCAAAAGAAAAAAAAAGAAAAAGAAAGAAAAAAAGAATACAAATTTACCAAATGTGTTTCGTTTTTTTTTATTCCCAGAACAAATTTACCAAACGTGTTTTTTGTTCAAAAATTGTTCCCCGGAACAGAAACACTTTTTTCTATTTCTGTTCCCTAGAACAATTTTTAAACAGAAATGTTACCAAATGCACCATAAACTGTAGGAAGAATAAAAAGAGAGATGAAAAAATAGGAGTTGAAATGCAGAAGTAGGTTCTTGGTAATTTTACCCACTTTGTTGGACCCGCCGAAACTATTGATGAGATCATACAATGTGACTTTCGTGGAGGTTCCCCACAATATTTCAAAGAAAGATGAAAAAGCAAGTGAGAACCTTAAGACCCTATAATGTCACTCTATAGTCTCACTTGGTCGAGAAGAAAAGTTTGGCTGGAAATTGGGGGACCGTGAAGTAAAAGTATAACTATATAACCCTCGGGGCTTGGTTGGAAACAACCAAGTTAACCGGTTCGGTAAGCCTAAGCCTAAATAAGCCTAGCGAGTATCGGTGGTTGTAACAAAAGTTGCTACAGTCCTGCTTGACAGCACTCCTATCAACTAGAGGGTAGGGCAGTACCCCTAGCCGATGGAAGTGTCGTTCCTATACCGTCTGCACTTTCGGTAAGGGAATCTTTATGCAAACTGGTGCGAAAAAGATGGCTGAGAAACTCAAAAAAGTTAGAGCGAGGGAAAATGAGGGGAAGAAGGCACGAAGATGACCCCCTCATTAAAGGAGAATTTTGGGGTGAATTATTTGACTAAACTGTAAAAAGAACCAAAAGCAAGATGAAATAGGAGCTGAAATGTAGAAGAAGATTCTTGGTAATTCTACCTGCATTGTTGGACCCGTTGATCATACAATGTGACTTTCGTGGAAGTTCCCCATGATATTTCCAAGAAAGATGGAATAGCAAGTGGAGAACCTGACTGCTGATAGTCACATCTACTGAAATAGCTTCTGCACTCATGCACGCGTTTCTACACCGCCTGCTCAAACTCATTGTACATACAAGACGTCTTACGATTTTCAATTTTCGACTATAAGGCATACCTATGATTTTGTCTCAAAATCTTTTTTTTTTTGGATATAGTACTTCTAGAAATTAATTACTTGTTTTCGAGCCATAAAAAAAATTGCTCGTTTGAACAGTATATATTGTTACACCATATATATGGGGTAGTGGGGATTTAATTTTAGCTATTGTAATAGTGCCTTGTCACTATAAAAACAGCTGCACCATATTTTAGCAAAATTAATTGTAATAAGCTCGTAGGGCCTATGCGAAGCAAGCCTACGTAGGGTTCAATCAACGACGATAGTGGTAGGGCATCCGTGACCTAGGATTGTGGTGATGGCTCAGCCTTGACAACGGCATGACCACAACAGTGATGGCCGACCACAGGGGATTTTGGTCGAAATTCGTTAACGTAGATGCTAGCCATACTAAATGACACAATCACTGCTGATATTGATAATTTTTAATAATATTTTAATATTTTTTTGAATTGTTTCTTCTTCCTATTATCAATAGCCGGCCATGGGCGATGGCCAAGCGAGCTAGCCTCACCCGCCACAGGTGAGGGCAAGCCTTAGTTAATGGAGCCCTCACTCAAGCAAGGCTCAGCAAGACTTCGCCTCACTTGAGCTAGATCTGGCGCCCGACGTCAACTTCACCCAAGCGACTCACCCAATGAGGCCAACCCTTGCCAAATCTAGCTTGGGCAAGGCCGACCCTCGCTTAGGGGAGGGCTTCCCTCAACCAGGTGAGCCAGTCGACTCAACTGTGGTTGGTGGCCAGCCACCGACAAAAGGAAACAGGAAAAAAAAATAGAGAGAGAGAGATATCAAGGAGGTTGGCTCCATTGGCTCGATTTGAGTCAAGGATTACGAAATATTATCGGTCTTTTTTTGTTGGATCTCACTCTTGTTCATGAGGGTAGAAAGAAGGCACAGATGAATTTCCCTTGTGGATCCCTTATCTCGAGAATGTTGACGCCAAAAGGAGTAAGAGCACTAAAGCAAACGCGTGACGACTACAAGATGGAAAGATAAAGCAGTGTCACCGATTGTTCTTGACAAAGATGAGGAAACACCTTGTAGACTTCTGGTAAGGAATCTCTATCTATGCAAACCAGTATGAAAAAGACGGTTGAAAAACTCAAAACATTTAGAGAGAAAATGAGAGGGAAGAAGGCAGGAAGAAGATGACCCCTCATTAAAGGAGGATTTTGGGCTCAATTATTTGCCTAGACTGTAGTATGTAGGAATAATTAAAGAAAGATGAAATATGAGCGCAAATGTAGAAGTAGGTTCTTGGTGCTTCTACCCACTTTGAGAAAAGAATACAATTTTCTTATGACGCAAAACCAAAACAAATGTTTCTACACCACCTAATCAAACTCATTATACATGTAATAATTAGAAGATATTGTTGATGAATCGACCAAATCACTATATCTTTTATTTTAACTTGTCAAAGGATTGTTTTTTTCAAAGAACTTTCTAATTTCATATTCAACTATTTCAAGGTACATCGATGTTTAGAATATTAACTTAAAACCTTAACAATGGAAAAGTCAATGAGCTTTCACAAATAGTTTTTCCTGAGTTGAAATAGATAGATTACTTATGATGTGGAGGAAACCTTAATGAACAAAGATAATGTCACACGACAAAAATTAGTGAAATGTAATGATTAAAATAATCTTTAAAGCCAAATTTGCTTAACGGCGATGATAAGAAGGAACCATCAATAAATGACCATCTCTTGCCAATGAGGAGCCCGTGCAGACATAAGACGTCTTACAACGTTTGATTTTTGACTTTAAGGTATGCCTATGATTTTGTCTTGATTTTTTTAATGCAATAATTATAGAAATTAATTGCTTGTTTGAAGAGTACATGTTGTTATATCGTATATTTGTGGAAGCGGCGACTTAATTTTAGCTACAGTAATAGCGCCTCCTCACTATAATAACAGGTGCACCATATTTTAGCAAAATTAATTGTGATAAGCTTATGGTGCCCATGTGAAGCAAGCCTACATAAGGTTCAATCAACAACCGTCTTAGTAGGGCATCGGTGACCCGGTAATGTGGCCGACAACAGCATGACCAAAACAATGGCTAACGAGGTTGTAGCATGAATATCGTGACTTGGGCAAATGAAGCGTGATGTTTTCAGAGGATGGATCTCAATGATTGGGAGCACATTGATAATATGTTAAATCGTGTAAATGCTCAAAAAGAAAAATGTGTAATCAATTGGCATGAATTCCTATGCTTTAGGCTGGATTAGTAATTCAAAATATATTAAAAATTAATAAGTTACAAAATTAATGGAATAATCATATCAAAATATAATCACATATAATCTGTTAATGATATCATAAAATATTTCAAAAGCAAACAATTTTATATAAAGTAGTTGTGCCTCTTCACAATTCTACTTTAATTTCTTTTTCTTTAATATTGCGAAAAAAGTTGACAGATAGGCTTTTTTTAAAAAAAGAATTGTCAAGTACATGCTTAAATTCGTGGCTCATCGTGGAACTAGCCAAGTACATATAACATTATTTGAGATAGCATAAAATGTTATTTCATACCCGGTCGAAGAATTGATCCAACTATAGAAGGTGGTATCGACTGTCTTTCTTCTCTCATTTAATTACGACCAAGCTTTATTTTGCTTAAAAATTGGATTTGATAACTTCTTCATTAATTGGATCAAAACAAAAAGGGATTTGATGAGCAAATCAAAGAATTATTGTAGAGATTTGCAACTCTTTGCCATTAGGATATGCACGTTTGGCGGAAGCTGAGGAATGTCTCCTAGTTGCTTGCATTCATCCATGTACAAGTGTTCCAAATCATGATAGCTGTTGATGTATGCTGGAAGATGAGTAAACTTGTTTTCGGAAAGATTTAGATGTGCTAATTTGGGAAAATTAGAAGAACTCTCAAGGAACTCTGCTTCTGAGAGATTGCCATCATCAAGTTCTTTGGATTTGAGTATCCTGAATTTTCATCAGGATCAGTTGAATCCTCCAAGTTCTTTAGGAACATGACAAAATGGGAGCAGCCTCGAAGATTCAAATGCTCGAGATTTTGCATACTTATAAACCCTTGAGGGAGCTTTGCGAGGTTTCTGCAAATTAATTTGCTTTACAGAGGGAAGATTTTCAACTGATGCAGGAAATCCAGCCTCGGTTCGCCACTAGTATGTTCTCGTGGGCTCCGGCTCTAAGGTCTGTCACTGTGGAGCCCCCGCCTCCTTTGGCGAATGGGAAAGAGTCTCACCTGGAGGAGCGAGGGGGCTCGACCATGGAAGTTGCGACAGAGGATCAACAATGCCATTGAAGAAGGCATTTCAATGGCATTGTTAGTCAGGGAGGAAGGGAGCGAGACTGATGAGTCAACGGTGACCTGGAGTAGCAAGGCCCGGAAGGAACCCCCGGGATCAAGCCCGGCCGGCAAGGCGCCGGACCTGGAGAAGGTGGCGGGGGAGAGGGAACGGGTCCTGGGAGCTCCGCTTTCGGAGGAGGAACTGGCGGAGCTCTTGGAGCAGTATCGGCACAGCGATTGCAATCGCCAGATTAATCTGGGTAAGTGTGCGTTTTTCGTCCTTTCTTTGTAGCGATAATTCTGATGATCCCCGAGGCCTCAAATGATTAGATGAGCTACTGCCTAGTGTAGATTGTAGAATCTTTGTGAAAATTTCTGTTGACGATGAATGAAATTAACCTGTTTTTGGATCTTTTTTTTGTAAGTTTTGATTTTTCTTGATTGTCTTGGCTGCTCATTAGTATAGTTGCTGTACTTGATACATGTACCAATGCTGCTTCTGAATATTCTGGTAATGATATGAATGCATTTGGGCAGATGAGGAATTTTGCGAATCCTTTGGCGAAGTCAGCACCAGACTGACATTCTAACTAGTGTGATTTGGGTGCAAGCTATCTTCATCGGTGGAATTGAAAATAGGGACTTAGTTTGAGAAACTCGATTATGGTATGTGGGCAGAACATGGAAGTTTTGTCGAGAAGAGTCAATGAGAGATGTTGCTACGCTTTGTTGTTATCTCCTTTTCGCCCTCTGTGGAATTTTCTTTTACCTCTGACTGCACTCTGATTGATGTCATTATTTTCGCGCAGGCAAAGGAGGAGTTACTCACAACATGTTGGATGACATCCACAATCACTGGAAAAGGGCCGAAGCAGTTAGGATTAAGTGCCTGGGAGTGCCGACGCTTGACATGGACAATGCGTGCTTTCACCTTGAGGTATTAACTGAATGAACTGATTGAGAATATGATGAGACCCTTTTTTCCTTTTCATGGTCTCTTGTTTGACGGGTTACCAGTTTTCTCAAAGGACAAATCTGGTGGGAAGATAATTTACTGCAATATCAATATCCTCCTCTTGTATCGAGGTCAACATTATGAGCCAAAGCAAAAACCAGTTATACCTCTCATGTGTGGAAGCCTTATGCACCAATATACCCCGAAGCTTGTGAAGAATGTTGCAGAAGGGTTGACATTTGAGGAAACAAAAGAAATGAGAAACAGAGGACTGAACTCTCCCCCTTTAATGAAACTTAGTGAGTAAACTTGTGTCCAATGGCTCAGTCATTTACTAAGGTCTACTTCTTTCTTACTTGCTATAATCGATCTCAATACGACTTGATAAACTATTCATTTTATATCAGTGAGGAATGGCGTGTATGTCAATGTGGTGGAGAAAGTGAGGGAAGCATTCAAGACTGAAGAGGCTGTGAGGTTAGACTGCAAATATGTGGGTACAAGTGACTGCAAACTGATTGGCGTGAGTATGCTCTCTAAATTTCATTGTTTTTTTTTCTTCCTTTTCTGCTTGGGATGTTAACATTTTTACTATCATCTTGATCTGTATTTGTCTTTTTAGAGCTTCATGTCTGTATTACACACATGCAGGATTTGGTACCATGTGTCCCTATATTATTTAAGGATGAGCAGATCATCCTCTGGAGGGGGAAGAGAGATACTGAGTCAACCTCCACTTCACGTGCATGACCATGAATTAGATATGCCGCGAGACCTGCCAGGAAAATTGGTTTGCAATGTGGTATACATTACACTGGAGCATTTTTAGAGTGGAGACTCTAGGTAAGCCAATCGACGCATCCATATGTACAATGCCTGTTAAAGAAACTATTGCTTCATCTGTGGTATTGGATGTTTCAGATGAAGCATGCTGCATTAGCAACACATGCTTTTTTGCTCACACATTTTAATTTCTCAAACCTTGTGCAGATATTGTGGGGTACCATAGATTGAGACGCTGTTGCTTGGACGAAGACATTGTGCAAGAAGGCCCTGGGCCTCAAAGAAACGCGACTTCCTGTCTTTTGGGACACTCGCTATCTCAATTTGAGTTTAGAAAATGGGAATGTACTCTAGTCCCTTTTTTTATGGACACTTTTGTTTCTTTGCGCCTAGTTCTGGTGTAGCATCTATATTTCACTTCATCCTTTTTTCCAAGCCCTTCTCTTTCATCTGATTAGGCTGTGATATGTAAATCAATCATACGAATTAGTATATAGATTCTGATGAAAATGAATCTTGGATGGTAAGTACAGAAGTCGTTTATTCATTGTCATGCTTTAAGCCCTTGTATCTTTAGCTTGCGAAAGTTGTGATATGTAAAATCAGATATGGCCGTTACCATTCAAACCAAGCTCGTGCAATGGTTCTTTTTTCCATAATTTATATATTTGGAATAATTGTTTTTAATCTGATTGGGAAGAAACTAAGTACCATTTTACTTAAAAAGGTCTAAACAAAGTGGAGTCAGCTACTTTCGTTACGTACATTTTACTTTTCAAGAAAGAGCCTATGTCAATAGAAAAAAATAATAATAATGAAATTTCGTATAAGATTTCGCAAGATAGATACATCATCTACTTATATATTTTGCATTGTCATTGGTCTTTTCATCTTTCTTTCAACTTCATTTGAGTTTGCTCAAAGACCAAAGTTCTAGTGGAGGTTTGAGTACCTAAGACAATATAGAGTGCATTGGAAAATAGAGAGAGAGAGAGAGATCGTCCTCCATAGGTTAGGTCATAGCAAGTGATGAACAATACAATGGAGATTAAGTATAGAAAAAGAAAATAATTCAATCAGCACTTCACCAACACCCAAAAACGCTACAATAAATAGTGCAAATAGGGACAAACACGGGGAGCAACCAAACACAATTTTCCATGGCTGCTTTGCACAAACCTTTACATTTCTTGTGATTGAGCTCTTTTTCATCTACCATGTGGTTAGTGCCACTCCAAACGTTACTCAAGTGTATAAGATAGGTAACGGCGACACGTACGATCCATCTAGCACAATGCCATAGACTTGGCCCTCCCTGACGTCGTGGAGGATACATCCAACAACGGTTATAACTACTACGACAAATCTGAAAACCACTATGGAGCGCCGGATGATTATGCACCTGGGGCTTGCAACAGTGTGCTCGTGCCTTTGGATTGCAAGTCGTGCTTGATTGTCGCGTGGAAATGGATACGAGATGAGTGTACTTGGAACATTGGAGCGCAGGTTCAGCTTCAAGATTGCAGGATCAGATACAAGAATTACAAATTCACGGAACAATCCCGATGATCGCGCGGCGGCTTCCATGAATTTGACATGATTTCTTACGTCTGCTAATAAATGCATGGTTGTTACATCTTACCATTCGACAGCAAGTGCAGTGAAACGTTTACTTGATATATATGGAAATGAATAGCGTATTCATAAGCGTCTCGAATGATCAGATCAAATCGACATTGCGGAAAACCGTCATCTATAGCAATCGGGTCCTGTCCACGGGCACCGTCCGTGCAAGCATTTCTCACGATCCTGGGCGATCATAGACCCTTCGAGCCAGCTTCAAGCAATCCAGCCAATGCAGGACCTCCACATTCGGGTCCCTCTCGACCGCAGCACTCGACGCTGTGATCTACACCACGCCCCCGTACCTCGTGATCCTACCATGCACTCGAGTGACTGCGCCCAACTTCACCACGGAAGCCTGGCCATTCGCCACATCGGCAATCATTCAGATACCTTGTGGGCGCTGGCGGGGGAAGTAGGGAGAGGTGGCATGGTTGAGCCAGAGGATGCAGGGGATGCAGCCAGTGCCGTCGTCGACCACAAACTTGAGGAAGTGGCCGGGCTTGTGCTCACGGTAGACAACGATGACGAGCACCTCGGCCCACAAAAGGGAGACGCCATCACGGGAGAAGGTCGGGGTGTTGGACGGATTACCCATGCCAAGAACTGCCCAGATTAGAATCAAAATGCATTTCTTACAGCAGGAGCTTCTTCAATAATCTTCTGATGTCTTCTTTGTACACTGCAATCTCTCTCATTTAAGTAGAGTACGTTTCCATACTTGTCTCCAAATATCTAAAACAATAAGAGAAACAATTTAGCTGGTCACGACATATTCATAAACATTGATCAGGCAAGTTCAAAGAGATTGATATGTTGCGCTGGATATAAAAATTCAGATAAACAAGAGATAACTTGGGCTCAAGGACATGAGTCATGACTGACAAAGAGAACGAGTGCATTTGAATATGATGTCAAACTCTAGATCTCTAAGAACATTAGATATATCGGTGATCTTTTTGACAGAGAAAAAAAACATACCTTCCCCCCACCTCCATGTGTTGGTTTTATCAAAATGGGATAACCAATCTTCTCTGCTTCCGACCTCATAAAGTCAATGTCCTGTTCATCACCATGATACCCAGGCACAAGCGGAACCCCAGCAGAACCCATTATCTTTTTGATGCACTGGATAAACATATATTATCATTCAAAGAATAAAGATACAGAATTCTTGTCTCCCACACGGAACCAATTAGTATAGAAACAGTGAACATACGACGGCAGAAGGTTCCTCCCTCTTTCATACCTTTTGTCACCCATGTCTCTAATAGCTGATGCAGGAGGACCAATGAAAGTGAGGCCATTATCTTCTCAGAGCTGAGCAAATTCAGCTGACTCTGACAGAAAACCATATGCTGGGTGGAAATTAGGCAATTGCAATCTACTGAATTGACAGAGATCAGGTTACTATAGATCAGATATCCATAACCCTTCAGCCGCTCTTTCAGCCAACAAAAGGCCAACTAACTTGGGATTTAGAGCAACACCCATAAAGACAAGAAACAATTGGAAATGTTAATTCGTCCAGAGACTTGGAAACAATTCGACACAGAGAAATGCTCCCTCAGCATTCATCAGGATAGCGTATATCATATCATCATCCATCTAAACTTCACGATGTTGTAGAGTAGCAGTAAGTTCACGGAGGCAACACACTAAATGGGAACTAGTAAGCTCCAATACTTGAAACACAAATTCTCACAAATTTACTCCACCGTCACCAATTCCATTCACTCCAAGCTAACAACCACTGCTCTAACGAACACGACCATTTCTCACGGCCAGAATCTAACATGGAATTATGCTACATGCGAAATCCCGTATCCTCCAACCGCAGCGATTACTGGCACTTCAAACGGCAGATAGTTAATCCTCAACCCCTCACCTGAGCACCAGCGCGAAGCGCAGCGTCGACGATGGACGCTCCGCTGAGGTAACTGAGGCGAGCCGGAGCGGGGCCGCTGCGGACGCCCTCGTCGGCGGACCTGACGTGGAGAGCGCCGGCGTCGGCATCGCTGTAGACGGCGACGGTCGGAATCCCCAGCCTCCTCGCCGTCCTCATGATCCTGCAAGCTATCTCGCCTCGGTGCGTCACCAGTATTTTCTCGATGGGCTTCGGCTCCGAGGTTCGCCTCTTCGGAGCCTCCTCCGCCGCCGGCGCCTCCGGCGAACGGGAGAAGAGCCTCGCCTGGAGGAGCGAGGAGGTTCGACCATGGAGGTTGCGACGGAGGATCAGCAACGTCATCGAAGAAGGCATGATTAAGAGAGAGAGAGAGAGATGAGATAACGGCGTCTTCTTGGCTTGGGAGGATGATGCTCTTATGCGACGTCGTTTGAGCGGATAGAAGAGTTCGGATTTGCATCTGACGTGGAGATGACCTGGCATTGCGACTTTGAAGTGGATAATCCAACTGCATTGCCCCCGCTCGAGTCAACAGTCAAATCCTTTCTCCTTCTTTTGGGTGTGCCTCTAAAACTCACGAACACATGGTAATTTTTTTTGGAGGAGGCCATATGTCGGGAACTTGGGGACAAAAACAAGAAAGAGAGATTAAGAAGGTTAGCTCTGTTGGCTCGATTTGATTCAGGGATTACGATATGTGATCAGTTTTTCCCTTTGGATCTCACTCACAATCTCATGAGGCTAGAAAGAAGGCATAGAGGGATCTTCCCTTAATGGATCCCTTATCTCGAGAATGTTGAAGATTATAAGGAGTAAGAGCACTGAAGAAAACAAGCGACGATCGCTTTTTGCCCAAAAAAAGCCGTGTGAAGACTTACTCTAGACGAGGTGGAGTTTGTGTCGATGGAAGAGGGAAGGAAAGATAAAGCGGGATCTCAAACTGTATGAGGATACACCTTTTCAGTAAGGGAATCTCTATGCAAACTGGTACGGGAAAGATGGCTGAAAAACTCAAAAAGTTTGGAGAAGGAGCTCTGAGGCAAGAAGGCAGTAAGAAGATGGCCCCCTCATTAAAGGACGATTTTGGGGCTGAATTATTTGATTAAACTGTAGGAAGAATTAAAGAAAGATGAAATCGGAGCTGAAATGCAGGAGTAGGTTCTTGGTACTTCTACCCACTTTGTTTGAACCGACGAGATCGTACAATGTGACCTTCTTGGAAGTTGCCCAACATACTTCAAAGAAAGATGGACTAGCAAGTGTAGAGCCTTGATTGCTATTAGTCAAGCACACGTTTCACAGATAGTTTTTCCTGAGTAATGTGGAGGAAACCTCAATGAACAAATAGAATTGAGCTCCAACACTTGAAACTCACGATCTCACGAGTTTCCTCCGCCGTCACCAAATCCATTCGCTCCAAGCTAACAACCACTGCTCTAACGAACACGACCATTTCTCACAACCAGAATCAAACATGCCGCCATGCCGCATGCGAAATCCCCCATCCTCCAACCACAGCGATTTACACGCCTTTCAAACAGCAGATGGTCAGTTCTCAACCCCTCACCTGAGCACCGGTGCGAAGCGCGGCGTCGATGATGGATGCTCCACTGAGGTAACTGAGGCGAGCCGGAGCGGGGCCGATGCGGACGGCCTCGTCGGTGGACCTGACGTGGGGAGCCCCGGCGTCGGCGTCGCTGTAGACGGCGACGGTTCGAACCCCGAGCCTCCTCGCCGTCCTCATGATCCTGCAAGCTATCTCGCCTCGGTTCGCCACCATTATCTTCTCGATGGGCTTCGGCTCCGAGGCCCGTCGCTTCGCTGCAGCAGCCGCCGCCACTGCCGCCTCCGGCGAACGGGAGAAGAGCCTCGCCTGGAGGAGCGAGGAGGTACGACCATGGAGGTTGCGACGGAGGATCAACAGCGCCATCGAAGAAGGCATGATCAATCGTCGGAGAGAGAAAGAGAGAGAATAATGAGTCAACGGCGTCTTGTCTTGGGAGTCGGGACGCGTGGCGGTGAGGGTGATGCCTTTAGGCGACGTCGTCTGAGAGGATAGAGGAGTTCGGATTTGCATATGACGTGGAGATGACCTGGCATTACAGCTTTGACTGGATTTTCTTCTTCTTCCTTTGGATTTGTTTATGCCTGTTTATCTTTTTAAGGTAGGGAGATGGTCAGGAAGGGGATACAAAAAATATTTTTAAGCGGCTTTAGGTTCCTGTCCCGGCCTAGGTCGGATGGGAAACTACTTATAGAGCTTTTCATTGTGTCGAAGACAACATGACGTCGCAAAATCAAATTCCGACGAAGAAATTTCATGCTGCAGTTATTCCTTACAAAGAGAGTATTGCTACTGAAGAAATTGCACCAAAAACTCGGAACAACCTGTATGTCATGAATCAGCAATTCAAGTTCAATATATATGCAGCCCTCAAAAGAGAGCAGCTAGTAGATAACTTCTAGTTGCGAGGACTGCACAAAAGAGTAGACTCACACATTAATCTAATCTCTTATGAAGAGTGCACCCTCTTTCCAACTCATATTCACCTGGCAAAAGCTGTTCAAATGTGTGATACTTTACACGAGACTTCATGAATCCTCTATAAAATTGCCTTATAATCAAGAACCTAGCCGCTATCGCCATATTCCCTTTTATCTATCTGTACAATTATACTTTATCACTGTCCTTCCACCCTCTGTCATGGGCTCGTTTCTCCCACAATGCAGTGAGCTTATGCTCCTCAACCAGCCATGCTTCAGCCCTTTCTCTGCTTAGCTCGCAAGCCGCCACCCCAGCATTGCACTTCTCGGCCTCAACCCTGAATCTCAGCGAGGTCTTCTTAGCATCCTCTCTTAATGCCTCGGTGCGTGCCGCTGTTTCCTTTGCTATGGTTTCTTGTAAGCTCAGTTGCTCCTTCAACATATCCCATCTGCTCTCCTTCATATCATTTTCACCGCAATCTGTGTAGAAAAGAGACATAGATTGACGAATTGACCACATCAGACGCAAGATTACCCGGGACAAGATACCAAGCCTTACCAGCAACACTCCAATAAGGAGAAATACAAACATTACTAACTTGCCTATAAGCCATCAAAGACTCAAACTTGTTCATCATTAATTGTTCTCAACAAACAAAAATTCAACCAGTTAGTCTGGATTTACTCAACACTAAAGTTCCAATACTTCTACTGAAAAAAAAAAAAGCATGGAAGAAGAAAAATACAAAACTGACTCCAACCATCATGAAAACATGTTATTCAGATTGCAAACTGAGAAGCCTCTGCGATATACTAACTCAATCTCTACCGTTAGACTTACCTGAAGCCAAGGGAAATATTCGTTGCTTCAAAGGGCAAATGCAAGAGCATGAACCGCAAGAAGCTGGCATGCATGAACCATAACTCGAGCGCCTGTAGTCATATGGTACTGATGATGCCAGGAAAAACACAACTAGAGAAACGCCCAACAAAAGTACAGCTCCTTTGAGCAACTTTTGATTGCAGTAAGCACGAGCTTTTCTCCAAACCATAACTCCCCAAGAAAATCAACGAAGAAACACAAAAGGAAAAAGAAACTTTTGCAATCTCAAACTGAGATTAGCGTTGTTAATATAGGATTCCTGTCAATCTTGCTTTGAGAAGTAATGTGAGCAGCTGGCCATGCACAGAAACCTAAAAGCCAGAAGGAGCAAGAAAAGGCAGAGAAGAGAAAAAGCCATGAGGACCGAGAAGAATTTTGAATTTAAAGGTCATGGAGTGAATCAAAATATGGAATCCTAGAGAGAAAAAACACAGAATTTAATTGGAATAAAAGCAGGATAAAAACCAATAAACCGATTTTCGATTGTCTGTTACATGTGACCATCTTAGAAGCAGATTCCTACATTACCCCTTTCTCTCCTTTTTTTTTTGTTCATATTTTTTGAATCCATTAATAATTTACATCTTAGAAGCCTCATGTCTTTACCTATACGATTATATCAATCTAATGTCAACAAGCATCCGCTTAACTCTGTATTAATGCAATCTCCATCACAAATCATAAAGAAAGAGAGGGAAAAGGAAGCTCCTCAACCCCAACCATGTCAGGGGAATAATATGAAGCGTAAGGGACGGATATCAGGAGGACCCACTTCTGATTTTATATATGGTCTGTAGGATGACCTAGTCTCCTTCCCATAGTGTTGCTTCCCCAGCAAGTTTGACAATATCAATTAAAAAGAGCGATTTGACAATGTAAATAAGCTTTCAGTGGTAATTTATTGCATACAGTTTGAAATAAAACCAAAAATCACTGGCTAACAATGGCACAGCAGTGTGTACTTACTTATCCATCATTAAGATCTCACCTAGACAAGTTACTGGTATCGAAAAGAGCCTTCTTCCATCTCTTCATTGTCTCCGAATCCTTCTCAAACTTGGGCTTGTGCTTAGCCATAGCTCTCTTGCACGCCTCTCTTCCCCCTCTCACTTCTCTTGGTTCCACTTTGTAAAACACCAGCAACACAATCAGCTTCTTCTGTGACTTGCACTCCATGATCTTCGACGACTCTTCCAAACACCTCCATGAGGAAGCATAGTCCTCAGTGATGATGGCGATGCGCGATTCCTCGATCACCCTCATAAGTGTCTAATAGCAGTGAAAGGATTTTTTAGTTTGATAATTAGAATATTAGCTTAAAACCTTGACGATAGAGTGAGTGATGAGTCAACGGCGTCTCGTCTTGGGAGTCGGTACGGGTAGCGCCGCTACGCTATCGACATATTTGAGTAAAAATGAGGATAATGCTTTCATGCGACGTCGTCTGAGAGGATTGAATATATCTCATTTCGCCCGGATATGGAGGATTCCATCCCATCGCCTCTCGTCGAAAAAACAGCGAAAGTACTTCTGATGGTGGTAGTAGTAGTGTTCCTGAAAAGCGCCCGTGGGATTCAATCTATTGGTTCTGCATATGTCGCTCGTAATAATCTAATTAAATATTGACTTTGCAAAACACGAGAACAATCCGTGCATTAAAAATCATAAAATTTCGACTGGGCGCTAAATAAGAATTTCCAGAGCACTCGCTGAACAATATTCTTCCAATAATTAATATAAAAATGAAGAGAAATGAGGGAGAGGATTGGGTTTTAAGGAATGAAAAGATAAAACCATGCGACATGAATGCACTTTCGTGAGCAGTAGTATGTCCATTTATCCAGCAATATTACGTCCACATGAAGTAAAGAGAGAAGGGGAAAAGGGAAGCTCCTCAACCTCAACCTTGTCAGTAGCATTATATGAATCCTGTATTTCATAATGATTTTTGCACTTGAATTGAAGGAGCACACATCCAAAAACTTACAGTAGACACTGAAAAATGAACAAGGGAAAAGCAAAAGGCACTGGACTCAGAATCTCATACCTCGCTCCCTCAAGAATTGCTTCGTAAGCCAGTGCCCACGACTTCGACAGCCACTTTCCCAAGCGTTACAACCATCTGTTCGTCCATGCTCGATGAACTTACCTGCTGAGATAAGTGAGCGTCCTTCATTTTCTGGGTCGATTGCTTTGATAAGTTCATCATCTGATTCACTTGAACTTTCTTCTTCCTCGGCGTCTATCCAATTGTCTTTGTCCGAGTCTCTTTCCTCCAAAGGCCAATTTGTTTCCGTCGGCTGATGGTGTTGGAGCTCAATCCTCAGCTCATCCTCCTCTTGCTCGCATATTAGACGGAATCCACCCTTCTTCAATCTTCCTTTGTGTGCTTTGAGGTGAACTTGGAAATGGTTCTGATCGTCTCGCAGAACCTCCCTTTCTTCACGCATCTGATACAGCTTACTCCTTGGGAGATATGTAACCCATACAAGATCGGATTTCAGAAAATAGATGCCTCTTGCCTGGCAAAACACTGTTTGGCCATTGACAAGAATTTCGATGTTACATTCCACTTCTCCTTCCTCCGGGCCAAGAACTAAACAGAGTGCTAGTCCTACGAATTTGTCATACGAGTCCCTGGGAACCATAAAAGATATGGAACCGTCTTTACAGTGGAGAAACCATTCTGGCATCTCTGTTCCATCCAGCATAATGTCAACTTCTCTCATCTTCGGGAGCTCCTGTCATACAAATGGTTTGCATATCAAGCATTCCGCGGGAAGGGACGGAGGGAGAGAGAGAGAGAGAGAGAGAGAGAGAGAGAGAGAGAGAGAGAGAGAGAGAGAGAGAGAGAGAGAGAGAGAGAGAGAGAGAGAGAGAGAGAGAGAGAGAGAGAGAGAGAGAGAGAGAGAGAGAGAGAGAGAGAGAGAGAGACTGACCTTGAGTGATAACACATCAGTCGTGTTTGCCCCTTTGCGGAATAATTCAGGACATGAAGATAAGTTAACCAGAAGGCATTTGGAGGAGAGACCCGACAAATTTGGAAATTCTTGTAGAGATCTGCAACCTGTTGCCCATAGCATATGCATATTTGGCGGAAGCTGAGGAATCTTTTGTAGCTGCTTGCAATTAGACAAAATCAAGTGTTCCAAATCATCATATTTGTTGATGGATGTCGGTAGATGAGTAAACTTGTTGCCGTAAAGATCTAGGTGCGCCAATTTGGGAAAACTGGAAGAACTCTCGAGGAACTCTATTTTTGAGAGATTGCAACCATTGAGTTCTAGCCGATATAAATTTCGGAATCCCGGATTGCCATTAGGATCAGTTGGATCCTCCGAGTTCTTTGGAAACACAACAAAATTGGAGCAGCCTTTTAAGTGTCAAACACTCTAGATTTTGCAATTTATAAACACTTGATGGGAGCGTTGTGAGTTTTTTGCAAAATGCTAAATTTATTAACTTCACGGAGAGAAGATTTTCAACTGATGCAGGCAGTTCTTTAATAGCCGTCCATCCTAAATCAAGCTCTTCTAGATGTTCCATCTTTTCCGGTATATCGGAGAACTTCTTGAGTTTAGAGCAACCAAAGAGATCGAGGGCTTGAAGAGATTTTGTCTTGAGTTTGTGAGGAAAGATACTGAGGTTAGAGCAAAACTTTAGTGACAAAATTTTTAACTTGTCGTGATATGCGACAGATTGGTGAACCTTCACCAAGCTTCTGCACCCATCAAGATTCAAGCTCTCCATATTTGGAATTGATGAAAGGTCAGGAACACTAACCAGGGAATTGCATTGACTGAAATTGATGTACTTTAAACATTCAAAATTCTGGGGAAAAAAAAATACCAATACAATCATTAAGCTCTGAAAATATTTGTAGTTATAAATAGGGAAAAGCTAGTTATCACTAGTGCTAACCTTAAATTTGCCGTCTACTTGTCTGAAGTGACTTTTCTGGATATCAATTCCAACAAGTTTCTTTCGACCAGAGCCAAATTCTAGAAACGGGGCATTGGACCATTCAAGCCATCTCAGATTGTTGGAGAGATAAATTGGACCTTGCGATGAGCTATGCACTTCTTTCAAAATGAGCACGTTCAACTTTTTCATCTTTCCGAAAGCATTGGGATCTATGGTTCTCCCTCCAAGAATCATTGTTCTTCCCTCTTTTGGCGCAGGCAAGTCCAATACTATGGCCTTTACTACATTCACTCCCTATCCATGACAAAGCAAATTCAGTTCTCACACAACAATTTCATTAAGATTTACATAGACTGTCCAAATAAAAGTAACATAAAAAATGAGAAATAATGATGTTTACATAAACTACTCTTACCGTGTCTTCGCATCGAATATCTTGGACATCTTGCAAAAGCCATAATCTACTGCGTTTCTCAGGATCATCAGTACATTCCTGATTAACAATATTCTGACCCATCAACTGAACCAAATCATGCATTTGCAGGGTCCCATAATCATTTCTTATCAAAGACCTCTCGATGAGAATATCTATTACTATAGTTGTGTCAAAGTCACGGCTGTTGTCGATAACTTTCTTGATGTATGCTATACTTTTTCCCTTAAAGAAACAAGCAATGTCGAGGAAAACCTCCCTCTCATTGTTTTCCAATCCTTCGAAGCTTATCTTCAGAACTTTATTGATAGTTTGGTCAGGACATTTGGAGAGGTTATCCAGTGCACTTTCCCATGCAAGTTCCTCTCTTCCACATAAGAATGAGCCCAACACTTCAAGGGCTAATGGAAAGCCACCAGCGTAATGCAGTGCTCTACCTATGAGATCCTCTTTTATTTCATGTTTTTTGCAATTTGAAAATGCATGCTGATTAAAAAGGTCTAGTGCCTTGTCATGGTCTAAAGGTTTAACTTCATACACAAGATTTATGCCATGAGAAGTTAGCAAATGTTTATCCCTTGATGTTACAAAGATTCTACTTCCTTTGCCAAACCAATTGCCTTCTCCAGCTAATGCATTTAGTTGACGCCGCTGGTCAACATCATCAAGAACTAGGAGAACCTTCTTGCAACAAAGTCTTTCTCTTATCAAACTAATTCCTTCATCGACACTACAAACCGGTAGATGTCTAGGAGATAAGATCCGAGATAGAAATTTTTCTTGTAAATCAACTAAACCGTTGATTTTGGTTGAATTTTCTCTAACTTGCTCCAAAAAAATAGATCCCTGAAACTGTATTTCCATAGCATTATATATGGCTTTAGCGATCGTTGTCTTCCCTATGCCTCCAGGTCCCCATATACCTATCATGAGAACATCATCACCATCCAACCTTTCTTGTGACGGTGATATCACTTCTTTAACTTGGGACTCTATCCCGACCGGATACTTAGCAACATGTAAGGGTGTTCGCTTTAGATGAATTGATAAATCCTTTATGATGCATTGTATGAGCTCCGCTTCATTTCTGATGAGCACTCAAAAGAAAGATAAACATGCTTTAGCATTTCAACGCGGCAGGAATTCAACCTCAAACGTAACATAACAAGGTTAGCAAATAATAAGAGAAAAAGAAATTAACACATCTGGTGAACCTGCCCAACATCTGCTCAAGGGAAAAATTAAGAACCTGCGCCTGAAGACAATAATGACTAAGGAACTGTTAAACCACACTTTCATCGAAGACAAAAAGTTCTCATTATCCACACAACAAGAATCGAATTCAAAGAATCTGCTAGCTTGAAGTTTTGGTTCTTCGAATTTTGAGTCTGCTGTTCAGTATATCTCCGCTTTGTATCTTCAATCGAATTTCAAAAGACCGACTTGACAATATCAATCAGCTTTCAGTGGTAGTCTATTGCATACGGTTTGAAATATAACAAAAAATCACCAGCTAACAATGGCCAAGCAGTGCGTCACATCAATTTACTTACCCATCATTAATATGCCACCCAGACAAGCTACCAGCGTTAAGGAGAGCCTTCTTCCATCTCTTCACTTTCTCCGAATCCTTCCCGAACTTGATCTCATGCTTAGCAATAGCTCTCCTATAAGCCTCTCTCCCCCGTCTAACTTCTCTTGGTTCCACTTTGTAAAATACTGGCAACACAATCAGCTCCTTCTGTGCCTTGCACTCCATGATCTTCACCAACTCGTCCAAACACCACTGCGAGGAAGCATAGTCTTCAGAGAAAATGATGATCGCGAGGCGCGATTCCTGGATCGCCCTCATAAGCGACGGCGATATTTGCTTTCCTTTCCTGAGCTCCTCACTGTCCACAAAAGTGAATATTCCGTTATGATCCAGAGCTGTGTATAGATGACTGAGGAAGTTGTTGCGGACATCCGTGCCTCTGAAACTCACGAACACATGGTAATTCTTTTTGGAAGAGGCCATATATCAGGACTTTGGGGACAAAAACTAGAAAGACAGATCAAGAAGGTTGGCTCTATGGGCTCGATTCGATTCAAGGATTACGAAATATGATCAGTCTATCTCGTTGGATCACACTCGCAATTTCAAAAGGCTAGAAAGAAGGCATAGAGGGATCTTCCCTTAATGGATCCCTTATATCTAGAATGTTGAAGCTTAAAAAGAGTAAGAGCACTGAAGAAAACGCGTAACGGGCGATGACTTTTTGCCCCAAAAAGACGCGTGAAGACTTACTTTAGACGAGGTGGAGCTTGCGTCAATGGAAGAGGGATGGAAAGATGAAAGCAGGATCTCTTTAGGGCGCGCATGACAACCATTCTCCTTCCGAAATAGTTTTACGAACAGAAATAGATTTTTCTATTTCTATTTCTAGAAGAGTTTCTAAGCAAAAATAACCGTTTGATAACGACGCAAAATTTCTACTCTAAAAATAGAAATTCGTTTGATAACGACACAAAATTTCTTCCTTTCGGACGGCGCGGCGATGACCGGCGACCTTTAATATAAAAATAAAAATAAAAATGATTTATTAACAAAAATAAATAAATAAATCATAAAAAATAAAATAAGAATATCATTTTATTTTAAAATAAAAATATCCTTAAAAATAAATTTATTTTATTTATTCTATTTTATTTTATTTTACGAATAAATTTATTTTAAAATGAATAAAAAAATAAAAAAATTATTTGGCAAAATACTCAAGACAAATAAAAATAATTTTATTTTAATAAAATGATAAATAAAAATAATCTATTTATTTTTAATCTATTTTAATAAATTTATTTTTATTTTTAAATGAATAAAATGAATATATTTATTTATTTTTAATAAAATGATATTTAATTAAATTATTTTTATAATAAAAATAAAATAAAATAATTTATTCATTTTTAAGATTTTTTTAAATTTATTCGTAAAAATAAAAATAAATTTCATTTTATTTATTCGAATAAATTTCATTTTAAAATTAGGGTTGGGAGAAATAGAAATTGATTTTCGGGAGAAATCGAAGTAGAAAATTTCTACTTCGATTTCTCCTCCATTTCTATTTCTGGAATAGAAACCTATTCTAGAAATATAAAATTTGATAAGCGTTATCAAACAAGTTTCTGTTCTAGAAATTGGTCTGGAATAGAAAAATCATTTCTGGAATAGAAATTTTGGTTATCATGCACCCCCTTACTATTCTTGATAAAGATGAGGAAACACCTTGCAGACTTTCGGTGAGGGAATCTCTATGCAAACTGGTACGAAAAAGATGGCTGAGAAACCCAAAAAGTTAAGAGCGAGGGAAAATGAGAGGGAAGAAGGCGGGAAGATGACCCCCTCGCTAAAGGACAATTTGGCGGTGAATTATTTGACTGAACGAACTGTAGGAAAAATTAAAAGAAAGATGAAATAGGAGCTGAAATGCAAAAGTACGTTCTTGGTAATTCTACTCGCCATGCTGGACCCGCTGATCATACAATGTGACTTTCGTGGAAGTTGCCCAAGATATTTCCAAGAACTATGCAATAGCAAGTGGAGAACCCTGACTGCTATTAGTCAAATCTAGTGAAATAGCTTCGGCGCTCCAACACACATTTCAACACACCTAATCAAACTCGTTATAGGTATAATGATTAGAAGATATTGTTGATGAATTAACTAAATCACTACATATTATTTTCTGTTTTTACTTGTGAGTAGACTACTTTTTTTTTTGAAGGATTTTCTAGTTCGATATTGAGTTACTTCAAGGTACATCGATATTTGATAGATGAGAAGTCAATGAGCTTTCACAAATAGTTTATGAATAGATTACTTATAATATGGAGGAAACCATAATGAACAAAGATAATGTCGCCAAATAAGGAAATTCACATAACAAAAATAAGTAAAGTGTAATGATTAAAATAATTCGATCGATAGATACATAAAATTTAAGAGTCAAATTTACTTAATGGCAACGATAAAAAGGAACTATCAATAAACGACTATATATTGCCAATGACGAGCTCGTGCAAATAGAAGGCATCTTACAACATTTGATTTCTGACTTTAAGGTATACCTATGATTTTGTCTCAAAATCTTTTTATTTTTATTTTACTGATGTAATATTTATAGAAATTAATTGCTTGTTTTCCAGCGTGGAACATTATATGTTGTCGTACCATGCATCTGGGGTAGAGGGGACTTAATTTTGGCTAAAGTAATAACGCCTTGTCACTATAATAACAGGTGCACCATATTTAAGTAAAATTAATTGCGATAAGCTTGTGGGGGCCTGTGCAAAGCAAGCCTACACAGGATTCAATCAACGATGATTGCGGCAGGGCATTGGCGACCTATGCGAAGCAAGCCTACATTCACGAGGCTAGAAAGAAAGCATAGAGAGATCTTACCTTAATAAATTCCTTATCTCGAGAATGTTGAAGTTTTTAAAAGGAGTGAGAGCACTGAAGAAAACGCGTGATGATGGCTTTTTGCCCCAAAGGACATGTGAAGTTGACTAAACTGTAGGAAGAATAAAAAGAGAGATGAAATAGGAGTTGAAATGCAGAAGTAGGTTCTTGGTAATTTTACCCACTTTGTTGGACCCGCGGAAACTATTGATGAGATCATACAATGTGACTTTCGTGGAGGTTCCCCACAATATTTCAAAGAAAGATGAAAAAGCAAGTGAGAACCTTAAGACCCTATAATGTCACTCTATAGTCTCACTTGGTCGAGAAGAAAAGTTTGGCTGGAAATTGGGGGACCGTGAAGTAAAAGTATAACTATATAACCCTCGGGGCTTGGTTGGAAACAACCAAGTTAACCGGTTCGGTAAGCCTAAGCCTAATAAGCCTAGCCAGTATCGGTGGTTGTAACAAAAGTTGCTACAGTCCTGCTTGACAGCACTCCTATCAACTAGAGGGTAGGCAGTACCCCTAGCTGATGAAAGTGTCGTTCCTATACCGTCTGCACTTTCGGTAAGGGAATCTTTATGCAAATTGGTGCAAAAAAGATGGCTGAGAAACTCAAAAAAGTTAGAGCGAGGGAAAATGAGGGGAAGAAGGCACGAAGATGACCCCCTCATTAAGGGAGAATTTTGGGGTGAATTATTTGACTAAACTGTAAAAAGAACCAAAAGCAAGATGAAATAGGAGCTGAAATGTAGAAGAAGATTCTTGGTAATTCTACCTGCATTGTTGGACCCGTTGATCATACAATGTGACTTTCGTGGAAGTTCCCCATGATATTTCCAAGAAAGATGGAATAGCAAGTGGAGAACCTGACTGCTGATAGTCACATCTACTGAAATAGCTTCTGCACTCAAGCACGCGTTTCTACACCACCTGCTCAAACTCATTGTATATATAGATGATATCGTTATGAATTAACCAAAACGCTGCGTATTGTTTTTATTTATAGCTTTTGAGTATATCACTTTTCTCAAGGACTTTCTATTTTGATATTAAGTTATTTTAAGGTACATTGATATTTAGAATATTAGCTCAAAACCTTGGCAATAGAGAAGTCGATGAGGTTTTACAAATAGTTTTTCCTGAGTTGAAATAGATAGATTTCTTATAATGAGGAGGAAACCTTAATGAACAAAGATAATGTCACCAAATAAGGAAATTCACATAACAAAAAAAGTAAAATGTAACGATTAAAATAATTCGATCAATAATTACATAGAATTTAAAGTCAAATTTACTTAATGGCAATAATAAAAAGGAACTATCAATAAACGACTATCTCTTGCCAATGACAAGGCCGTGTAGATACAAGACGTCTTACGATGTTCAATTTTCGACTATAAGGCATACCTATGATTTTGTCTCAAAATCTTTTTTTTTTTTTTTTTTGGATATAGTACTTCTAGAAATTAATTACTTGTTTTCGAGCCATAAAAAAATTGCTCGTTTGAACAGTATATATTGTTACACCATATATCTGGGGTAGTGGGGATTTAATTTTAGCTATTGTAATAGTGCCTTGTCACTATAAAAACAGCTGCACCTTATTTTAGCAAAATTAATTGTAATAAGCTCGTAGGGCCTATGCGAAGCAAGCCTACGTAGGGTTCAATCAACGACGATAGTGGTAGGGCATCCGTGACCTAGGGTTGTGGTGATGGCTCAGCCTTGACAACGGCATGACCACAACAGCGATGGCCGACCACAGGGGATTTTTGGTCGAAATTCGCTAATGGAGCCCTCACCCAAGCAAGGCTTAGCAAGAGTTCGCCTCACTTGAGCTAGATCTGGCACCCGACGTCAACTTCACCCAAGCGACTCACCCAATGAGGTCAACCCTTGCCAAATCTAGCTTGGGCAAGGCCGACCCTCGCTTAGGGGAGGGCTTCCCTCAACCAGGTGAGCCAATCAACTCAACTATGGTTGGTGGCCAGCCACTGACAAAAGGAAACAGGAAAAAAAAAATAGAGAGATCAAGGAGGTTGGCTCCATTGGCTCAATTTGAGTCAAGGATTACGAAATATTATCGGTCTTTTTTGTTGGATCTCACTCTTGTTCATGAGGGTAGAAAGAAGGCACAGATGAATTTTCCCTTGTGGATCCCTTATCTCGAGAATGTTGACGCCAAAAGGAGTAAGAGCACTAAAGCAAACGCGACTACAAGATGGAAAGATAAAGCAGTGTCACCGATTGTTCTTGACAAAGATGAGGAAACACCTTGTAGACTTCTGGTAAGGAATCTCTATCTATGCAAACCAGTATGAAAAAGACGGTTGAAAAACTCAAAACGTTTAGAGAGAAAATGAGAGGGAAGAAGGCAGGAAGAAGATGACCCCCTCATTAAAGGAGGATTTTGGGCTCAATTATTTGCCTAGACTGTAGTATGTAGGAATAATTAAAGAAAGATGAAATATGAGCGCAAATGTAGAAGTAGGTTCTTGGTGCTTCTACCCACTTTGAGAAAAGAATACAATTTTCTTATGACTTAAAACCAAAACAAATGTTTCTACACCACTTAATCAAACTCATTATACATGTAATAATTAGAAGATATTGTTGATGAATTGACCAAATCACTATATTTTTTATTTTAACTTGTCAGAGGATTGCTTTTTTCAAAGAACTTTCTAATTTCATATTCAACTATTTCAAGGTACATCGATGTTTAGAATATTAACTTAAAACCTTAACAATGGAAAAGTCAATGAGCTTTCACAAATAGTTTTTCCTAAGTTGAAATAGATGGATTACTTATGATATGGAGGAAACCTTAATGAATAAATATAACGTCACACAACAAAAATTAGTAAAATGTAATGATCAAAATAATCTTTAAAGTCAAATTTACTTGATGGCGATGAGAAGAAGGAACTATCAATAAACAATTATGTCTTGCCAACGACGAGCCCGTGCAGATAGAAGATGTCTTACAACGTTTGATTTTTTACTTTAAGGTATGCCTATGATTTTGTCTTGATTTTTTTTAATGCAATAATTATAGAAATTAATTGCTTGTTTGAAGAGTACATGTTGTTATACCATATATTTGTGGAAGCGGCGACTTAATTTTAGCTACAGTAATAGCGCCTCCTCACTATAATAACAGGTGCACCATATTTTAGCAAAATTAATTGTGATAAGTTTATGGGGCCTATGCGAAGCAAGCCTACATAAGGTTCAATCAACAACCGTCTCAGCAGGGCATCGATGACCCGGCAATGTGGCCGACAACAGCATGACCAATACTTGCTAACGAGGTTGTAGTCTGAATTTCAGTGACTTGGACTAATGAAGCGTGATGTTTTCAAAGGATGGATCACAATGATTGGGAGCACATGAATAATATGTTAAATCGTGTAAATGCTCAAAAAAAAAAAAAGAATGTGTAATCAATTGGCATGACTTCCTATGCCTTAGGCTGGATTAGTAATTCAAAATATATTAAAAATTAATAAGTTACAAAATTAATGGAATAATCATATCAAAATATAATCACATATAATCTGTTAATGATATCATAAAATATTTCAAAAGCAAACAATTTTATATAAAGTAGTCGTGCCTCTTCACAATTCTACTTTAATTTCTTTTTCTTTTTTATTGCAAAAAAAAGTTGACATATAGGTTTTTTTTTTTTGGAAAAGAATTGTCAAGTACATGCTTAAACTCGTGGCTCCTCATGAAACTTGCGGTACACATGACATTATTTGAGATAGCACGAAATGTTATATCATGCCCAGCTGATTATGACCGTCTTTCTTCTCTCAGTTAATTACAACCAAGCTTTATTTTGCTTAAAAAATTGGATTTGATAACTTCTTCATTAATTGGATCAAAATAAAAAGGAATTCAATGAGCAAATCAGCGAATTCTTGTAGAGATCTGCGACTCTTTGCCATTAGGATATGCACGTTTGGTGGAAGCTAAGGAATGTCTTCTAGTTGCTTACATCCATCCACGTACAAGTGTTCCAAATCATGGTATATGTTGATGCATGTTGGAAGATGAGTAAACTTATTTTTGGAAAGATTTAGATGCGCTAATTTTAGAAAATTAGAAGAACTCTCAAGGAACTCTACTTCTGACAGATTATAATCATTAAGTTCTTTAGATTTGAGAACCCCGAATTTTCATTAGGATCAGTTGAATCCTCCAAGTTCTTTAGAAACATGACAAAATTGGAGCCGCCTTGAAGACTCAAATGCTTGAGATTTTGCAACTTATAAACCCTTGAGGGAGCTTTGCGAAGTTTCTCCAAATGTATCTGCTTTATAGAGGGAAGACTTTCAACTGATGCAGGAAATTCTTTAGTAGTCGTCATTCCAGCCTCGATTCGCCACTAGTATTTTCTCATGGGCTTCGGCTCTAAAGTCTTGACACTTTGGAACCCCCACCTCCTTCGACGAATGGGACAAGAGTCTCACCTGGAGAAGCGAGGAGGCTCGACAATGGAAGTTGCTATGGAGGATCAGCGGCGCCATTGAAGAAGGCATTGTTAGTCGGAGAGAGAGAGAGAGAGAGATGAGTCAACGGCGTCTTGGCTTGTGACCGGTAGCAGTGAGGATGATGCTTTTATGCGGCATCGTTCAAGAGGACAGAAGAGTTTAGATTTGCATCTGATGTAAAGATGACTTGGCATTGCAATTTTGTCCGGATAGTGTACTTGCCCCACCCAATATTTTCTCCAAGTCGATAGCCAACTACTGTCTTCTTCTTCTTCTTCTTCTTCTTCTGGTTTTGTTGGAAACATATTCCTGAAAACGAACCAATACTCGAACAAACAAATATCGAAAACGAACGCGAAAATGTGGTCGGGAAAACATGTAATACCAATCAAAAGATATATCACAAAAATGGACATACCTTGTTTGCCATAGATTAAATACCATTGTAGTCTCAAAAGAATGAATTGAGACCCTAGAATTCCGTTTGTCAAGGGAGAAAACACTATTCTTCAAGGAGAAAAAAATACGTTCTGTGTTTTTTACTGTATATTCTTAACGTTCTCTCATTTTATTTTATTTTTGTATATTTATACAATGGTAACTGCAGTTACTGCACTCTCTTATGGCCCTTTATTTACAGGCCGGATTTTAGCCCAACATAGGCAAACGGCTTTGACTTGGCCCATTAAATAAAAAACCTATCAGGTTTGTATATTTTCTTATTTTTGGTAATTCAATAGATTTTATTGCTACCAAAGTCAATATTAGCTAGAAAAGACTAAACTGAATAAAAAACCTTTTTGGCCTTATGAATATACTCCACTTACAAGATTATTCTACTATCTTCATGCTAGTCGGTGGCTATATTTCATGATCATCCGCATCTCTCTAGCTCTTCGATTTCGATGGGATTGGAGATGATTGAATCCTGGCATTGCTGAAGAGGTAGAGAGAACGATGCGAGAGATCATACAAGAACTGAGATAATCATACCAATGTTGGTTCGGTTGGACAAGAAACTGTTTCACTAGAGGGATTAGTGCATGACGTTGCTGCTTCAGATTTGTTTGAAGTTGTCTTTCAGTGTACAAGTTTTCAGCTGCTCCAAACTGCTATAGATGCTTGAGAACTAACATGGACACAATAAGATGCTGTGACGCGATGATCACATGAAGTTAACATGTATAATTAATGTTGAAGGAAGTGGGAGAAAGTGCAACTTGGCCAGTAACAACAGAGGAATCAACTACTCTTTCCCATGGAGACCTTTTGATCTTTTGATATGATGAGATCAACACTTTCCTAAAGACAAGGATCATACATTAGATTGAGCAAAACTTATTATCTCAGAATTTTCCAGTGTGAAGTATTGGCATCATTGATTAGATGAAGAAAGGTGACAAGGATTTAAATCATAAGTTTCACGAAGCGACATGGAATCCACTGAATTTTGTATTAATGCACTCTGCATCACAAATCATAAAAGAAAGAAAGAGAGGGAAAAAAGAAAGTTTCTTCATTCAACACCATGATGCGAAACCTGTATTTCATAATGATTTTGAATTTGATTTGAGGGGAAGACCAAGAGGCATCGGAATCAAGATATAGCCTCCCCAAGAATCAAAGCCAAGTGGAGACCAACTCGACAGTTTGCTTCTATCCACCGCCGATTTCTTTGGTTGGGCGGGTCCCACCCGTCTGCTTCGAAAAGTTCATCATCTATTTCACTTGAACTATCTTCTTCCTCGGCGTCTATCCGATCATTTTCCTCTGAAGACCAACCAATATGTTTCTATTTACGCTTAGTGTGGGATCACAACCCTCACATCATCCTCTTTTGCTTGCATATTTGATGGAATCCACACTTCTTCAATCTTCCTCCAAATAATCAGAGGCCAATTTGGAATTGGCTCCAATTGTCTTGCAAAAGCTCCCTTTTCATACGCAGCATATTGCACAACATATACTCTATCCACACATGATCCGATTCCATCGAATCAAAATGTTTCACTTCATTAAATACCGCTCGGCTATTAACAAGAATTATGATAAGACATATGACATCAATCGCTTTTCGTTCCTTCTGGCCAAGAACAACACGGAGTGCTAGTCCTAAGAACTTGTTGTACAAGTCCTAGGGAACCATAAACGATAAATAACCATCTTGATAGTGGAGAAACCATTCTAGCATCTCTCTTCCCATCAAGACAATTTTCACTTTTCTCATCTTCAGGAGCTATCAAGCATTCTTAGCTAGAGAGAGAGAGAGAGAGAGAGAGAGAGAGAGAGAGAGAGAGAGAGAGAGAGAGTAACCTTGAGTGATAATAACATATTGGTTGTATTTGCCCCACATTGAGTGATAATAACATATCAGTTGTATTTGCCCCTTTGTGGAATAATTCACAGCAAGTTAAGTCAACTAGAAGTTCATTGGAGGAGAGACTCGACGAATCTAGAAATCTTTGTAGAGATTTGCATCTATGTGTTGATAGGATATGCACATGTGGTGGAAGCTAAGGAATCTCTTGAAGCTGCCTGCAGTGATCCACATACAACTCTCCCAAATTACAGTATTTGTTGATGCATGTCAGCATATGAGTAAACTTGTCATTGGAAAGATTCAAGTATGCCAATTTGGGAAAATTGGAAGAACTCTCAAGGAACTCTACTTTTGATAGATTGCACCCACTAAATTCTAGCCAGTATAAATTTGAGAATCTTGGATTGCCATTAGAATCAATTACATCCTTAAATTTTTTTGAAAACATGACAAAATTCAGGGAGCCTTAAAGACTCATATGCTTAAGATTTTGCAATTAATAAATGTTTAAAGGAAGCCTTGTGAGATTTTACAATATCTTTAAAAAAAAAAAACTCTTCACAGATATGAGATTTTCAATTGATGCCGCTAGTAGTTCTTTACTACCCCTCCTTCCTAAATCAAGCTCTTCTAGATGTTCCATTTTTCCTCGTATATCATGGAACTTCTCAAGTTTAGAGCAACCAAAGAGATCAAGGGTTTGAATAGATTTTGTCTCAAGTGCATTAGGAAAGATACTGAGGTTGGAGCAAAACTGTAGTGACGAAAATTCTAACTTGTCGAGATATGCAACAAATACCTCCACCAAGTTTTTGCACCCTTCAAGATTCATTCTCTTCAGATTTGGAATCGATGAAAGGTTAGGAACACTAACCAGGGACTTGCATTGACTGAAATTGATGTACTTCAACTTTCTAAAATTCTGTAGAAAAACAAAAATACCAAAACCATCATTAAGCTCCGTAAATATTTTTAGTTATAAATAGGGAAAAGCTAATCATCACAAGTACTAACCTTTAACTTGCCTTCAAATTGTTTGATATGACTTTTCTGAACATCAAGTCTAATAAGTTTCCTTAGACCGGAGCAAAATTCTAGAAACGGGGCATTGGGCCATATAAGCCATCTTAGATTGTTAGGGAGCCGAACAGGACCTTGTGAAGAGATATGCACTTCAAGCAAAATGAGCATTCTCAATATTTTCATGATTGTGAAAGCATCAAGCCTTATGGTTATCTCTTAAGACTCATAGTTCTCTCTTTTGGTGTGGACAAGTCCAATACTCTGCCTTTTACTACATTCATTCCCTATCCAAAACAGAGCAAATTCAATTGTCACGCAAACTTTCCATTGAGATTTACATTATAATGTCCAAATCAAAGTAACATAAAAATGAAATATAACAATGTTTGCATAAACAACTTTTACCGTATCTTCACATAGGATGTCATGAACATCTTCAAAAAGCCATAATCTACTGCATTTCCCAGAATCATCGGGACATTCTTGATAGACAATATCCTTACCCATCAACTAAACCAAATCATGCATTTGCAGTGTCCCATGCTCATTTCTTTTCATGGTCCTCTCAATGAGAATTCTTATTCCTATAGTTGTGTCAAAGTCACCGCTATTGAGAACTTCGTTGATGTATTTTATACTTTTTCCTTTAAAGTAACAAGCAATGTAGGAAAATCTCCCTCTCATTATCCTCCAATCCATCGAAGATTGTCTTCAAAACTCGATTGATACTTTGGTTGGGAGTTTTGGTGAGTTTATGTAGTGAACTTTCCCATGCTGGTTCCTTTCTTCCACACAAGAAGGAGCCCAACCCTTCAAGGGCTAATGGAAGGCTACTAGCGTATGCAGTGCTCTATCTATGAGATCCTTTCTTGTTTCAAATTTTTTACAGTTTGGAAAGGCATGCCGGAAAAAAAAAAAAAAAAAAAAAAAAAAAAAAAAGGTCTAGTGCCTCATCATTGTCTAAAGTTTTAACTTCATACACAATTTATGTCACGAGAAGTTAGCAAATATTTATCCCTTGATGTTACAAAGATTCTATTTCCTTTGCCAAACCAATTGCCTTCTCCAGCTAATGCATTCAATTGATGCAATTGGTCAACATCATCAAAAACCAGTAGAACCTTCTTGCAACAAAGCCTTCCCCTTATCACACTAATTCGTCTGTAGACACTATAGACTGTTAGATGTCTAGGATATAAGATCTCGAGATAGAAGTTTTTCTTGCAAATTAACTAGACCATTGCTTTTGTTCAAAGTTTCTCTCACTCACTCCAAAAACTAGATCACTTTGAAAATGTCTCTCAATAGCATTATCTGTCGCTTTAGCAACCGTCGTCTTCCCTATGCCTCCAGGTCTCCATATGCCTATCATGAGAACATCATCATCTGAGTCTTTTTGCGACAATGATATCAGTTCATCAACTCAAGAATTTATTCCAGCCGGATACTTAGCAAAATATAAGGGTGTTCGCTCTAGATGAATTGATAATTGCTTTACGATGCATTGTATGAGCTCTGCTTCACAGCAAAATATAAGCGTGTTCGCTCTAGATGAATTGATAATTGCTTTACGATGCATCGTATGAGTTCTGCTTCATCTCTGATGAGCACTCAAAAGAAAGAGAAACGTTTTTTACGGCAGAAGAACAGCCCAAGTGCCATAACTTGGCACGGAGGGACACTTTTAAGTGCCATAACTTCAAAATGGTACACTTGAGTGCCAGCTTTCGAACTTAAATGGAACACTTAAGTGCCACTCCGGCGAAAATCCGCCAAATGGCTGACGTGGCAACTTTCCGGTGAGTTTGGTCCAAACGGCGTCGTTTTGCCGACGTGGCGGAGAGAATACAAAAACGACGCCGTTTCGCCCCATGTGTAAATAATTAATATAAAAATTAATTAAATAAAAATTAAAGATTAATTTTATTTAAAATATTAAAAAAATTAAAAACTTAAAATTAAAAAAATCAAAGTTTTAAGTTTTTTAATTAAGTTTTTTTAAATTTTAATTTTTTAATTTTAATTTTTTAATTTTAATTTTTTTAATTTTTTAGAATATTTTAAATAAAATTAAGTTTTAATTTAATTTAATTAATTTTTATATTAATTATTTACACATCGGACACGAAACATGTGTCGTTTTGTATTCTCTCCGCCACGTCGCCGTGCAAAACGACGCCGTTTTGGACCAAACTCGCCGAAAGTTGCCACGTCAGCCATTTGGCCGGATTTTCGCCGGAGTGGCACTTAAGTGTTCCATTTTACTCGATATTGGCACTTAAGTGTACCATTTTGAAGTTATGGCACTTAAGTGTCCCTCCGTGCCAAGTTATGGCACTCCAGGTGTCCCAACCTCCGTTTTTTACAGTTTCAAAGCCATGGCAGGAATTCAACCTCTAACGTCATAAGGAAAATAGCATAAGAAGATTAGCAAATAATAAAATGAAAAGAAATTAACACATTTGGGTGAACCTGCGCCTAAAGACAAAAATGACTCGGGTATCATGAAACTAGACTATTATCTAAGACAAAAAAATTTCATTATCCAAACAGCAAGAATCGAATTTATACAATCTACTAACTCGAAATTTTGGTTATTCCACTTTTGTGTCTGCTATCTAGCATATATCCGCTTTGTATCTTCAATTAAAAAGACCGATTTAACAATATCTCTCAGTTTTTTAGCGGTAATTTATCTGCATAGGATTTGACGTACGAACAAACAATCACCAGCTGACTATGGCAAAGCAGTGCGTCAAGTCAACTATTTACTTAACCATCATTGATTCCCACCCAGACAAGTTACCGGCATCAAAAAAGAGTTTCTTCCATCTTTTCACTTTCTCCGAATCCTTCCCAAAATTGGACTCATGCTTAGCCATAGCTCTCCCACAAGCCTCTCTCCCCTCTCTCATTTCTCTTGATTCCACTCTGTAAAACATCGACAACACAATCAGCTCCTTCTGTGCCTTGCACTCCATGATCGTTGCCAACTCTTCCAGAGACCACCAGGAGGAAGCGCAGCCTTTGGAGAAAATGATGATCGCAATGCGCAAATTCCTCAATCGCCCTCGTAAACGCTGGCGATATTTGCTCTATTTTTTTATGCTCTTCACTATCCATAAAAAGTGTATATCCCTTTCTGATCCAAAGCTACGTAGAGATGACTAAGGAAATTCTTGCGGACGTCCATGCCTCTAAAACTCAGGAGCACATGGTAATTCCTTTTGGAAGAGGCCATATATCAACAACTCAGGACAAAAACAAGAAAGAGAGATTAAGAGGGTTGGCTCTGTTGGCTCAATATGATTCAGGGATTATGAAATATTATCAGTCTATCCCGTTTGGATCTCACTCACAATCTCATGAGGCTAGAAAGAAGGCATAGAGGGATCTTCCCTTCATGGATCCCTTATCTCGAGAATTTGAAGCTAAAAGGAGTAAGAGCACTGAAGAAAACGCGTGACGATGGCTTTTTGGCCCAAAAGAAGTGTGGAGGATACTTTAAACGAGGTAGAGTTTGTCTTGATGCAAGACAGATGGAAAGATAAAGCAGTGTCTTTAATTGTTTTTGATAAAGATGAGGATTCAGCTTTTAGACTTTCAGTAAGGGAGTCTCTGTGCAAACTAGTATGAAAAAGATGGCTGAGAAACTCAAAAAATTAGAGTGAGAGAAAAGGGAAGAAGGGAGGAAGAATTAAAGAAAGATGAAGTAGGAGCTGAAATGCAGAAGTAGGTTCTCGGTGCTTCTTCACACTTGTTGGACCCGCTGAAACTACGGATGAGATCAAGGTAACTCATAGGCACGATGGAAACCGTGTTAGAGATCATGGGAAACTTCGAATGAGAAGCTTGAAGCTCTTGAGAAGGTAACTCTGGAGAACTAAGATGCTTCAGAATAAAGTAGAAGTTGGTGTTGGAACCAATGGGGATTTACCCTAGAGGGAAGCAGATGAATAACCGAAAGAGATTTTTCAGCTCTGAATCTGCCGCTTTGAACCACCAGCTGATGCAATATAGTTCCAGGATTCAGAGACAACAGGAGGAATGTGCGCGAGCGAGAGAAGTTCCATTCAACCTTAAAGTGGCGGTTGTATATGCCTTTGATGAATCTCACTTATATGCTGTCTCTTTCTGCTTTTTGCGTTTAATTCATTCTCCATGTGACAAACAAGGGATAAATCGTGAAGCAAGTGGGGAGTTTGTTTTCAAGTCCTTAGACAAATTTTTTGTTGTTAAAAGCACGTGAAAGCAAGCATTCATCTTGATTCTATAGGATTCTGGTTCTGTCTTTCATGGGTCAGCAAACTGGAAACCTGCGCACGAAGATAATTCACTCATCTATGAAGGGCACGTACGTATTTTGTCATCATAATGAGGAGGGAGATCGATGGAAAAACATCCTTAAACTATCCTGACGATTACGAGATTTATTATGTATCTAACGTGAATGTGTGGTAGAAACTTACGTTTAAGAATGTCTCAAGACGAACGGAAGTTACTCTGCAGAAACAAGTATTGGCCGTCGGTTCTACACTTATGCAAGGAAGGATTCGCCAAGTTCCGAATTTTGTATGGGCAACTTGTAGAAACATGTGATAGAAGTAGCAAACCGACGCGTACGGGATCGACCTGGACTTTCTGTAAATAGATTTCGCGACTGCTGGAATTCCATATTTGAAGTCCCTGCTCATGTACATAAGGACATCCAAGTATCTTGCAACAGCAATTCGTGGACTGGAGCCGTCCTGAAATCGATGGAAAAGATGCGATCCAAACTGACCTCTTACAGAAAAATCCAATTGACTGGCTAGGTTCGAGAGAGTTTACACATGTGATTTTCGTGGAATTTTCACGAGATTTCCAAGGGAAGACGGGTTGGCGCGGTGCGTCAGCTCGCTGCTCGTGCGGTCGGGTGTCGTAAAGTTGCCTTTACAAATTTCAGTGCTTAGCAAATCTTGTACAAGTGTATTTGCTTTCATGCTTAATTCTGCTTTCTATTGACTTTCTTTGTCATAAACGCAAGCGGCTCTATGTATTTTTTATACACGCGGGTACCTCAAGGATAAATAAGTTAATGCTAAGGTTTTTGTTTTCATAAAAAGGGGAGATAATTTTGGAATACATCTCCAAAAAATTTCAATGATGAGAGAATATATTTATATGTGTTTTGATCAGATGGTGTAGGAACATGTGTTCGAGTGCAAAAGCCATTTCAGTCAAAGTAATAGATAATTGCAGTAACTTCGTTTGTTTTACAAAAAATAATGACTTGAAAAAAAATTCATAAAAATAATTTCTTGTATCGCTTACAAAAATGAATGAACGAAAAAAATATGTTCCTCGCTCACAAAAATATTTAAATATAAATAGTGATAAATAGCGAAAATATGTTTCATTGATTAATTATTTTAAGCGATACAAAAATTCACTTTAAGGAAAATGTTTTTATTTAATGGAAAATAAATTCTTTGGAAAATTTTCCCTAAAAATGATCGTTCTGCATGCTTTACAAAAATAAATAAATAAATAAAAATTTACATCATTTACGAAAATGTTTAAACATAAATTGTTGTCAATTATGAATATATTTTCTATTTATTAATAATTTCAAGTGATCAGAGCGATCATTTTAAAATATATATATATTTTTCACGAAATAAATGGAGCGTTAAGCTCGAATGGATTGATTTAGCATACAATTACAGGAATTCGTTATAAGAGGGAAGAATGACATAAGAAAGAGGCCTGGCGAGGAGAATGATTAGAGTAGCATTCTTGAGCTGTGAACTTGGTGATGGCTCTGGTGCAACATGTGGCTTGACCCACTATTCTTTGTCTCAAGGTTGCAACGCCTTCCACCTGACATCATCATTTCACCCCCAACTGGAATTTCCATCCCCCTCTCGTATCTACATATTACAAAAATTATCATAAAAGTACAATTAAATCTTACGATTTTAAAAAATATAATCAAGTCCTAAAACTTATCACTAAAGTACAATTAAATCTTAAAAATTTCAAAAAATGTAATCACATCCTAAATCTTATCAAGTTCATGCAATAAAATCTTTTTTTTAACAGTCTTACTTTATAAAACAAAAAATGTTAATAAATTTTAGGACTTGAGTTCGCTTTTTGAAAATTTTAAGATTCAATTGGAATTGTGTGACTAGTTTTAGAATTTGATTTCGATTTTTCAAAAAAATAAAACTTAATGGTACTTTCGCGACAAATTTTAGAACTTTCAATACACTTATCATTTTTGTTATTATCATCATCAACATTATCAGTATTATTGTTACTAAAAGATTTTTGTTAATGTAGACAGAAGCCAAAACTATTAATTTCGCTCCTTCTCTTTTTTGGCCTTTTCTTCCGTCGATAATTAAATAGGTCCCCAACTGATTACCCCCAAAAATTTTCATTTTCTTATTTATCCCCCTATTTGCGGAATCTGTTTTCAAACTATATTCTAAACGAGTATTATGTAAAATAGTCCTTAATCTCCACCGTAAAATAAATAAAGAAAATGATGGTGTGCGGCATGACAGTGTTTTGGTCAGTGACCAACCTGCACCACCACGCCGATAATTATAATATGTTATTTATCTGAGTCACTAAGTTGTTTAATCAAGAAAAAGGGTAAAGTAAGTTCTTTAATTAAGATAAAGAATGTAAATGTGTCAGGAAAATCAGCCTTTATGCCTTTAGGTTAGACCATCCCCCTTGACTTTGGTCTGGCCTTGGAGTTGCTGCATTTTCTCTTGGATTATTATTTCCACTTGGAAGTTCCGGGTTTATAGGATTACCCAATGAAAAAAAATTGCTTATGTTTGTGACAATTTGGAAGATATTTTTCTCACTTTAATTTTTTATATTACTAAAAGATAATTAAGAAAAAATATTTGCTATCAATAAATATATAAACATAAGTCGTTACCAATGGACAATTTGTTTTATTCACTCAATTTCCAAAAGCAATATAAAGAATCAATGTTAAGAAGAAAATTTCTAAAATATTATTTTTCAACAAAACAAATGCACCCATCAACTATACAGTTTTTTTCCTGACTTGCAACAATGTAATCTTAAATAAAGTATTTTGGAGGTTTGGCTTGATTGCATGAGGCGGAGGGCGATGACGGTGGGGAGCCAAGCCAAATCAAACCGAACATGTTGTGAGTTCCTTTTTAGTATAGTAGTCAGGTGGTACCCAAGTCAATTTCGCACACCTTAATTGGTCCACCATCTTGGCCGATCTCAAGACAAGTGCATTCAGAATTTTACTTAGGAGCAAACTTGATTACCATATAAGTCAATACTTTATTGGACATGTTGGAAGTTTCGCCCCTTACATAAAGTGCGATTAGAGTCCCTCACATGTGTGGGTGTAAGAAGCAAAAACTTTTTGTATCCAATTGTGTTTCAACGTTGAGCGGTAAAAATGTTATGTCTACTCATATTGCACGATAAGGGCAGTTTTAATCTAGGAAAAGCAGGTGTAGATGGTCGTAGAAAAGGGTTACGTTTTCCTTAGCTTTAGTTAAAGGAGACTAACTTTCAACCACCATTATGATTGGTGAATTACGAACATAAATATCACTCACATTTATATTTAATTAGTTTGTATGAGAGTAATGTTCATAATTAACAAGGAACATATGGCCCATTATAGAAAGGTCAATTATAATTTTTAACCCCTAAGTAGTACAATTTGGCCTTCTTACTACTTTATGCAATGTAACCCTTCAACTATCCTAATTTGCTCAAGCAAATCCTTTCATCATCACCTTCAAATCATCGACATAATGTCGCTCACTTGATGAAATTTGGATATGAGGTGCCATCCTAGGAAAAATGGCGAGAGCACATGGGCTAGCATGCCAACCTTATCCAAACATCAAGAAGGGCTTAAGGACCCTCACGAGGAATAATCTAATATCTAATGATAGGGTTGGAGGTCCTCACTGGTGGCAGGCAACCTTCACTTCACTTGCCACTGTTAATGGCTAGGAGCTGTAACCTTTGTCGAGATGTCGCTTGCCCTTAGGCAGGAACAAGCTACCCACACCTAATATTGTCAATATTAATCACGGCATGCTCATTGATCTCTCTTTTAGATGACCTTTACTTAAGAACCGTAGGGGTTGTTCCCAATCCATTATTCCCTCTATCAATGTTACATTGGTTGGGAACAGATTAGGATGCATAAATTGGGAAGGTCACATAATTAAATTGCATAAAAAATTAAAAAAAAAATCGAGAGATTGTCTATTTATAAATCGCACATCATTATCGATTTTGATAATACACTCACGAAATATCTTCTTCTTCTTCTTTTAGTGTATCAAGTGCTCGACGAGCAATGAGAGTGCGAAGTTGATGCTCGGGAACGAAGGTGATTGTCCCTGTCCCTAATCTTGTCCTACCTTCCCTTCTTTCTACTGTTTATTGATGAGATGAAACTAAAAAAAAAGATTGAATTATAGTGGAAGCAATCGAAAACTACGCCTTTATGACCTTTTTCAGCTTTGAAATGATGGGCGATCCTTCCTCTTCTTCTTCCTTTTCCCTTTTTGTCCCTTAATGATTCTTATTTCTTATTCAGGAGGATTAAATAATTCATTCCGTGCTCTTTAAGCGCGATTAGTATTTTCTATTCTTTCTCTTTTATACTCTTTTTTTCTACATTCTTGTTTTAGGAGGATTGATCGGTTGTAGTCATGTGGTTGATGGTTGGATCGATCCTCGTGACCTTTTTTATACCGAGTGATTTTGTCTAACTTTGATCGATAAATTGCGTGAAAATTCAAGATGTAGGTTTTGTTTGGTTGTAAAAAAAGGCTCCTCGCACATCACAAATTGATGCATTCATTTTTTGCCATGAAACGAGTCATTTTGTATTTTATTTGGAATAATTCGATTTTTGAGGCACTGTTGTGCATAACATGAGGCAATAAAATAGATTTTTTTTCCTTTTTTTCCTTTCTTTTTCTAGCAATAAAAACATTGGAAAATCGTAAATTTTTCCTTAATTGTTTTCTTCGCTTTTCTCCTCGGTAGTCATTAACGTTACACTAATTAAATTAGTGCTAGTCAGGTGCAGATTTGACTTTGCTATCTGTGAATCTTTTTTCTATTTTTATAATTTATAAGGGAAGTAAGAGTGTTGAGGAAAAAAAGGAAGGTATCATTAAAAAAAAGGAACTTCCTTTTCCTTTAAATAATTAAAAGTGAGATAATACATAAGAGAAAGCAAAATAGGCAAGCACAGATGAGCGTTACGAAAAAAATGCAAAAGATCAATTAATAAAGAAATAAACTTGGCTGTTTTAGGAAATTAACATAAATAAACGAGATTGATGGCGACTGAATTTAAATTTCACATTTACCATGTTTATTTGATTATGCAACTTTTATATGAATGCTTTTAACCAATCATTTTCACTTATTGAAATTTTTTTAGACGAGAGCTTGAAGTTGAAAGTAATAGAGAATTTGCTCTGTAATATTATTTTTGGTCAAAACTTTGCTTTGTAATATAGGATTAGGGATAAGAGTGATTGATTTTGGTCCGATTCAATGGAATCAATCACTTTTTTTCCCACTATTTAATGCTATATCTTATAAAGAAAAAAATGATTACTTTTATTTTTAAGAAAATAATAAAAATATATGAAAGTGGTTCAATTAAGTTCCCTCTTTGAACTAGAAACTGAACGATCTGGAATTTGGAATCGGATCGACATTTTTGAAAACTAGACCCACTCAATTAGTTCTATCTAGTCTGGGTGGTTTTCAATTCGAGCGTTCTGTTTTGTACATCCCCAAATGAGGATACAAAGAATCTCATAATTTTTTTTTTCGGCAAATCAATAATCCAAAAATATATTATTTCGTTGTCTGTGTTGTCCAAATTCCCTGTTCTTTTCGATTTGGCGATTCCCGTGCAATATCGTGATCTGCGCATTTACGACGAAGGCGGTCAAACATTCGTCGGACAGAGATACGACAAAAGACAGCAAGGGTCGAAGGCCCCTTTCTCGACATGGCGAGGCTCGTCATTTCGCCCTCTCTCTCCCGAGAACTCGCAAAACGACAGTCATGGCGCATCACTCGGACATTCCCTTGTTTTCTCGGCAAACCCAGAACGAATTTTCTTTATCTCGCCCAATATAAAAATCCCCATAAAAAAAGACTGCAGCTTTAAGAGCGAGCAGCGAGCAGTAATGAGTAGAGCGAGGGAGTGTGTGTGCGCTTTAGAAAGAGAGAGAGAGAGAGAGAGAAATCTGACCCAGCAGTGGGTTGAGATTTGCGACCACGAACAGTGAAAGCAGCTGTGCTATAGTTTTGCTTTTTTTCTTAGGGGCCTCAAGAATTGGAATCTTTTGTTAGCTTTGGTGAGCTCTGTTTTTCGCTCCTCCTTGTGCGGCAGGCTTTACTCTTTCTCTTCCTTTCTCTTCTTTTTTGGGTGTTGGGTCATGTTGGTTCTTGAACGTTGGGTTTCGTGGGAAGGAGCTGAGGAGTCTCCTTGAGAGCTCGCTCAGCGTTTGAACTCTCTTCTTTCGTGGTAAGGAGCTGGTACGGTTATTCGTTTGATGGTTCAATGTTTCTCTGTTGGTTGATCGATTTCTCTGCACTAATCAAGAAAGCTTTCGTTTTCTCCTCCTTTTCTGTTTTGGGTTTCTCGACCCCTTCGGTCTTGTGATGTGAGGACGACAATGTAGGCTTCTTTTTGCGTATTCGTCTAAGCATTTGTTTTTCTTTATGGTATGCGATTTGATTACGTCATCGTGAATGAGGAATTTATGCATCCCTAGTTAAAATCCTTACTTGTCATATCTTCTCTCTCTTTGTTGGTTCTGATCCTATGAACTCTCTTTTGATCAGGTAAACCTGTTATCAATTGATGAAGAAGTGCTGATTCCTGGAACTTGATGCGGTTGATCCGGTACTTTGCTTACTGCCCCTTGATTTATAATTCCGACAATAATTTTTGGTGGGCGTAGTGTTCGTAGCAAAATGAAGCAAAGTTGTCTTATTTTGTGTCATTTTGGTAGATCTGCATATCAAGATAAAGAGAGATCTTTTTCGTTCTCTACAGGATCACGTAGCAGTTGGTACCAAAACTGCAGTGGGACTACAAGATAAGTGTGCCGAAAATTTATCATTGTTGGTTGGAGTTATGGCCGCCACTGCAAATGAAGATTCTAAAGGGATGTATTCTTGGTGGTGGGGTAGTCACGTTACCCCGAAGAATTCCAAATGGCTCGTCGAAAATCTTACAGGTATGGTTCCGTTGCTTATGGTTTCGCTCAGCACGGCTTCTGGGACACAGAATTGACAACTCAACTTAATGTTTCCTTTGGTGTTGTATGCTTGGACTAGGAAATTTGCTTGAAAATCAATTAGAGAAAGGGGTCCTGCAACACTATTGTCAGTGTTATAGCTAAGCAGTAAAGTTCACATTAAGGATAGTGAGTTTTCAAATGACCTAGGAGATCCGGCATCTTCCGAATCGCAGCAATCACGCGCAGCCCAAACAGCATGTAGTTTATGACCAAAAAGGAAAAAAAACAGCAGGTAGTTAGTTCTCAACCCCTCGCCTGGGCACTGGCATGAAGCGCGACATTGATGATGGACACTCCACTAAGGTAACTGAAGTGAGCAGGAGCGGAATGGATGCAGATGGCCTCGTTGGCAGACCTGACGTATGCTTTGATAGCGCGAAATGTTATTTCATGCCCGATCGAAGAATTGATTCAATCAGAGAAGGTGGTATCAACTATCTTTCTTCTATCAATTAATTAAGACCGAGCTTTATATTGCTTAAAAATTGGACTTGATGACTTCTTCATTATTTGGATCAAAATAAAAGGGGATTCAATGATCAAATCTCATAGTATAAGGAAAAATGTTGAATATTTTGCATCAAAGTCGATATGACAAACAATGGCAAATGCGCATTGGGAATGATAATAATACAAGAAGTGATCAATGATTGACTGTACATCTACCTATCTTCTACCACCAAACCTATCCATATGGGTCATACACCAATTTCTTAACCCATATATGATGAGCTGAGTTATATCCAATAAATGAATTTAGAGCAGTAAAGCCCAAAATAAAATTGGGTGTCAAATGGGTTCGTAACTTACTTAAACCCGATCCATTTCTATTACTCTCTTCACGCTGCTCGGGATATAATTTCATCATCCGTTTAAAATTCACAACGTGATAGAGTAGCAGTAAAGTTCACCCGAGGCAACACTAAATGGGAATCCTGAACTCCAATACTTGAAACTCGCAATCTCACAAGTTTCCTCCACCGTAACCAAATCCGTTCACTCCAAGCTAACAACCATTGCTCCAACGGACACGACCATTTCTCACAACCAGACCCAAACATGCTGCCATGCCACCTGCGAAATCCCGCATCCTCCAAATCGCAGCGATTACACGCACTTCAAACAGCAGATAGTTAGTTCTCAACCCCTCACCTGAGCACCGGTGCGAAGCGCAGCGTCGACGACGGACGCTCCACTGAGGTAACTGAGGCGAGCCGGAGCGGGACCGATGCGGACGGCCTCGTCGGGGTACCTGACGTGGAGAGTGCCGCCGTCGGCGTCGCTGTAGACTGCGACGGTCGGAATCCCCAGCCTCCTCGCCGTCCTCATGATCCTGCAAGCTATCTCGCCTCGGTTCGCCACCAGTATTTTCTCGATGGGCTTCGGCTCCGAGGCCCGTCGCTTCGCAGCAGCCGCAGCCGCCGCCACCGCCTCAGGCGAACGGGAGAGGAGCCTCGCCTGGAGGAGCGAGGAGGTTCGACCATGGAGGTTGCGACGGAGGATCAACAGCGCCATTGAAGAAGGCGTCATTAGTCGGAGAGAGAGAAAGTGATGAGTCAACGGCGTCTTGTCTTGGGAGTCGGGACGGGACGGGTAGCCTAGCGACGAGAATGACGCTTTTACGCGACGTCGCCTGAGACTGAGAGGATAGAGGAGTTCGGATTCGCATCTGACGTGGAGATGACCTGGCATTGAAACTTTGAATCGGATGATTCCATAGCGCCCACTCGAGTCAACGGTCAAATCCTTTCTTCTTCTTTTGGTTTGCTTATGTCTGTTCATTTCCTATTTGGCAGGATTATGATTAGGACGATCTGCACATTAGATTCCATAAAATTTCGTCGGTTGGGTGCTTAGTAACTGCTCTTAGGACATCCGTTAATAAAATCCTTTCAATAATTATTATAAAGATGGAGAGAAATGAGGTGGACGATCGGCTTTTAAAGAGCGAAGAGATAATACACTATGACGTAAATGTACATTGGTGTATTCAGCAGCAACAATGTGTCCATCGTCCAACATTATTACATTACGTCCATAACATGAAAAGGATGAGCTGAATCGAAAACCTTTTGGCCCCGTGGATATGCTCCTCTTACCAGATTGTGTAAGTTCGCTTCATGCCAGTTCATGGCTATATTCCATGATCATTTGCATCTCTCTCTATCTCTTCAGCTCCGACAGAAATGGAGATGATTGGATCCCAGGCATTGTTGATGAGATAGAGAGAATGGTGGGAGTGACTGAATGTGAACTGGAATGAAGATCCTCACGACGTCCGTTTCGTTGGATGAAATAGCCATTTCGCTAGAGAAATTGGCAGTTGACACTGCTGCTTCTCGCCTGTTTAAAGTTGCCTTTCAGTGTACACGAAATTTGCTGCTTAAAACTGTTGTTGAAGCTTGAAAATCGACAACGCGGACATGGTAAGGCAGGTGATGCAACAATTGGATGAAAGTGATGTGTCTGATTAACGTTAAGATCAAGTGGGAGGAAATGCAATCTGCTTGGTAACAACAGAGGAATCAATTAGTCTTCTGATATTTGCCACAATCAGATCAGCATTTCCGAAACAATGAAGATCGTATTAGAATTATGCAGAACTTACCATCTCAGAATTATCGAGCATGAAGTCTCGACATCATTGATTGGATGAAGAGAGGTGACACAGATCTATGAGATGAGCAACTTGAAAGACCATGGCCATTCAACAAGCATCCCCTTATTTCTGTATTAATGCACTCCACATCACAAATCATAAAAGAAAGAGGGGGAAAAAGGAAGTTCCTCAACCTCGCAGCATGATATGAAATCTGTATTTCATAATGATTCTGAACTTGAATTGAAGGAGCAGACATTCAAGAACTTCCAGTAGAGACGGGAAAAAAAGGGAAAAGCAAAAGGCCTTGGAATCAGGATCTCCAAAATTTCTTCCTCAAGAACCGCTCCCTTGACATTAAAGTAGCACTTCGACAGGCCCCATCTGCAGGAATACACCAACATATTCCTCCGAGCTTACCTGCTTCTCTAAGTTCTTGTTCTTCTTTCTTTTGGTCGATTGCTTTGATAAGTTCATCATCTGTTTCACTTGAACTTTCTTCTTCCTCGGTGTCTATCCAATTGTCTTCGTCTGAGTCTCTTTCCTCCAGAGGCCAATTTGTTTCCATCGGCTGATGGCATTGGAGCTCGATCCTCAGATCATCCTCCTGTTGCTTGCATATCATACGGAATCCACACTTCTTCAATCTTCCTTTTAACACTTTGAAATAAACTTGGAAATGGTTCTGATCGTCCCGCAGAAGCTCCCTTTTTATATCCAGCTTACTGAGTGGGAAATATTGAATCCACACATGATCGGATTGAATTAAAAAATCGTATCTTCCCTCCGAAAGAACCCCTTTGCCGTTAACAACAATCTTAGTTTCAACAGGATACTTAACCGCTTTTCCTCCTTTGGGCCAAGAACAATACAGAGTGCTATTCCTAAGAACTTGTCATTCAAGTCCCCAGGAACCATGAAACATATAGAACCGTCTTTACAATGGAGAAACCATTCTGGCATCTCTCTTCCAGTCAGGACAATGTCAACGTTTCCCATCTTCGGGAGCTCCTGTCATACAAATAGTTCGCATATTAAGCGTTCAAAGTTAGTTAGTGAGAGAGAGAGAGAGAGAGAGTTTGTGTTGATGGAAGAGGGATGGAAAGATAAAGCGGTGTCTCTAATTGGTCTTGAGAAAGATGAGGATGCAGCTTTTAGACTTTCAGTCAGGGAATCTTTACGCAAACTAGTATGGAAAAGATGGCTGAGAAACTCAAAAAGTTAAAAGAGTAAGAGAAAACGAAAGGGAAAAGCAGCTATGAGGGAAGAAGGCAGCAAGAAGATGTCTCCCTTTAACAATTTTGGGCTGAATTATTTGATTAAACTGTAGGAAGAATTAAAGAAAGATGAAATCGGAGCTGGAATGAAGAAGTAGGTTCTTGGTACATCTACCCCAATGAGATCATACTTCTACCCACTTTGTTTGACCCGATGAGATCATACTTCTACCCACTTCGTTTGACCCGATGATATCATACAATGTGACCTCCGGCGAACAGGAGAAGAGCCTCGCCTGGAGGAGCGAGGAGGTACGACCATGGAGGTTGCGACGGAGGATCAACAGCGCCATCGAAGAAGGCATGATCAATCGTCGGAGAGAGAAAGAGAGAGAATAATGAGTCAACGGCGTCTTGTCTTGGGAGTCGGACGCGTGGCGGTGAGGGTGATGCCTTTATGCGACGTCGTCTGAGAGGATAGAGGAGTTCGGATTTGCATATGACGTGGAGATGACCTGGCATTACAGCTTTGACTGGATTTTCTTCTTCTTCCTTTGGATTTGTTTATGCCTGTTTACCTTTTTATGGTAGGGAGATGGTCAGGAAGGGGATACAAAAAATATTTTTAAGCGGCTTTAGGTTCCTGTCCCGGCCTAGGTCGGATGGGAAACTACTTATAGAGCTTTACATTGTGTCGAAGACAACATGATGTCGCAAAATCAAATTCTGACGAAGAAATTGCATGCTGCAGTTGTTCCTTAAAAAGAGAATATTGCTACTGAAGAAATTGCACCAAAAACTTGGAACAACCTGTATGTCATGAATCAGCAATTCAACTTCAATATATATGCAGCCCTCAAAAGAGAGCAGCTAGTAGATAACTTCTAGTTGCAAGGACTGCACAAAAAATTAGACTTGCACATTAATCTAATCTCTTATGAAGAGTGCACCCTCTTTCCAACTCATATTCACCTGGCAAAAGCTGTTCAAATGTGTGATACTTTACACGAGACTTCATGAATCCTCTATAAAATTGCCTTATAATCAAGAACCTAGCTGCTATCTGTCATATTCCGTTTTTCTGTACAAGTATACTTTATCACTGTCCTTCCACCCTCTGTCACGGGCTCGTTTCTCCCACAATGCCGCGAGCTTACGCTCCTCAACCAGCCATGCTTCAGCCCTTTCTCTGCTTAGCTCGCAAGCCGCCACCCTGGCATTGGACTTCTCGACCTCGACCCTGAGTCTCAGCGAGGTCTTCTTAGCATCCTCTCTTAATGCCTTGGTGCGCGCCACTGTTTCCTTTGCTACGGTTTCTTGTAAGCTCAGTTGCTCCTTCAACATATCCCATCTGCTCTCCTTCATATCATTTTCACCGCAATCTGTGTAGAAAAGAGACATAGATTGACGAATTGACCACATCAGACGCAAGATTACCCGTGACAAGATACCAAGCCTTACCAGCAACACTCCAATAAGGAGAAATACAAACATTACTAACTTGCCTATAAGCCATCAAAGACTCAAACTTGTTCATCATTAATTGTTCTCAACAAACAAAAATTCAACCAGTTAGTCTGGATTTACTCAACACTAAAGTTCCAATACTTCTACTGAAAAAAAAAAAAAGCATGGAAGAAGAAAAATACAAAACTGACTCCAACCATCATGAAAACATGTTCTTCTGATTGCGAACTGAGAAGCCTCTGTGATATACTAATTCAATCTCTACCGTTAGACTTACCTGAAGCCAAGGGAAATATTCGTCGCTTCAAAGGGCAAACGCAAGAGCATGAACTGCAAGAAGCTGGCGTGCGTGAACCATAATTCGAGCGCCTGTAGTCACATGGTACTGATGATGCCAGGAAAAACACAACTAGAGAAACGCCCAACAAAAGTACAGCTCCTTTGAGCAACTTTTGATTGCAGTAAGCACGAGCTCTTCTGCAAACCATAACTCCCCAAGAAAATCAACGAAGAAACACAAAAGGAAAAAGAAACTTTTGCAATCTCAAACTGAGATTAGCGTTGTTAATATAGGATTCCTGTCAATCTTGCTTTGAGAAGTAATGTGAGCAGCTGGCCATGCACAGAAACCTAAAGCCAGAAGGAGCAAGAAAAGGCAGAGAAGAGAAAAAGCCAAGAGGACCGAGAAGAATTTTGAATTTAAAGGTCATGGAGTGAATCAAAATATGGAATCCTAGAGAGAAAACACACAGAATAAAAGCAGGATAAAAACCAATCCTAGAGAGAAAACACACAGAATCTAACATGGTTGGGCCGAGGCCGGTGACCGGCCAAAAGAAAAAAAAAAAAAGAAAAAAAAAAAAGAAAATAAAAATATTAAAAAACTAAAAGAAATAAAAAAGAATACAAATTTACCAAACGTGTTTTTGTTCATTTTTATTCCTAACAAGTTTTACTAAACGCGTTTTTGTTCAAAAATTGTTCAAACAAAAACACTTTTTCTATTCTACTGTTCCCTGAACACTTTTGGAATGTGTTTCTACCAAACGCACCCTAAACCGATTTTCGATTGTCTGTTACATGTGACCATCTTAGAAGCATTCCTACATTACCCCTTTCTCTCCTTTTTTTTTTTGTCAATAATTTTCATCAAATAGGCCAAGCTTCATGTCTTTACCTATACGATTATATCAATCTAATGTCAACAAGCATCCACTTAACTCTGTATTCATGCAATCTTCATCACAAATCATAAAAGAAAGAGAGGGAAAAAGGAAGCTCCCCAACCCCAACCATGTCAGGGGAATAATATGAAGCGGAGGGACGGGTATCAAGAGGACCTACTTCTGATTTTATATATGGTCTGTAGGATGACCTAGGGTGCGTTTGTTTATGTTTCTTGTTTAAAAATTGTTAGAACAGAAATAGAAAAAAAGCGTTTGTTGTAAGCGATTTTGAACAAAAGAACGCGTTTGGAATCGTATAAAATTTATGTTTCTAGAATAAAAAAGAACAAACACGTTTGGTAAATCGTAAAAAAATTTGTTCCCTAATAGAAAAAGAATGAAACACGTTTGGTAATTGTAAAAATTTACTTCCAAATTTTTCTCAAGTGCCTTTTTTTTTTTTTAATATATATAAAGTGTAAACTTAGTATTGAATTATCATTCTCATGAAATGTTCATCAATTTAATTTTGTTCATGGTGAGTGAAGATAAACATTTTGAACATGATCATATGTGCATACTTGGTAGAAAATTTAGTAAGTAAAGTTTGTATCAAATGATCTAATTTAATTTTGTAACCGACCTTTTAATAAGGCCTATATGGAATGATTTTCTATTTGTTTGGACTTTTGTTGTGACTTTTATGTTTTAATTTCTATATGATCAAAATAATTGCGAGCCACGCACTTTAATTTTATTTTAAGACGAATAATCCAAAACTTTTACAGTATATAAATACTAATGTTTGAAATCATAATATTTTGGAAATTCAAATTGAACTTATAAAATATTAATGGGGAAAGCACAACATGAAAGAGTACATATTACTATTGTTTAATGCCAAACAAACAATGCCTAATTAAAAGTGAAAATACTTTTTTTATTTTTTTTTCACATGTCCGTCAAAATTTAGAATACTATATAATTTTTTTTTTAAATTAATAAATTTATATGTGAATTCACCTGGTAATATTTATATGTCCCGGAAATCTCAGGTATTTAAAATTAAAAAAAAAAAAAAAGTTCAAAATGTCTGGTCATAAAATGTGAAAATGTAAAAGGGAAATGTATCCTACCGTTAAGAAACAAATTTTCTACTTTCAATTATTCATTTATATCCTAAACGTTTGAGAGCATCTGATACATCTATAATATCAAATGGATCTCACCTAAGCCGACATGGTTTGAGAATGAAGATCAACAGTACTTACATGCACCAGGTGACTGTAAGAACAGGGTCGATTGGTTTCCACTATGCATCAAATGAATAGAATATTTGCAGTAACAAAACATTCCTTGCTCTTTCCTTTTAGACTAAACTGAGCATCACAAACCATATCACAGAGATTATATTCTACATTTACAGTACAGAAGAAGAGTCATCAACAAAACAGAGCTTGAATTCCCCACAAGAAACTCCAATTTTCACATTCACGACGATGCCTCGGGCTGGCCACTAGAAGCAGCTTGAATCTGTGAAACTTCTGGGGCAGACACTTCTGGCTGTGCCACTACTGCAGATTTGATTTGGCTTGGCACCGACGCCTGGATAATTTCTGGCGGTCTGAATTTGTCGATGTAGTAAGTTAGAGATGGCCCGGAGTATGCGGCCCCCTTCACCTGGGGTTCGTTCTTGCTGACCTGGAGGAGTACTGATGAAGCAGCAGCGATGGAAATAAGAGCAAGACCGGCAGCAATCGCTGCCGTGTTTTCAGCTCCATCAGCAGATGAACCTGCAGTTCCCGAGCTTATAGCACTTTCCGCTATGTAAATTGTAGGCTGATGCATTACGAAGACACGCATTGAGAAAAGTTACTTATTCACCTAAACAGGCCACGTAAAATGGAGAGAGAGGTAAGAAACAAAGAAACAGAAAGAATAGGCACCATGAATCGAAGTTGAAGTAGGTGCCAATAAGAGAATAGACGGGGCTCTAGCTTACGATGCTAATAATCCTTTTGCATAATTCAAAACTTGGAGAATAACCTACATCTATACTAATGGTCCAAGAAACTAGACATAAAGAATAATCCCAAGGAAACACTGCTGGTTGTGTCCATCTAGTTCTTATCACTTTAAATTTGCTCTGCAAAAGAAATGGAACAAGCTTTTTTTAGTAAGGTTTAATTTTAAAATCGGTTGAAACAGGAGAAGTAGAGTACTAGTGACCCGATGGATGTTACCCAAAGTATCATGTTTCAGAGACTTCCGACTTAGCTTCATAGTGTTGTGGGAGTATCCCAAAGGAAGAGAGCCTCTGGAAAAGCCTCTTGAATTCTTACTATTCATGGCACTTACACAGCGGGAAGTTGGTAAGAGAGAGAAAGCTGAATTTGTGAACTCGGACTCCTTTCAAGAATTCTAATGCTATCACTTTAAATTCTAAAATGGTAATGCCCCATCAGATATTAAGAACTTATACAATCGAGAAAAAAAGAGAAGCATGGAACAGATCATAGATTGAAATCCCATTGACCAATTTAACTAGGTTTTGGGCTTAGCATAATCTAATTCCTGCATCATGCCAGAGGAACATAACTGCTGAAAGAGGAGAGACAAAGTGCAGAATTAGTAAACCAATAGATCATTCACAAACCTCAACAGAGTATATGTTGGTTTGACCAGCAGTGTCCTTCTCAACATATCCACTCCAATCTTTCGTCTTTGGGGGAAAAGTGCCCACCACTTTGGTCTTCTCTCCTGCTAACCAATCCATGCTCACTTTTCCTACCTGTATATTTCCAACCAGTAGACTTTTATTCTCATTCTCCATCTATATAGAACCATAAATAGTCGAAACTTCCTCTTATATGAAGTACAGCGAGACCCATACGCCGCAGACATCAAAGTATCTTAAAGCGAACTCATATTCTTCAGCTTGACACAATCATAAAAAGCCAAAAGCATTTATGTACATTGATAATCATTTCATTAACAAGAAATTTCCTTATTCAGCTTTACATGACCACAAAAAGCAAAAATAGCACCTTATATCCAAAACAATCAAGTATAAAAGAAAAGAAACCATGCCATGAACATCAAGGCTCATCTCTCTGGCTTAAAATTAGGCAGTTCAGCTTTAATAACCATAAACAAACAAGCTTCTCATGTCCACAAATCAAGCTATGGAACTAATACCAAAGAAAGCTGTGTTTTCTGAGCGTGAAATGTCTACAGGAGGTGCACCATCTCAAAAGGAACTGGACTACACCAAGAAGTCCATTCCCCATCATCATCGAAATTCACATACTCAAAGTTGAGAAATAGTTCTTCCAAACCCAGAACACCGACCGATACCAGCATACAATGTAACCAATTCAAGCCCAAATGCAAGACCCATGTGGCATAAACAAAGAAATTTCACGTTCAGACACGAAATCATTGCGTACACAAATATACACGAACATGAACACCCAAAACCCATGCCGTAAAACACCAAAAGCCGTTCCTTTTTCCTTTCGTTCCCTCCAAATCAAGCACAAGAATAACAAAGAGCCAGAGAAACCAAGGGGACACTTGTCTCCTTGTCGGGAGCACACTCTTCCACATTGCAGTCGGCATCATCGACGGAGGCCCGGACGGCGAAGGACTTGGGCTCCTGCCTCCTCAGGGGTCGGTGCCTCCCGGAGAAGAACCTCGGCGACAGATTGAACGTGCAGCTGTTCGCGGATATCAGCGTGTTCATTAGAGCCTGCGATGCGCACGCCATGACTTCGCGGTTCCCCACCCACGAATCCCGCACGGAAACGCTCGTAGGACTTCTTGTGGCGGTTGAGCTCCGTTCGAGAGTCTCTAGATTCGATTTTTTCGGTCGATGCTTCTTCGTTTTCTTAAAGCTCAACTGATGATTTTTCACCAGAGGCGGAGCAGCCGGTGAAAGATGAAACTTACCTCGAATCAGAAGCTCCGGCCGGTGAAGGAGCAGCAGCTGTCTGCGCCGGAGAGGATGACGGTGGAGAACCAGAGACGCCGGAAAAGGGAGGGAGAGGGGGCGCAAGTGGAACGACGGAGGAACGAAAGCAAGAAACAAGAGAAACAAGAAAGAAACAACTTTTGTGTGTTTTTGTTCTTTTCATTCTTCAAGAAGTGTTTCTGAACAAAAAACAAGTTTTTTTCTGTTTTTGATTTTGTTAAAAGTGTTAGAACAAAAGAACAGATTTGGAACAAAAACACAACCAAACGCGTTTCATTCTTTTTGTTCTAAAAATAAAAACAGAAAAAGTGTTTATAAACAAAAAAAAAAAGAAATACAAACAAACACGCCCCTAGTCTCCTTCCCATTGTGTTGCTTCCTCAGCAAGTTTGACAATATCAATTAAAAAGAGCGATTTGACAATGTAAATAAGTTTCAGTGGTAATTATTGCACACAGTTTGAAATATAACAAAAAATCACTAGCTAACAATGGCAAAGCAGTGTGTGCTTACTTATCCATCATTAAGATCCCACCTAGACAAGTTACTGGTATCAAAAAGAGCCTTCTTCCATCTCTTCATTGTCTCCGAATCCTTCCCAAACTTGGGCTCGTGCTTAGCCATAGCTCTCTCACACGCCTCTCTTCCCCCTCTCACTTCTCTTGGTTCCACTTTGTAAAGCACCAGCAACACAATCAGCTTCTTCTGTGCCTTGCACTCCATGATCTTCGACAAGTCTTCCAAACACCTCCACGAGGAAGCATAGTCCTCAAAGAAAATGACGATGGCGATGCGCAATTCCTCGATCACCCTCATAAGTGTCTAATAGCAGTGAAAGGGTTTTTAGTTTGATATGAAGTTATTTCAAGGTACATCGATAATTAGAATATTAGCTTAAAACCTTGACGATAGAGCAGTGAATGAGCTTCAACAGAGTGTTTTTCCTGAGTGATGTGGAGGAAACCTTAATGAACAAATAGGAATTTAGCTCCAATACTTGAAACTCACAATCTCACGAGTTTCCTCCACCGTTACCAAATCCCGTTCACTCCATGCTAACGGCCACTGCTCCAACGAGCACGACCATTTCTCCCAACCAGAATCAAACATTCCGCCATGCGAAATCGCGCATCCTCCAATCGCAGCGATTACACGCATTTCAAACGGCAGATGGTCAGTTCTCAACCCCTCACCTGAGCACCGGCGAGAAGAGCGGCGTCAACGATGGACGCTCCACTGAGGTAACTGAGGCGAGCTGGAGCGGGGCCGATGCGGACGGCCTCGTTGGGGGACCTGACGTGGAGAGCCCCGGCGTCGGCGTTGCTGTAGAAGGCGACGGTCCAAATCCCAAGCCTCCCCGCCGTCCTCATGATCCTGCAAGCTATCTCGCCTCGGTTCGCCGCCAGTATCTTCTCGATGGGCTTCGGCTCCGAGGTTCGCCGCTTCGGAGCCACAGCCGCCGCCGACTCCGGCGAACGGGAGAAGAGCCCTGCCTGGAGGAGCGAGGAGATTCGACCATGGAGGTTGCGACGGAGGATCAACAGCGCCATTGAAGGCATGATTAGTCACAGAGAGAGAGAGAGAGAGAGAGAGGAGAGAGACAGAGTGAGTGATGAGTCAACGGCGTCTCGTCTTGGGAGTCGGTACGGGTAGCGCCGCTACGTTACCGTCGTAAGAGTAAGGATGGGGATAATGCTTTTATGCGACGTCGTCTGAGAGGATTGAAGATATCGGATTCTGCACGGACTAAAAGTTTCCCATCCCATCGCATCTCGTCGAAGCAACAGCAAATCTGCTTCGTATGGTAGTCCATATCCTGAAAAGCGCCCGTGGGCTTCAATCTATTGGTTCTGCATACGTCGCTCGTAATAATCTAATAAATATTGACTTTGCAAAACACGAGAACAATCCGTGCATTAAAAATCATAAAATTTCGACTGGGCGCTAAATAAGAATTTCCAGAGCACTCGCTGAACAATATTCTTCCAATAATTAATACAAAAATGAAGAGAAATGAGGGAGAGGATTGGGCTTTAAGGAATGAAAAGATAAAACCATGCGACATGAATGCACTTTCGTGAGCAGTAGTATGTCCATTTATCCAGAAGGGGAAAAGGGAAGCTCCTCAACCTCAACCTTGTCAGTAGCATGACATTAATCCTGTATTTCATAATGATTTTTGCACTTGAATTGAAGGAGCACACATCCAAAAACTTACAATAGACACTGAAAAAAGAACCAGGGAAAAGCAAAAGGCACTGGAATCAGAATCTCATACCTCGCTCCCTCAAGAGTCGCTTCGTAAACCAGTGCCCACCACTTCGACAGTCACCAAGAGCGCTACAACCATCTGTTAGATTCTCGAAGAACTTACCTGCTGAGAAAAGTGAGCGTCTTTCATTTTCTGGGTCGATTGCTTTGATAAGTTCATCATCTGTTTCACTTGAACTTTCTTCTTCCTCGGTGTCTATCCAATTGTCTTCGTCCGAGTCTCTTTCCTCCAAAGGCCAATTTGTTTCCGTCGGCTGATGGTGTTGGAGCTCAATCCTCAGCTCATCCTCCTGTTGCTCGCATATTAGACGGAATCCACCCTTCTTCAATCTTCCTTTGTCTGCTTTGAGGTGAACTTGGAAATGGTTCCGATCGTCTTGCAGAACCTCCCTTTCTTTACGCATCTTATACAGCTCACTCCTTGGGAGATATGTAACCCACACAAGATCGGATTTCAGAAAATAGATGCCTCTTACCTGGTAAAACACTCTTTGGCCATTGACAAGAATTTCGATGTTACATTCCACTTCTCCTTCCTCCGGGCCAAGAACTAAACAGAGTGCTAGTCCTTCGAATTTGTCATACGAGTCCCTGGGAACCATAAAAGATATGGAACCGTCATTACAGTGGAGAAACCATTCTGGCATCTCTCTTCCACTCAGCATAATGTCAGCATCTCTCATCTTCGGGAGCTCCTGTCATACAAATAGTTCGCATATCAAGCATTCAAAGTTAGTGAGTGCGGGAAGGGAGGGAGAGAGAGAGTCTGACCTTGAGTGATAACACATCAGTCGTGTTTGCCCCTTTGCGGAATAATTCACGACATGAAGATAAGTCAACCTGAAGGCATTCGGAGGAGAGACCCGACAAATTTGGAAATTCTTGTAGAGATCTACAACCTTTTGCCCATAGCATATGCATATTTGGCGGAAGCTGAGGAATCTTTTGTAGCTGCTTGCAATTAGACAAAATCAAGTGTTCCAAATCATCATATTTGTTGATGGATGATGGCAGATGAGTAAACTTGTTGCCGTAAAGATCTAGGTGCGCCAATTTGGGAAAACTGGAAGAACTCTCAAGGAACTCTACTTTTGAGAGATTGCAGCCATTGAGTTCTAGCCAATATAAATTTCGGAATACCGAATTGCCATTAGGATCAGTTGGATCCTCCGAGTTCTTTGGAAACACAACAAAATTGGAGCAGCCTCTAAGTATCAGATCCTCTAGATTTTGCAACTTATAAACACTTGATGGGAGCGTTGTGAGTTTTTTGCAAAATGCTAAATTTATTAACTTCACGAAGAAAAGATTTTCGACTGATGCAGGCAGTTCTTTAATAGCCGTCCATCCTAAATCAAGCTCTTCTAGATGTTCCATCTTTTCCGGTATATCGGAGAACTTCTTGAGTTTAGAGCAACCAAAGAGATCGAGGGCTCGAAGAGATTTTGTCTTGAGTGTGAGGAAAGATACTGAGGTTAGAGCAAAACTTTAGTGACAAAAATTTTAACTTGTCGTGATATGCGACACATTGGTGAACCTCCACCAAGCTTCTGCACCCATCAAGATTCAAGCTCTCCAGATTTGGAATTGATGAAAGGTCAGGAACACTAACCAGGGACTTGCATCGACTGAAATTGATGTACTTCAACTTTGTAAAATGCTGCGCAAAATATATAATATATATATATTAGTACAGTCATTAAGCTCTGTAAAAATTTGTAGATCTAAAAGGAAAAACTAATCATCAAAAGCACTAACCTTAATTTTGCCTCCAAAATCTCTGATATGACTTTTTGGGACATCAATATGAGTAATTTTAGAGCCAAATTCTAGTGATGGGGCATTGGGCCATTCAAGCCATCTCGATTATTAGGGAGACGGACAGACCTTCGAAGAGATATGCGGTTCGGATTTAATGAGCATTCTCAACATTCTCATGTTTCTGAAAACATCAGCCTTTATGGTCATCTCTACAAGACTCATAGTTTTATCTTCTCGCTCGAGCATGTCTAGTACTATGGCTTTTACTGCATTTGTTCCCTATTCATAACAGCAAATTCGGTTCTCACACAAAATTTCCATTGAGATTTAAAAGATATGGTCCAAATCAAAGTAACATAAAAATGAGATGTAACAATGTTTACATAAACAACTCTTACCGTGTCTTCACATAGAATGTCTTGAACATCTTCACAAACCCATAATCTACTGCGTTTCCCAGGGTCATCAGGACATTCTTGAATAACAATATTTTGACCCATCAATTGAACCAAATCATGCATTTGCAGGGTCCCATGCTCCTTTCTTATCAAGGACCTGTCGATGAGAATGTCTATTCCTACAGTCGTCTCAAAGTCACAGCCATTGAGAACTTGTTTGATGTATTCTATCCTTTTTCCCTTAAAGAAACAAGCAATGTCGAGGAAAATCTCCTTTTCGTCATTCTCCAGTCCATCGAAGCTTATCTTTAGAACTTGATTGATATCTTTGTCAGGACTCTTGGAGAGTTTTCGCAGTTCACTTTCCCATGCTGCTTCGTTTCTTCCATGTAAGAATGAGCCCAACACTTGGAGGGCTAATGGGAGGCCACTAGCGCAATCTAGTGCTGTATATACGAGATCCTCTCTTATTTCAGTTTTTTTGCTGTTTTGAAAGGCATGCCAAACAAAAAGGTCTAATGCCTCATGCCCGTCTAAAGTTTTAACTGGATACACGCAATTCATGCAATGAGAAGAAGTAACCAAATGTCTATCCCTTGTTGTTACAAAGATTCTACTTCCTTTGCCAAACCAATTGCGTCCTCCAGCTAATGTAGCCAGTTGATGCCGATCATCAACATCATCAAGAACTAGGAGAACCTTCTTGCAATAAAGTCTTTCCTTTATCAAACTAACTCCTTCAGCAACACTATGGACCGTTACATATTTAGGAGGTGAGATCTGAGAAAGAAGTCTTTTTTGCAACTCAATTAGACCATCGCATTTGTTTGAAGTTTCTCTAACTCGCTCCAAAAATATAGATCCCTGAAAGTGTCTTTCAATAGCATTATATGTGGCTTTGGCAATCGTCGTCTTACCTATACCTCCAGGTCCCCATATACCTATCATGAGAACATCATCACCATCCGACTCTTTTTGCGACAATGATATTAGTTCTTCAACTCGGGAATCTATCCCAACCAGATACTCAGCAACATGCAAGGGTGTTCGCTCTAGATGAATTGGTAATTCCTTTACGATGCTTTGTATGACCTCTCGCTTCATCTCGATAAGCACTCAAAAGAAAGAGAAACATGTTTTAGCATTTCAAAGCCATGGCAGGAATTCAACCTCTAGGGTCATAAGGAAAATTAGATAACAAGATTAGCAAATAATAAGATGAAAAGGAGTAACACATTAGGGTGAACCTGCGCCTGAAGACAAAATGACTCGGATACTATGGAATGCACGATTTATCCAAAACAAAAATTTCTCATCGTCCAAACAGAAAGAATCGACTTCAATCAATCTGCTAGCTTGAAGTTTTGATATTCAACTACTGTGTCTACTGTCTTAGCATATCTCCGCATTGTATCTTCAGTTAAAAAGACCGATTTAACAATATCTATCAGTTTTTCAGCTGTAGGTTCTCTGCATACAATTTGACATATAACAAACAATCACCAGCTAACAATGGCAGAGCAATGCATCACATCAATTACTTACTTACCCATCATTGCAAACCCACCCAGACAAGCTACCAGCATCGGAGAGAGCCTTCTTCCATGTCTCCACTGTCTTCTGATCCTTCTTGGGATCCTCCTCATGCTTAGTCATAGCTCTCCCATACGTCTTTATCCGCCGTCTCAGTTCCCTTGGTTCCACTTTGTAAAACACCGGCAACACAATCAGCTCCTTCTGTGCCTTGCACTCCATGATCTTCGCCAACTCTTCCAAACACCACCGTGAGGAAGCGTAATCCTCAGAGAAAATGATGATCGCGAGGCGCGATTCCTCGATTGCCCTCATAAGCGCCGGCGATATTTGCTCTCCTTTCCTAAGCTCCTCGTCATCCACAAAAGTGTATATCCCTTTCTGATTCAGAGCTGCATAGAGATCACGGAGGAAGGTGTTGCGGACGTCCGTGCCTCTAAAACTCACGAACACATGGTAATTCTTTTCGGAAGAGGCCATAGATCAGGAACTTAGGACAAAAACAAGAAAGAGAGATCAAGAAGGTTGGCTCTGTGGACTCGATTCTATTCAAGGATTACGAAATATGATCAGTCTATCCCTTTGGATCACACTCACAATTTCAGGAGGCTAGAAAGAAGGCATAAAGGGATCTTCCCTTAATGGATCCCTTATATCCTATGAAGCACGGGCACTCTCAGGAGCCCCGTATTGTGTCAAACGCTGCGACACGTGGTCAACTTTCCCAACCCAACACACGCTCCGACACACGAGTCGGGAATTGCGAGAGGCATGGTGGGTTTCTGGGACAGGTCTGCAAGTGCGAAGTGAGAGAAACGAGGGCGGAGGCAAGGGCCAGGGAGCGGAGGCGAGGCCGTGAGCAACGGAGGGCCAGAGCAAGAACAGAGACCAAGGCGACCCAGAGCCGAAGGCGAGGCTACGGCTGCGAAGGAGGGAGGGCCGGAGGCGAGGCGGCGAGCGACTGCGATGAGGCGACCGAGAGAGAGAAGAGATCGAGAGGAAAAGGATCGTACAAGGAGGAGGAGGCGGAAGCGGAGGAGGAGGCTAGGGTTTTTGAGTTTCTATGCGGATGCTGATGCAGAGGTTCCTTTTTAACTTTTAGGAAGAAGAGTAGAAAAACAAAAAATAAAAAATGGGGATGCTGATGCGGCGTGATTTTTTCTTTTTGGAGGGAGGCGAGGGTAGAGGATGGTTTCAATTTTCCAAAAAAGGGAGTTACAGGTGGAGCTGGAAAAGAAACGAGGGTGAAATAGATGGGTAGGGCTTTTTCTTTTAAGGTCAGAAAAATAATTGAGTGGGGCCAAAAACTGATTTCGAAAAATAAAAGTACTAAATATTAAATAATAATATATTTAATAATTATAGAAAATTATATATTTATTTAAATAAGTTAATTCTAATATCTTATTAATCATTAGCTTCATCGATAACTTTTGTTGAAGTTATTGATGAATACGCATTATTTATTGTTGATATCTAAATTTACATAATTTTTGGGTTAATTTTTACCAAAATAAAAAATAAAAATCACATGGCATATAGTTTAGAAATATTTATGTTATTTTTGTTTTAGATCGTCGATGAATGATGGATTTTTCACATATTCCGTTCGGATTTTTCACTTATTCAGATAATATACACTTACACTGGAAATGTATTTTGAGCTGAAAGGAAATTTTTTGGACAGAATATTCAGAAAATACAAAAGAGAATATTTAAGGGATTATGCACAGATAAAATTGGAAATAAAATATGCAACAAAAGTCTAATTTTTTTTTCCCCTATAAAAGGAGTTGTTCGTGTACGGACGCGGGGCGGCGAAATTCGAAAAATTTAGAGCAAAAAAAGGTGAGGGGCCTTCGGTTTTTGAGAGGAGAAAAAAGAAAAAAGTTTGAAAAAAAAAAAGAGAAAAAGTGAAAGAGGGCAGAAGTGACGTGCAGCCAGAAAAGAGAAAAAAGAAAGAAAGGAGGAAGACTTCCTCGCTGCTCCGCCTCCCGGTCTGCACCGGCACCGCCTCCGTCAGGCACCACTCGCGCCGGCAGCCGAGCCGCCGCCCACCGCTGCTCCGCCGGCGCCCCGCGAGTCGTCTCTGCTTCACCGCCGCTGCGCCGGTCTCGCCCGCAACACTCGCCGAGCCGCCTCGCGTCCGACGCCGCTGCTTCCCCATCGCGGCCCTGCCCCGACGCCATCAGATCCAGAAGCAGCCGTCGTTCGTCCATCGCCGCTGCGCCGGTCTCCCTTGATCTGCCGAGCCACCGCCGCCCGAGCGACGCCTCTGCTCAGCCCACGATCGCCCAGCATCCGGCGATCCGTCGCCCCTGATCTACCCCCTGCAACGCTCCTGTTTCGCCCGCGATCTGCAACCCTCCGATCTCGCCCCCGACTCGCTGGCGACCCACCGGCCCGCGAGCCTCCTGCTGCCTCTTCCCCGTGCCGGTCGTCGCTGCGCCTCCCCCGGAGCCGGACCCGAGCCGGATCGCAGCCCCTCCGCTCCGACGACGCTGCTGTTGTCCCTGTCTTGTCTCTGCTTGCAGCTTTCCGCCGGTACTACTCTGGCCAGTGACCTGCCAGCGACCCGACTCCTCTGCCCGAGCCCGAGCCGAGGCGCTCCGCTCTCTGCCTGAGCCTGAGCGAGGCCGCCTGCCGCTGCTCCTCGCGACGCCACCGCTGGCCGCCGATCCCCCGCTGCTGGTCCTCCTTGCCGGAGCTCCGACGACCGGCGACCGACGGTGAAACTCCCCTCACCGGAGCGACCATCACGTTGCTGCTTTGCTTGGGAAAAAAAAAGAAAAATTAGGTAGTTTTTCTTTTACTTATTTATTTTATTTTATTTTTGTTATTTTTGTTATTTTATTTTATTTGCTCTCTTTTTAGTATAATTATTCCTTGATGTAATGATAAAATGTTCGACACGAAATAGCCTCGGAATTTTGTGATCGTCGGTCCGATTTTTGCGCTCAAAATCCAACTCGCAATTACTTAAAAAATTGCCAATCCGATTCGATTTTCTGCTCGATATTCGATTCACGATTTATGTAAAATTGACCAACCCGATCTCACGCGCAAAATATGGTTCACAATTTGGATATCTTGCTTTGATTTGCTTTGTCGTGTCGTTTAAGTTAATTTTATTTTTTTTTAAAAAAATCCAAAAAATGTAGGCTAGAGTTATGTTTATTTCTTGTTTTAGGGTTTGAATTTTATTTCGAATTTTAAAAATAAAAATTAAAAAAATCAAAAATCAAAAGTCCAATCATTTAATTTAGGTTTCTAGTTTTTTTAACTTGGATTGCATGTTTAATTATTTGGCAATTATTAATTTCGAAATAAAAAAGGGGAAAAAGAAAAAAACAACAAAAAATCATCATGCATATGTCAGGTAGAATTATGGCATAATTTGTACGTCATTGCATATTATGATAAAATTGCACTTAGTTTAATTTTAGATAATATTATTTTAATTTATTATAAGTTTAGGCATTTTTTTAAATAGATTGCATTTTAGGATTATTTGGGTTAAGATAATATTTTAATTTAAATTATGATTTGACTTAACCTAAATCCTAATACAAATTGAATAGAATCTTAATTTAGTTAGATAATTTTCACATTTTACTTAATTTCGAATTTTATGAAAAATACAAAAATGTCTTAGGATAAATTAGTTTAATTTTTTTTAGGATAAATTACATTCTTTTAAGTAAAAAATAAAAAAATGTCATGTGCATGTCATTAGGGTTTACCTAGGTGATTTGGCGACTAGCATCACCTTCACTTGGGCAACCCTAGCCAATGAGGCCAGCCCTCGCCAAATCTAGCTTGGGCAAGGCCAACTCTCGCTTGGGGGAGCAAAAGGAAGAATAAAGTAATAGAGAGAGGGAGAGAGATTAAGAAGGATGGCTCTATTGGTGCAATTTGAGTCAAGGATTACGAAATATTATTGGTCTATCTCGTTTGTTCTCACTCATGTTAATGAGGATAGAAAGAAGGCACAGAAGAATCTTTTGGCACAGTTCTAGCTCGTTTGGCTTTTGGCAATCGACATCAACTGTGAACAGAATTCTAATTTAATTTTACACAACCGAACCTACACAAAATACTCTGTTTTAATGAACTCCGTACTCCTAATACCATGAACATGTACAACATTTTTTCTCACCATGCTGCAAGCACCACACAGCTTCACAAATTACTTTTTTTTTAAGGACAAAATAACATGCTGTAGGGAACCAGAAATCAAACTTGCTTTCTTAGAACTGCAGGTTTTGTTGTGATCTGGTCGACCTCCTTTTAATTTGCATAAGGTAAATCTCAAGAAATGAGTTTCGCTGTTGTAAGTGCTACATTTACAATTTGTCCCTTAGTTTTCTCCATGGTTAACCACCAGAAAATATCGTTCCATAACCAGCCAAGTATATGCTACTTGCTTCATACGATGTAGTTCAAAGAACATATATACGACAGTCTTAGATTGATCAATGTGTGTGAGTGCGTGTAGGACGAACCTGGGGCACACAACAAGAAAGAAGCCAGACTGAAGGGGAAAAAGAAACCGCTCATCCCAACCTACAAATATTGGCTAAAGAAGCACAATTCCACCAGGCAAAAAATTAATAGAAATCCGAATTACAGAATAGCCGAAAACGGGATACAGAATAGCCGGAAACTGGAGGCAGCTTACTTTAGACAATAATTCCTAGCTATCTGGACGCTGCTTTTTCAAACTCTTGAGGTAAGATTACCGTCAGCGGCTCTGGCTTTTCTGCTCTTAAAGCACCTCTAATGAGAGCTGCATTAGTCCCGGATGCCCCCGATGTATATATAAGGTTTTTCTACGAGGGAAAGTAGTACTCTCAAGACAAAAGACCTTATCTAGAAATTGAAAATGGATATTTGGTGCTGGCATTCCATAGCTAACTACAATCCTCAACCTGAAGTTTAAAAGGTCAAGCTATAGTATTGAGTATCTGCCTCTTAGACAATAGAGATACAACTTCGCAAGATGTCAGCAGTCAAATGCAATATAAAACGACTCGTATCACATTCACAGCATCTTATGGTTATAACCATTGCATAGCTGAGAATCTCAATTAGTTCTTGATGCATGAATCCCATGTTTCTTGTCCCAAAGAAGCCAATAGCTCGAGGGCCTTGCTGTTGAATGGCCAATAACTCCTGCAAAAATGAATCATTTTAGTGAGTTCAATAACATGGGAATAAGAGAGGGTCGATAATGCAAGTACTTGCAGTAGAATAACTCAGTCAAAGAGCAAGGAAGCACGTGATGGAATAGTATGTACATCAGTTAATGCAAGTGAGCGTAATTCGACTGAGTCCATCAACCAACTCACTAGTTCTGTCGTCTAAGTCACCACCACAAAACTCTTTCCATCAGTCTTTGCCAAAGAAGAGAATCACTTCAGAATAAGTTCTGGACTCCACCTATTAAATTGCTTAAAGAATGTGTAAAAAAACTTTGGAAAAATAAAATAAAATAGGAGCTAGATTCAGGAAATTTAGTAGCAAAAATTCAAATTCTAGATGTCAAACCTCGACTGTAGGATTGCTAATTAGATCAAAAATTTGTCGCAGAACATAGCAGACACCACATTCAGAGACTCATGTTTAGAAATAGAACCTTTATCATGTGAATAATTCTATGTCAGGAACTAGCAACCAAGGGCACAGTAGCTTGGCCCTTGCGATCAATAAAAGTAGGTAGAAGTGACCAAGAACCCATGCTCCAACCTACATGAGTCCTGAATCTTGGATGACACTATGCAGGGTACTCAAAACACTTCCTAGTTAATTCCTAACAAATTTTAGCAACCACATGTCTCTTTTGAAGCTAGGAAACTGGATTTGATCTCTATAGACTGTGCCTCAAAAGTTCCAATAGGCTAATTGAAGATATTCTCAAATTCTGTTTCTGAAACAATGGAAAAAAGCATAAACTTAATTTTCTTCTAATTTTAAAAACTACTCCTCAAAGCAGAGTAAACTCAAAACATTTAAGGAGTTGTTTTAAGTAATAGGCGTGTATATACATATAGAGAGATAAATAAAGATATTTAGTGATGTCTGCATGTACTTATCGTTTAACAATTTGTTAAATCCTCCAAGACCAAGACTGCTTTACATGGAACTAACACCATTTCCCAACAAACCTGATGATCTCCAGTGGCCCACTAACACTACAGCCTGTCTCCTGTTGATTTAAGCCACTAAGATTCTGTCGGTCACAAATGGTGCTTTGACTTCCAGGCCACAAAAGTAGAAAATGGAGCGGACAGGGTGCCAAACATACCATACATTTAAGATAGTGCAGGTATGATCTACACGTTTTGAACTAAAAAAATCTTATATCCAAATCAAACCGTGCTATTGAGACATATCTCAAAAGGAAATTACAGAGGAAAAAGTTGGCCAAGAAAAGAAGGAAACCAAGATGGAGAGAGAAAGAAAGAATGAAAGATATGAACAGTGCAACAATATAATAAGTGAAGAGATACAGAGGAAGAAGAGTGCAAGATAAACAGTACAAATGTAACTTTGGGCCTGGGATTGCTCAAGAAAGAAGAAATAATCAAGATAATTTCTCTCCTTGCTATTTGGCTCAATTGGAAAGAAAGAAGCAAGAAAGTATACCAAGAAGAATCCTACTACGACTCTTTTAGAGATATCCAGTCATATGCTCTTCACATTTGGGATGGTGGGAAAGTTCAATATCGTACTCGTAGCTTATTGGAATATAGAAATGATCACTAGTTCCCACTTATTTGAATTATGGGAGACTCCCCTTCTGAAGTCGTTTTAGATAGGGACGGCAACCCTTCAGTAGCTTTATTAATACAATATTGTTTAACTTTTAAAAAGAAGGAGATCCAAGGGTGAGGAAGAACAATTATATGTCTTGATCTTGATTCCATGTGACATAATTCTAGCCTGTGAAATGTGAAAAATTTCTCATCAACCAATTTAGAGCAGCTGAGGATTCCTCATGAACCAAAACAAAACTTTATCTACATGGCAAAGCACATGCCTCTATGAACTTGAATGCTCCAAAGATAGTGTAATCTTTAACTCTATTCTAAAGTTGGGTATTAAGTCTGCGTACATTTGGCAAATTTCACCTGAATTAGCATACTTTTTAAGGTCATTTTGGACCTCTCAGTTGAAGCCTTTAGGGCAATGTTCCTTATCTTACTTGGGACAAGGTCGTCTTCGGTCAAGTCACATCCCCTTTTTCTTCGTACAATTTTAAATCGGAATTGTTCAAAAAAAATAAAAGACACTCCAACTGGGAGTGATACTAGCAATGTTTTTCACATCAGGAAACAAGATTTCAAAATATAATACAAATTTCTCAGTCATTTCGTTCTTCCAATGATTTTTCACAACACTACTGACCCAACATGGCATCTCACTCACTATCACAAAATCTCTCAACAAAAGCTGAATAATTGCACAGAAAAAACAAGGAATTTCGCAATTGAGATATTCAATGTCCACTTCTCATCGAGTAATAAATCTAGAAAGGACAAGCTTGGGCTCTCAGCTTATATCAGCCCAATTTCAAATTTCAACCTTCTCTCCAGGAAGATAAATTTTCCCATGACGCAACAATCTCCAAGAAAAAAAGAAAAAGAAAATCAAAATCTTGCCGTGCTTTAGAATCAATAAAAGAAAAGGATCACAAAAATAAAAAGAGCAGGATCAGATGTGAAAAAATCATTAGCATGTTACAGGAGACAGGCCACTTACCCAAAAGAGCATCTGCTGATATGATATAATAATTCACATAGCAAAAAAGATTTGGAAAAGGAAGGAGCAAACCAGAAAGAGGAATTATTACGACATCATGTGTACTACCGAATGGAAACTATTGACATGCAAATAATCAACTTCGGGAACTGGTTTGTATTCTGATGCTAGGACAGCACCAGATCCTTCCACGAGAGATTGAGCTTGAGTTAGAATTTGAGTGCCAGCATCATCCTCGGAACCGAGCATCTGCATTTCACTCTCCTCTCCGAAGTCTGAATTTTTGACATCTTAATCCCTTCTCATAATCCCACAAAGCCACTATACCAGTACATAAAAACAGAGCCCCTGCTAGTAAATCAACAGCCCAAACAATTGGTCATATAAGAAAATTGTAGGTCATAAGCTCATGTGGAGGTTCACAACCATTTAGGAACAATCCTATGTGCAGTCACTACGTTCTTTTCTTTTTACATCTAGCAAATGATAATAAACCTGAGTCTTCTTTCTTTTTTTCCCCTTTTGACCAGATGCAGCCTTAGTCTTCTTGAACACAGATATTAATCATTTCTAAAAGGTAGCAGTGAAGAACATCTCATAAAGATAACAATAAAATCTCAGTAACTTTTACTAGAATATGAGTTGGCTATTCAATGTCCTAAAAAGAAGCTCAAATTCGACGGACGAAGAAATGAAGAAATGCAAAGTCGTCATAATTTACATGGTTAAGTTAGAAGCCCCTGCCCAAAAACTACGGACAAGAAACCCAGTAATTAAACCAGAATCCATTGAGAATAATTAAGATGCAAGAGCCATGCCGTCCTTCCTTTTAAATTTCTTAGAACTTCCATTTGCTAGTAACGAGAAGCACAATCCTACACATAGGTGTAACGCATACCTTGTGCGACGGAATCACGACTTATACATACCACCTCGAGAACAAAACAATCTTATATATAGAGCAACCACCAAAGACGATAGCTCATTAGATTCAATCTCAAATATGTGAAAACACAAGTCACCCCTTGTCAAACAAATTTAATTCTAAGGGGATTTTCTCGGCCTTTTTTCCCTACACTTTCTTGCTGCTTTTTCCTTCACTTTTCCCCCCATCCTTTTTGGCTTTCCAAACGGAGAAGAATCAGACAAGGGAGCGACTGGACACACTTGAGAAAGCGGCGAGGAAAGACCACCCGCTATAATATTGTGGGAAAATATAAATATTGTCTCGCGCATGAAAAAGTAAGGTCAACATATATAATAACATATACTATATATATTCTAAAAATTTAAATTCATAATGCTGATATTTTTTTCTATTTGATGGTTAACTGACTAATTCAAGCTATTACCATAACTTGGTCTCTAGATGATTTGATTTCTATTCTTAGATTATATTCATAGATATCTGATTTGCTTTTAAAAATGAAGAAAAATCCAACTTTGGAACTGAATAGTTATTGAGTTTTGGGTATACAGTTTTCTTTTCAATTTTTTAAAAATAAAAAATATTTTTTACGGGAAAAGCTAACGTCAAATATTAAAATGCTTGTGTATATGAACTTGCTTAAAATTGGAGGAAAACATGGCGTCTGGCACTAAGGGACTGCATGTCCCTCCTATATGAAATTTTCACCCTTTTTTTTTTTATAGATAATTGAGATTTCATTCCGTGTAAAACTAACTGTAATGACGTCGTTTCATAATTAAATATATATATAGTTATTTCATCAAGAAACGATATTGCTACTCATTGAGGGACATATGTGTTGCTTTTTCAGTAATTAACTAATTGATAGATACTGCTGACTTTCATTTTGCTGTACCGAAACTGTATCCAACGTAATTAAAAAAAAAATTAGCAATTAGACATTTTACAATTTGGGGTACTGAATAAATATCCTCATCCAACTGTAAACATATAAGGACATTTCCAAACTGAGAAACAGAAACAGATCATAACGTGGTGGCCGAATAACATGGAAAAGGATCAAAATGAGATTTTTCGATGTTGATGTGCAACTTATTAATCTCTTGCAATAAATTGGGCCCATACTTTTCCCGGTCCAATTGCTCAAAATGACTTAGGATACATTATTATTCATGACCTCTTCTACAATAATAGGAGATTTAGCAAATGGTCCCCACATTTTCATTTTTCCTTTCATTGTAATTCGTACAAGTTATTAGAATAATAAATTGATGGGGTCAATTTAACACATCGGAGAAAACCAAAGTATATCATTGGCATAATAATAAAACTTTAGACAATGCACTTAGCTTAATTCCAGACTCTAATCACTCGATTTCATCCCAATGTTCTTGTTCAATTCTTACAAATGATTATTGGACATTTTTGTTTACGAAATGAGCAAAGGAACTTATCGCGAGCAAAAACATGTGGAAACACTTTGCTCTATCAGACATGGAGATCCAATTTTCGGTGAATGGATACACTTCATGTCTGATTCTACAGCCTTGAAGCTGCACTCGAGCTGCGAAAGCTGTCCGATATTCTCTGAGGATCATGTTCTTTGCCACAACCAGACACATAACGCAATCCGAATCCATAAGAGCTCCATTACAAGCTGCATGACCGTAGCAAGGCGTTGACGACCACCACGCGCCTCCATCGACGTAGAGATTAAAACCCGAACGGGATGTCTCGGCAAAGTAAAAGCACCTTCTTCAGTCAGATTGATTGATACTTCACACGTTAATTGCTAAGTTCAAGTGACATAGGACAGATTTTAAGATCCGTGGGCATTATTAAAAGAAACAATCCACAATAAAGTCGAAATGCGCGAGATCTAAGATTTTAAAGCATCAAGGAGTAGAAAGCAAAAGTCATTCCAATTTGAGATTGGTAGACTTAAAAGTATTTAAACATTAAAATGCTATAACATTTTTTTGGTAAATATGTAAGTATTATTAATAAGATGAAGTACTATTTGCACCAAAAAATGATCAGGTTATTGACATGAGGAGACACAATTAAAGCATCAAATATTGTTAAGCACATGACCCATTGTCGACAACTAAAATAAGTATCAATGTTGATGAATACAATGATTGTCACCAATCGGTTGTCAATATATGACGACGTGTGGTCAACAATGATCGATGAGGATGTTGACTAACAGCATTGATAAACTATGAGGGTATTGAAGGATAGTTGGATGCATGAGGAGCATCAACATACAATTACAAGTTCAAAGCCACTAGAGAACAGAACAACTGAGATGGTTGAACAACCAGCACTTGTTTGTAAAGAAGCAACTATTCCGGAGATGGAAGGACATGGATGCGATTGCTAGAAACTACTCAAGTGCGATTATGACACTAACATTATAATATCATCGCCCGTCTACTAAAGATTCCCCGCATAGATTAAACAAATTTACTATCTTTTAGTTATCTTTACTTTTCTATAATGTAACTTTATTTTCCAGACTTGCATCATTGACTAAATTCTGGCGTGCTTCTTAGTTGTAGTTTTCATATCCACGTCATAGATTAAATTTTGACATGTTTCTTTATCCTGAATGTTGTATCGTTGATTAAATTCTAACGTAGCATTTTTGCGTTTGCAAGATCTGTTGTCGATTAAATTATGGCATTGTTTGTTTATGTTTGGTTCTGTAGCATCTGTATTTGCTTGGCCTTATCATCAATTAATGTCCAACATAGTTTATGTTTGTTCAGTCCCCTTTGAATTAAATTTGTTGATTTTATTATTATTTCTGATATTTCATATCCGGAGTCGAGTTAGAACCTCTCTCCTTCAATCAAAAATCAAAAGAACGATTTTCGGTAAAAGATATTTTGTCGCAAGAGAAATTCTGGTGAAACAAGTATGGAAGCTTTTGAGCACACATATTACAAAAATAAACTAATAATGCGAGAAAATGGAGATAGAAAACCTCCATGTAATAGCTAATACGACATTGGCCTAAGAAGGTCTAAAGTTCCTCATTCTACCTCTTACAATTTTACGCGCATTAACCGAAATAAAGTGGATATTAGTTTACTTGTTTTGAAAATGTCTGCCCTTGCTAACCATCAAAGTGCAATATACAGTCACTAGGAAAGCCTCGCCGCCAAGTCCTTGCCCTTAGTAGCTCTAATCATCCATTAAAGTTCATCAATACAACTTCCTAAAGAATGTTAAATCTCATATTTTGCGAGGATATTACACTATATACCTCTAGTCTAATCAACTTGCATTTTTGGCTTGATGGACTTAGAGTAAGGCTTGTTAGGGATGGCCCAGCCAACTGCATTTTTTTAATTATATTAATCTTATGAAATCATTCACGAATTCTCTAATCAAGTCTCTCTAACACCAAATGCGACAAAATTCACCTCATATATCTATCATACGATGCAAAAGTATGTCGAGGCAAATATAAGAGTATGATGTGAATAAAACTTAGCCAGCATGGACATTCACATGGACGTGCATTTCAGGAAAATTGTATCCCATCACACTACCAACGTCATTTGGCGGTCACGACGATTGAATTTAGCCGGATCCGGTGTCGAAAGGACTTCATTACCGGCTAAAAGGTACAAAAAGACCTGGTTTAGATTAAGCGTAAAGGTATGAACTTTAAGCAGCCTTCGATCATCTCTGGCACAGAGACTGAAGGAGAGATCTTCGGACCATCTCCTTCCATGGCGAGACTCCCTTTTCTCCTTTACGCCCCAGGAGCTCGCGCGCCCTCCTCCTCCTCCTCCTTCGGCGGCCTCTCTCCGACGCCGCCGACGACCCTCCGTTCTCTCCTAAGCTCCCCGGCCGAGCCCCAAGACCCCGGAAGGAACCCCCGGGATCAAGCCCGACTGGCGACCCGGATCGCCAAGATGATCTAGATATGCCTTGAAGCTTCTTGAGGTTTAAGATTTTCATGAGAATTCTATAGTACTCCTACGGAGTTAAAGGAAATGTATCTATGTGCTCTTGAGAATTCTTATTCAAAGAGCTACTTAGTTTGGGAGATTGGATCTCCATCGTTGGATCCAATGAGCGATTAGTGGTCTTAGCGAGAGGGGCTCAACTATATATAGGCTCCCATCACTTGTATCATTCAAGCAATTGAGCAATAAAAACTAATCTTTCTTAGAGCTTCTCTCTCTAGTCAAGCTACTTAGGTAAGGGTGGACGAGTCATTTGGAACCTAAGTGGTGGTCCTTCAGAAGCCAAAGGAAAGGACACCATCAAGGAGGCCAGAGGCCAGCAAGTTTATATGGGGCATGAAGGAATACTTCAATACTATAGGGATCCCATATTAGATTGATTTAAAGATTATAGACAAATTAAACCCAACAGATTAATCATGCAAGAGAGTGAAATAAAGAGAGGGCCCATGGTGGTGACAAAAACCTATGAAGTATTGACATTCTCTTGGAGCTTTCGTATCGTGTCGGACATTCCAACATATGTTCGACATTCTTTGACACTCTTTGACACTCAATCAATATGTGTTAGAAAATTCGACACCTGATCAACTCTTCCGACACTCTCTAATGGCTTGGCCATTTACTAAGGTCTACTTGTTTCTTACTTGCTATAATCGATCTCAATACGAAATGATAAACTACACTTGTTTCTTAGGTTTGAGTATCTAAGACAATATAGGGTGCATTGGAAAATAGTGAGAGAGAGATCATCCTCCATAGGTTAGGTCGTACCGAGTGATAAACAATGGAGATAAATTGTAGAAAAAGGCTAATTCTATCAGCACTTCACCAACACCGAAGAAACACTACAATACATAGTGCAAATAGGGACATACACGGAGGGAGCAACCAAACACAATTTTCCATGGTTGCTTTGCACAAACCTTGCATTTCTTGTGATTGAGCTCTTTTTCATCTACCATGTGGTTAGTGCCACTCCGAACGTTAATCAAGTGTACAAGATATGTAACGGCGACACAAACGATCCATCCAGTCTCTTCGACAATGCCATAGATTTGGCCCTCGCCAATGTAGTGGAGCATACGGCCGACAACAGTTATAACCACTACAACAAATCCAAAAACCACTATGGAGTGCCGGTTGATTGTTATGCACACGGGGCCTGCAACAGTGTGCTCGTGCCTTTGGATTGCAAGTCATGCTTGATTGTCGCAAGGAGACGAGTGTACTTGGAACATTGGAGCGCAGGTTCAGCTTCAAGATTGTAGGATCAGATACGAGAATTACAATTTCAAGGAATAATCCCGATTATCGCGTGGTGGCTTCCATGGATTTGACATGATTTCTTGCGTCTGCTAATAAATGCATGGTAGTTACCTACTATTCGACAGCAAGTGCAGTGAAAGGTTTGCTTGATATATATGGAAATGAATAGCGTATTTATGAGTGTCTCGAACAATCAAATCAAATCGACATTGCGGAAAACCATCATCTATAGCAATCGGATCCCCTCCATGGGCTCCGTCTGTGCAAGCATTTCTCTTGATCGTGGGCGACCGTAGACCCTTCGAGCCAGCTTCAAGCAATCCAGCCAGTGCAGGACCTCGGCGTTCGGGTCCCTCTCGACTGCGACGCTTGACGCTGTGATCTGCACCGCGCCCTGGTAGCTCGTGATCCTGCCGCGCACACGAGTGACCGCGCCCAGCTTCACCAGCGAAGCCTGGCTGTTCGCCACATCGGCAATCGGTCAAACACCTTGGGGGCGTTGGCGGGCGAAGTAGGGAGAGGTGGCGTGGTTGAGCCAGAGGATGCAGGGGACGCAGCCGGTGCCGTCGTCAACCGCAAACTTGAGGAAGCGGCCGGGCTTGTGCTCGCGGTAGACGACGACGCCGAGCACCTCGGCGCTCGAAAGGGAGACGCCGTCGCGGGAGAAGGTCGGGGTGTCGAGCGGGGATTGGGCCAGGGAGAGGAGGTCGAAGGCTAGGAGCTTGACGTGGACGAGGGATAGTGATTTGTCCATTGGAAAGATTGGGGAAGGCGTCCATGGATGACGACCGGCGATCACTCTTTGAAGAGATCTACGTGGGTTGCTCTCGACAGGCCCGTTTGATTTGAAGTGGAAGTTCGACGAGCCTCCAAGGGTATGGGGAGAACGGATTACCCGCGTGAAGAACTGCCCAAATTGGACTAAACCGGCTGATCGGGTCTTATTCCAAAGTGTGTCGATCTAGTTCCCAATTCCTAAAAGCAGAACCGGTGTCCAGTCACTGGATTGACTACTTATACCTTTTTTTATTCTTTAAGAAATTATAAAAATTATTAATTAATACTATCTTGGTCTAGTTTCAAGTAGTGGGAAAAAAAGTAACCGTATTGGAGAAATTATTTGTGCAAATGATTTGATTGAAGATACTTAAATCAATCTAAAATTTAGATTGATAACTATTAGTGATTCAAAATGATTTTGTATCTTTGCATTTTCCTTGTATTGTTTACACTTTGAAATATAAATACAAGTAAAGAATACATATCAAAGCAAAGTGAATACAAAGAAATTCTTCAAGAACCTTTTTTCTTTCACTTCGTGTTTGACCGATTCCGTTGAATTAGACCGAACCAAGAACCGATTAGCCTTACAAGACTCTCCCTTTTATCTTTGTTTTATCCATTTGATTCTTACTTAGATAAAAGCGATGACGTATTCGTTATACCACTCTGATTAGCGACGTAGCTTAACCCTTGCATAAAGTAGCTACATTTAGATTAACCAACCTGCAAGAGAACTACCCTTAGAACTACTACGATACGTCCATCCCCTAGGAGTAGCAGAGAAAACTAGGACAAAAGTTCATAGGACGAAAGCCATCCAATAAATGGAACATCTGCCGATGAATCCCGAAAAATGTACATGTTTTACAGGTCCGATCGACTCCGCCAACAGACGAGAGCAGAAATTGCGCATTTGGCTGTGTAAATATACAATTTAACAAAGAACATTTGATACATTTAGTGACTGCCTTTCCTCGCGGGCATTGATTGAACTTCCACTCCTCCTCGCAAATGAGCACCATCTCAAGTTTAACCAGCAGCGATGCCACTAGGCCACAAACAATCACCGTTGTCGTAACAATTTGTCACGCCCACTGATTTGTTTTATTTTGAATTATTCTTTCTGGTCTGGATACTATTCCTGTGAGTAATATCAGGAGAAATAGTCAACGAACCTTCATTTAGATTTGTTGACTCGTTGAAAAAGTTCGTCGTAAAGAAATTGCTAACCTTAATGCTGAAGAGAACACTACTGTCAGGAACCTGTTGACCAGCAGTTACGGCAAGCCCATGAACATGCCCAGCAGACGGTGCTTTGACAACATGCTGTGACCGACGGAAACTTTCAGTTCTTCCATACAGGGGAACATAAAGGTGAAATGTACCAGGTGAATCTAGCACTACCACATACCTCCATTTTCATTGCTTCTAAAACCAATACAGGTTGACCTTCCTCCACTCGCATCCCATCCTTCGACAGGACCTTAACCACTAAACCTGCCATTGGTGCCACTACCGTTCCCTGTGGATGTGATGCCATCTCAAAACTGGGTTTGTGCTGGCTGTCGTCGTCGTCGAACAATGGCTGTCCCAGTTTCTGTCTGAAATGATGATGTTTAGACCCATGCCAGATATGAATATGCTTATCCAAATCCTGCCAAAACAAAAATTCTTCACTAACAGAAGAGGATGGAGCATCTAATCAATTACTCTCAAACTTACAGGTAAGACAGGACATTGACCATCCCTCAACAAAGTTTCAGACTTTGATCATGATTTGGAGCTTAAGTCATATAAACCAAAGCAGAGCGTAGATAATCAACTAGAATTTGAGCTCAATCTTGTTCACATGGAATACTGTGTCATGACTAGCTGACTAAAAAATTACGCCTAACTGTACATCCCCGAAGACGAAGATGCAACACCCTGAGTTTTATGGTTTTGTCGAGTACGAGTAAGTATGACTCGACTCAATCTTTCATAAGGAAATATATACTCACCAGACGTATTTAAGCATTTAGTGATGGTCTAAAATGCCGAAAACAATTGGGACTAAGTTCACTGACCATGCTGATAGAACTAAACTCAGAAAACTTCCTAAGATTAATTAAGAATATTCTTCATCTATACTATATTCAAATTATTTAAGGCATTCATAATTTTCGTTTGCAAGTGAATGGCATTTTCTTGCTTAGTGTTGTTTTTTATTTTCTTTTACTCTTGTAACTTCCTTTGGCAACAGATGACTGATAATGTGGCCCTCCCGATTGGCTCGTATCAGAAAAAGAAAAAGAAAACTAAATGTGAAATTTGGAAAATTATGGTTAAGAAAAGCATGGTGAACCAATTATCGTGGGTGCAGACTTAAATGATGGGTTTACTGCAATCTTTACAGATAAAGTACTCGCAGGACCACACCACAACCATCTAATTTGGGGCATATGATTTTTCTCCCCAATAAGAATTTTGATATGCAACTACACAAGATAGCGCAGATAAAAAGACAGTACAGTCAGAACAGAATTATACCTTCTCGTAGGTTGCTAAACTAACTTGAACACTGACACCATCCACTTCGACTCTAAAATCATGGTTGCCTAGGTATGTCACTTTGACATGAAAGCCCAAGGAAGTGCCTTCTCCTTCTACCTGTGAGAAGATGAAGAGCATTATGAGTTTCATCTATGCAAATGATGCTCGATTTGTCAGTAACAATTGAAAATTCATAATAAACTATAATGCTGGAACAAAGAACCGCAATATTTTTTTGGAGTGGTTTTACAGTTAATTATAATATTTAACTTACTGCAGATGGGAAAGTACCTCGATATCATATTGCCCATCAGCCTGATAAGTAAGAGAAAGCACCAGCGGTTTTGAGCCAGTGCTATCATAATCGTTATCCCACTTAAATTCAAAGACACGCTTCGCACAGTGATTGACTCGGAAAGGGGGATTAGCGTACCATATCGAGTTTAATCCATTGCCTCCTGAGCAAAGAGAAATTTCACGTTACAAGGAATTTTTACAAAGAATGGAAGACAATACAATCACATAGCACATTGAATTCACCAGGAAAACCTTCTCTAAAATTTGAATTTTCCTTATTGCAAATGCTTGCAGCAACCAGGGCTGCACTATATATAGCCTCCTTGTATTCCTCGTTTTCATCACAGGAATCATCAAAGAGGTCATCTTTAAAGTGCTCAATAAAATGAGTTTCCACATCTCCATCCTCAAATGCCAAATGATTAGCAAACTTTCTGAGAAAATTTATATTGGTTGGAAGGCCTGCAACCTGTCAAAGTTGATCATCTGAGACTAAAGCAAAAGAAACTTCTAAAGGAGGAAGCGATAAGAAATTTCAAACAATTAAGTCGAATTAAATTTTTGAAGTAGTCATCATCAGAAGGACAGCACTCGTCGTGTCATGGATGTGTTTCATTATTGCGCTTCATTTAATTTTGCAATGCCATAGGACAACTCAAGAAGGAAAGTTTAGTCAAGCCCGAAGACCTATCAAACTAGCGATCCATGTACATAAATTTGATAGTTCAAAAGAATCATTATAAGTGCTTTGCTCTCATCGAAGAACTGATATCTTCATAAAAGATACCTGAAACTTTGACAAGCTATCCTTCAGTTTAACCAGTGCTGCACTCCGGCTTTCTCCCCATACAACAAGCTTCGCAATCATAGGATCATAATGCATGCTAACAGTGTCTCCTTCCTCAACTCCAGTATCGACCCTCACTGCCAGATGACATATCCAGCAAATTATGGCCAACTCAGCACTATCAAAGCTTTTCAAAAGCACAAGACAGGGAAGAGTTTCTTAGAGGAAAATCATTATAAGCATTACTATTCTTCATTCCAAAAGAAGACGACGGATCTTCAAACAATGTCAAATTATCTGATGGAGATGGAAATTTAGCTAGATCGCTGATGTAACTGACCACTTGATGTGCCTGGAACAGGACGATAGTGATGAAGGACTCCAGTCGCTGGAAGAAATCCTTTAGGAACATTTTCAGCATATATTCTGGCTTCAAATGCATGACCTGTCATCAAGAATATGAATAAGAAGATAGCATGTATTATTATTCTGAATATATATTTCTTTGTCAAAGTTTATAAAAAAGAAGGACAACTGTTTATAGAGAACATCTAAACCTTTTACCTAAGCCAGTTGTACTTCTACTTGCCAACAACCAAATGGCAAAATGCTGCCATATAATAGGCCACTCAAAAGAAAAGCATACTGAACATTTCACTTAGAAATAAACTACTTTTTCTTCCCTGCAACCCTTACCTACTTGCAAACCCTCCAAACGATAAAGCTGAAGAGGGACGTATTTTATATATATCTCCATAATTAAATCTCTGAACACATGTGCCTGCATGCGCTCACACACATGCACAGGCCCATTATCAAAAGTGCATTGCACAGGTTATCTAGTGTTCAACTACATCATCACAAGTTGTTAATGAACACATATCCAGAGAACATGTAGGAAGTACTTTCCTATGACTTCACGGGAAAAATCACAGACCTAACAATGGAACCTCTGACTGATCGATGGGAAGGGGTTCACCATTGGCAACACGAATTTGCCACTCAACAAGGTCTTGACCGGCAATCATCTCAGTCACAGGATGCTCAACCTGGCAGAGAATACAAAACAAACTTTAGAAAGATTCCATCTGTGACGTAAGTTCGAAAATTAGACAGATAGAATCATCAAAGCACCTGTAGACGGGTATTCATCTCCATGAAGTAAAATTGGCCAGAAGCAGTATTAACTATGAACTCCACAGTGCCAGCATTGTGATAATTTACCGCCTTCACATATTGTAGAGGAACTTTGCCTCAATATTCCAAGACGAAACATAAATCTATTAAGCAGTTCATCAGAATCATGACGAAAGAAGACAGATAACTAACCAAGATCAACATTCAGCAACCATATATGTAGTCCATTAGCCACATGATCTTGGTATGGTGAGCTAAACAAGAAAATGGAACTTTGGCTTTGGTGGATCCAAAGACCAAAAGTTCATCAATAAACTCATGCACTCAGAAAAAAACAGTTCCTTGTCCACACAAGCACAAGAAATCAAAACTATTGACTTACATGCAGCACTCAAAATGATAGGAGGGACAAATCTCATTTTCACCAAACATCAATAACTTGTGGTAGGAAACATTTGTCAAAATGCAATCTATTTATCTGGAATCATTTAGTTGGACCCTGAATTTCAGCAGCAGCTAGTCTGTACTGTCATGAAAGCCAACGATTATCCCTAGACTTGGGCAAAGCCAATTTCAAGTCCGATCAAAGGAGAAATGAAGTAAGTGATAACAACAGTGAAATTTGCTGCTAAGGTTAGGATACTTCCTCAAAGCTCATGGCATACACATGAATGTCAAGAGATAAGGCAAGAACTGTTGTACTGGCGCCTAGACAAAAGGCAATGGTACTCAAATAAAGAAAGACTGCAAAGGTTAATCCCCTAAGTCTATCTAAGACCACTTTTATACTGAGCAGACAACAAAGCCATAAAGACAGAATTTCTCATTACAATGCAGATTCTGGTGCCCAGGTCCATATTGGCACATGGTCCTCTTCTCTGTTCTACTACCTCATTGTCTAATGTATGCCTATTTTGCAAGTAAATATGTTGTCGGTGACACGTATACACTATATCTTGCCAACTCATTCAACTTGCGATTCTTCTGACCATATATATTAGATATTTTATAGACTATATTCTGAACTGAATAGTTATCTCAATTGTAGTCCTTTGCTTGCAAAAGGGCATTGAGAGAAAACAGCTTGCTAAGCTAATATAGTCAATCTAATGGTGTGCGTTTTACAATATAATACAGCTTCTAATCAATTTGGATACGGTACCTTGGCTGAGGAAACAGCAGCTTGACCCGAGTGGGTGCGGAAGTCGCTAGTAACATTTGGCTGCACCAGTGGCACTCTCATTATAGTCTAGCAGTTCCAAATCGTGAAAACCAAGATTAGAATCAAAATGCAGTTCTTACAGCAGGAGCTTCTTCAATAATCTTCTGATTTCTTCTTTGTACACTGCAATCTCGCTCATTTAAGTAGAGTACGTTTCCATACTTGTCTCCAATTTGACTGGATTTTCTTCTTCTTCCTTTGGATTGGTTTATGCCTGTTTACCTTTTTATGGTAGGGAGATGGTCAGGAAGGGGATATGAAAAATATTTTTACGCGGCTTTAGGTTCTTGTCCTGGCCTAGGTTGGATGGGAAACTACTTCTAGTGCTTTACATTGTGTCAGAGACAACATGATGTCGCAAAATCAAATTCTGACGAAGAAATTTCATGCTGCAGTTGTTCCTTAAAAAGAGAGTATTGCTACTGAAGAAATTGCACCAAAAACTCGTAACAACCTGTATGCCATGAATCAGCAATTCAACTTCAATATACATGCAGCCCTCAAAAGAGAGCAGCTAGTAGATAACTTCTAGTTGCGAGGACTGCACAAAAGAGTAGACTCACACATTAATCTAATCTCTATGAGGAGTGCACCCTCTTTCCAACTCATATTCACCTGGCAAAAGCTGTGATACTTTACACAAGACTTCATGAATCCTCTATAAAATTGCCTTATAATCAAGAACCTAGCTGCTATCATCATATTCCCTTTTATCTGTACAAGTATACTTTATCACTGTCCTTCCACCCTCTGTCACGGACTCATTTCTCCCACAACGCTGCGAGCTTATGCTCCTCAACCAGCCATGCTTCAGCCCTTTCTCTGCTTAGCTCGCAAGCCGCCACCCCGGCATTGCACTTGTCGGCCTCAACCCATCTCAGCGAGGTCTTCTTAGCATCCTCTCTTAATGCCTTGGTGCGTGCCACTGTTTCCTTTGCTACGGTTTCTTGTAAGCTCAGTTGCTCCTTCAACATATCCCATCTGCTCTCCTTCATATCATTTTCACCGCAATCTGTGTAGAAAAGAGACATAGATTGACGAATTGACCACATCAGACGCAAGATTACCCGGGACAAGATACCAAGCCTTACCAGCAACACTCCAATAAGGAGAAATACAAACATTACTAACTTGCCTATAAGCCATCAAAGACTCAAACTTGTTCATCATTAATTGTTCTCAACAAACAAAAATTCAACCAGTTAGTCTGGATTTACTCAACACTAAAGTTCCAATACTTCTACTGAAAAAAAAAAAAAAAGCATGGAAGAAGAAAAATACAAAACTGACTCCAACCATCATGAAAACATGTTCTTCTGATTGCGAACTGAGAAGCCTCTGCGATATACTAACTCAATCTCTACCGTTAGACTTACCTGAAGCCAAGGGAAATATTCGTCGCTTCAAAGGGCAAACGCAAGAGCATGAACCGCAAGAAGCTGGCGTGCGTGAACCATAATTCGAGCGCCTGTAGTCATATGGTACTGATGATGCCAGGAAAAACACAACTAGAGAAACGCCCAACAAAAGTACAGCTCCTTTGAGCAACATTTGATTGCAGTAAGCACGAGCTCTTCTCCAAACCATAACTCCCCAAGAAAATCAACGAAGAAACACAAAAGGAAAAAGAAACTTTTGCAATCTCAAACTGAGATTAGCGTTGTTAATATAGGATTCCTGTCAATCTTGCTTTGAGAAGTAATGTGAGCAGCTGGCCATGCACAGAAACCTAAAGCCAGAAGGAGCAAGAAAAGGCAGAGAAGAGAAAAAGCCAAGAGGACCAAGAAGAATTTTGAATTTAAAGGACATGGAGTGAATCAAAATATGGAATCCTAGAGAGAAAAAACACAGAATTTAATTGGAATAAAAGCAGGATAAAAACCAATAAACTGATTTTCGATTGTCTGTTACATGTGACCATCTTAGAAGCAGATTCCTACATTACCCCTTTCTCTCCTTTTTTTTTTTTTTTTCATATTTTTTTGAATCCATTAATAATTTACATCAAATAGGCTAAGCCTCATGTCTTTACCTATACGATTATATCAATCTAATGTCGACAAGCATCCACTTAACTCTGTATTAATGCAATCTCCATCACAAATCATAAAAGAAAGAGAGGGAAAAAGGAAGCTCCTCAACCCCAACCATGTCAGGGGAATAATATGAAGCGAAAGGGACGGGTATCAGGAGGACCCACTTCTGATTTTATATATGGTCTGTAGGATGACCTAGTCTCCTTCCCATAGCGTTGCTTCCTCAGCAAGTTTGACAATATCAATTAAAAAGAGCGATTTGATAATATCAATAAGCTTTCAGTGGTAATTTATTGCATACAGTTTGAAATATAACAAAAAATCACTGGCTAACAATGGCAAAGCAGTGTGTCGCATCAATTACTTACTTATCCATCATTAAAATCCCACCCAGACAAGTTACTGACATCGAAAAGAGCCTTCTTCCATCTCTTCACTGTCTCCGAATCCTTCCCAAACTTGGGCTCATGCTTAGTCATAGCTCTCCCACACACCTCTCTTCCCCCTCACTTCTCTTGGTTCCACTTTGTAAAACATCAGCAACACAATCAGCTTCTTCTGTGCCTTGCACTCCATGATCTTCGCCAACTCTTCCAAACACCTCCACAAGGAAGCATAGTCCTCAGAAAAATGATGAAGGCGATGCGCGATTCCTTGATCGCCCTCATAAGTGTCTAATAGCAGTGAAAGGATTTTCTAGTTTGATATTAAGTTATTTCAAGGTACATCGATAATTAGAATATTAGCTTAAAACCTTGACGATAGAGAAGTGAATGAGCTTCAACAGATAGTTTTTCCTGAGTGATGTGGAGGAAACCTCAATGAACAAATAGGAATTGAGCTCCAATACTTGAAACTCACAATCTCACGAGTTTCCTCCACCGTCACCAAATCCCGTTCACTCCATGCTAACGACCATTGCTCTAACGAACACGACTATTTCTCCCAACCAGAATCAAACATTCCGCCATGCCACATGCCAAATCCGCATCCTCCAATCGCAGCGATTACACGCACTTCAAACGGCAGATAGTTAGTTCTCAACCCCTCACCTGAGCACCGGCGAGAAGAGCGGCCTCGACGATGGACGCTCCACTGAGGTAGCTGAGGCGAGCTGGAGCGGGACCGATGCCGACGGCCTCGTTGGGGGACCTGACGTGGAGAGCGCCGGCGTCGCCGACGGTCCGAATCCCGAGCCTCCCCGCCGTCCTCATGATCCTGCAAGCTATCTCGCCTCGGTTCGCCGCCAGTATCTTCTCGATGGGCTTCGGCTCCAAGGTTCGCCGCTTCGGAGCCACAGCCGCCGCCGACTCCGGCGAACGGGAGAAGAGCCTTGCCTGGAGGAGTGAGAAGGTTCGACCATGGAGGTTGCGACGGAGGATCAATAGCGTCTCGTCGTACGAGTAACCATGAGGATAATTCTTTTATGCGACGTCGTCTGAGAGGATTGAAGATATTGTAATTCGCACGGACATAAATGATCCCATCGCAGCGCCACTCGTCCATTCCACCGCGAAAATAATTTTCCTGGTAGTAGTCTAACTCCTGAAAAGCGCCCGTGGGCTTCAATCTATTGGTTCTGGATACGTCGCTCGTAATAATCAAATTAATATTGACTTTGCAAAACACGAGAACAATCCGTGCATTAAAAATCATAAAATTTCGACTGGGCGCTAAATAAGAATTTCCAGAGCACTCGCTGAACAATATTCTTCCAATAATTAATATAAAAATGAAGAGAAATGAGGGAGAGGATTGGGTTTTAAGGAATGAAAAGATAAAACCATGCGACATGAATGCACTTTCGTGAGCAGTAGTATGTCCATTTATCCAGCAATATTACGTCCACATGAAGTAAAGAGAGAAGGGGAAAAGGGAAGCTCCTCAACCTCAACCTTGTCAGTAGCATGATATGAATCCTGTATTTCATAATGATTTTTGCACTTGAATTGAAGGAGCACACATCCAAAAACTTACAGTAGACACTGAAAAAAGAACAAGGGAAAAGCAAAAGGCACTGGAATCAGAATCTCATACCTTCCTCCCTCAAGAGTCGCTTCGTAAACCAGTGCTCAGCACTTCGACAGCCACTTGGAAAGTACAACCCTGTTAGACTGTCGCTCCTTAGCTGAAACAACAGCGTTTCTTCATTTTCTGGGTCGATTGCTTTGATAAGTTCATCATCTGTTTCACTTGAACTTTCTTCTTCCTCGGTGTCTATCCAATTGTCTTCATCCGAGTCTCTTTCCTCCAAAGGCCAATTTGTTTCCGTCGGCTGATGGTGTTGGAGCTCGATCCTCAGCTCATCCTCCTGTTGCTCGCATATTAGACGGAATCCACCCTTCTTCAATCTTCCTTTGTCTGCTTTGAGGTGAACTTGGAAATGGTTCCGATCGTCTCGCAGAACCTCCCTTTCTTTACACATCTTATACAGCTCACTCCTTGGGAGATATGTAACCCACACAAGATCGGATTTCAGAAAAAAGATGCTTCTTCCCTGGCAAAACACTGTTCGGCCATTGACAAGAATTTTGATGCCACAGCCCACTTCTCCTTCCTCCGGGCCAAGAACTAAACAGAGTGCTAGTCCTACGAATTTGTCATACGAGTCCCTGGGAACCATAAAAGATATGGAACCGTCTTTACAGTGGAGAAACCATTCTGGCATCTCTCTTCCACTCAGCATAATGTCAGCGTAACTCAACTTCGGGAGCTCCTGTCATACGAATAGTTCGCATATCAAGCATTCAAAGTTAGTGAGTGCGGAAGAGAGAGAGAGAGAGTCTGACCTTGAGTGATAACACATCAGTCGTGTTTGCCCCTTTGCGGAATAATTCACGACATGAAGATAAGTCAACCTGAAGGGGTTTGGAGGAGAGACCCGACAAATTTGGAAATTCTTGTAGAGATCTGCAACCTTTTGCCAATAACATATGCATATTTGGCGGAAGCTGAGGAATCTTTTGTAGCTGCTTGCAATTAGACAAAATCAAGTGTTCCAAATCATCATATTTGTTGATGGATGTCGGCAGATGAGTAAACTTGTTGCCGTAAAGTTCTAGGTGCGCCAATTTGGGAAAACTGGAAGAACTCTCAAGGAACTCTACTTTTGAGAGATTGCAGCCATTGAGTTCTAGCCGATATAAATTTCGGAATCCCGGATTGCCATTAGGATCAGTTGGATCCTCCGAGTTCTTTGGAAACACAACAAAATTGGAGCAGCCTCTAAGTATCAGATCCTCTAGATTTTGCAACTTATAAACACTTGATGGGAGCGTTGTGAGTTTTTTGCAAAATGCTAAATTTATAATCTTCACGGAGAGAAGATTTTCAACTGATGCAGGCAGTTCTTTAATAGCCGTCCATCCTAAATCAAGCTCTTCTAGATGTTCCATCTTTTCCGGTATATCGGAGAACTTCTTGAGTTTAAAGCAACCAAAGAGATCGAGGGCTTGAAGAGATTTTGTCTTGAGTGTGTGAGGAAAGATTCTGAGGTTAGAGCAAAACTTTAGTGACAAAAATTTTAACTTGTCGTGATATGCGACAGACTGGTGAACCTCCACCAAGCTTCTGCACCCATCAAGATTCAATCTCTCCAGATTTGGAGCCGATGAAATGTTAAGAACGCTAACCAGGGACTTGCATTGACTGAAATTGATGTACTTCAACTTTGTAAAATGCTGCACAATATTAATATATATATATCAGTACAGTCATTAAGCTCTGTAAAAATTTGTAGATCTAAAGGGAAAAACTAATCATCAAAAGCACTAACCTTAATTTTGCTTCCGAAATCTCTGATATGACTTTTTGGGACATCAATATGAGTAATTTTAGAGCCAAATTCTAGTGATGGGGCATTGGGCCATTCAAGCCATCTCAAATTATTAGGGAGACGGACAGGACCTTCTGAAGAGATATGCAGTTCAGGCAGAATGAGCATTCTCAACATTCTCATGTTTCTGAAAACATCAGCCTTTATGGTCATCTCTACAAGACTCATAATTTTATCTTCTGGCTTGAGCATGTCTAGTACTATGGCCTTTATTGCATTTGTTCCCTATCCATAACATAGCAAATTTAGTTCTCACACAAAAATTCCATTGAGATTTACAATAAGCTGTCCAAATCAAATTGACATGAAAATGAGATATAAAAATGTTTATAAAAACAACTTTTACCGTATCTTTGCATAGAATGTCATGAACATCTTCACAAAACCATAATCTACTGCGTTTCCTAGGGTCATCAGGACATTCCTGAATAACAATATTTTGACCCATCGATTGAACCAAATCATGCATTCGTAGAATCCCATGCTCCTTTCTTATCAAGGACCTGTCGATGAGAATGTCTATTCCTGCAGTCGTCTCAAAGCCACAGCCATCGAGAACTTTTTTGATGTAATCTATACTTTTTCCCTTAAAGAAACAAGCAATGTCAAGGAAAATCTCCTTCTTATTGTTGTCCAATCCATCGAAGCTTATCTTCAGAATCTGATCGATATATTTGCCAGGACCATTGGAGAGATCACGCAACTTACTTTCCCATACTGATTCGTCTTTTTCACGTAAGTCTGAGCCCAACACTTTGAGGGCTAATGGAAGGCCACTAGCGTAATGTAGTGCTCCATTTATGAGATCCTTTCTTATTTCAGATTTTTTCCTTTTTTGAAAGGCATGCCAAACGAAAAGTTTATGTGCCTCACAGTCGTTTAAAGTTTGAACTGGATACACACGATTCTTGCATTGAGAAGAAATAACCAATTGTTGATCCCTTGTTGTTACAAAGATTCTACTTCCTTTGCCAAACCAATCGCCTCCTCCAGCTAATATAGCCAGTTGACGCCGATCATCAACATCATCAAGAACCAGGAGAACCTTCTTGTGACAAAGTTTTTTTCTTATCAAACTACTTCCTTCACCTTCACTATAGACCGTAATATGTCTAGGAGATGTTTGAGAAAGAAGTCTGTTTTGCAACTCAACTAGACCATTGCATTTGTTTGAAGTTTCTCTAACTTGGTCCAAAAAAATAGCTACCTGAAACTGTGTTTCAATAGCATTATATATCGCTTTGGCAATTGTCGTCTTCCCTATTCCTCCAGGTCCCCATAGACCTATCATGAGAACATCATCACCATCCGACTCTTTTCGCAACAATGATATTAGTTCTTCAACTCGGGAATCTATCCCAACCGGATACTCAGCAACATGCAAGGGTGTTCGCTCTAGATGAATTGGTAATTCCTTTACGATGCTTTGTATGACCTCTGCTTCATCTCTGATAAGCAATCGAAAGAGAAACATGTTTTAGCATTTCAAAGCCATGGCAGGAATTCAACCTCTAGCGTCATAAGGAAAATTACATAACAAGATTAGCAAATAATAAGATGAAAAGAAGTAACACGTTAGGGTGAACCTGCACCTGAAGACAGAATGACTCGGATACTATGAGATGCACGATTTACCTAAAACAAAATTTCTCATTGTCAACACAGAAAGAATCGACTTCAAACAATCTGCTAGCTTGAAGTTTTGATATTCAACTATCGTGTCTACTGTCTAGCATATCTCCGCTTTGTATCTTCAATTAAAAAGACCGAATTAACAATATCTATCAGTTTTTCAGCTGTAGGTTCTCTGCATACAATTTGACATATAACAAACAATCACCAGCTAACAATGGCAGAGCAGTGCGTCACATCAATTACTTACTTACCCATCATTGCAAGGCCACCCACTCAAGCTACCAGCATCGGAGAGAGCCTTCTTCCATGTCTCCACTGTCTTCTGATCCTTCTTGGGATCCTCCTCATGCTTAGTCATAGCTCTCCCATACGTCTTTATCCGCCGTCTCAGTTCCCTTGGTTCCACTTTGTAAAACACCGGCAACACAATCAGCTCCTTCTGTGCCTTGCACTCCATGATCTTCGCCAACTCTTCCAAACACCACCGTGAGGAAGCGTAATCCTCAGAGAAAATGATGATCGCGAGGCGCGATTCCTCGATTGCCCTCATAAGCGCCGGCGATATTTGCTCTCCTTTCCTAAGCTCCTCGTTATCCACAAAAGTGTATATCCCTTTCTGATTCAGAGCTGCATAGAGATCACGGAGGAAGGTCTTGCGGACGTCCGTGCCTCTGAAACTCAGAAACACATGGTAATTCTTTTCGGAAGAGGCCATATATCAGGAACTTGGGACAAAAACAAAAAAGAGAGATCAAGAAGGTTGGCTCTGTGGACTCGATTCTATTCAAGGATTACGAAATATGATCAGTCTATCCCGTTGGATCACACTCACAATTTCAGGAGGCTAGAAAGAAGGCATAGAGGGATCTTCCCTTAATGGATCCCTTATCTCGAGAATGTTGGAGCTTAAAAGGAGTAAGAGCACTGAAGAAAACGCGTGACGGACGATGGCCTTTTGCCCCAAAAAGACGCGTGAAGACTTGCTTTAGACGAGGTGGAGCTTGCGTCGATGGAAGAGGGATAGAAAGATAAAGCAGGACCTCTTAACTGTTCTTGATAAGGATGAGGAAACACCCTGCAGACTTTCAGTGAGGGAATCTCTGTGCAAATTGGTACGAAAAAGGTGGCAGAGGAACTCAAAAAGTTAAGCGCGAGGGAAAATGAGATGGAAGATGGCGGGAAGATGACCCCCTCGCTGAAGGACAATTTTGGGGTGAATTATTTGATTGAACAGTCGGAAGAATTAAAAGAAAGATGAAATAGGAGCTGAAATGCAAAAGCAGGTTCTTGGTAATTCTACCCGCCTTGCTGGACGCGCTGATCATACAATGTGACTTTCGTGGATGTTGCCCAAGATATTTCCAAGAACTATGCAATAGCAAGTGGAGAACCCTGACTGCTATTAGTCAAATCTAGTGAAATAGCTTCGGCGCTCCGACACACGTTTCTACCCACCTAATCAAACTCGTTATAGGTATAATGATTAGAAGATGTTGTCGATGAATTAACCAAATCACTACATATTATTTTCTGTTTTTACTTGTGAGTAGACTACTTTTTTTTGAAGGATTTTCTAGTTCGATATTAAGTTACTTCAAGGTACATCAATATTTGATATGAGCTTTCACAAATAGTTTATGAATAGATTACTTATAATGCGGAGGAAATCATAATGAACAAAGATAATGTCGCCAATTAAGGAAATTCACATAACAAAAATAAGTAAAGTGTAATGATTAAAATAATTCGATCGATAGATACATAAAATTTAAGAGTCAAACTTACTTAATGGCAACGATAAAAAGGAACTATCAATAAACGACTATATATTGCCAATGACGAGCTTGTGCAAATAGAAGGCATCTTACAACATTTGATTTTTGACTTTAAGGTATACTTACGATTTTGTCTCAAAATCTTTATTTATTTATTTTACTGACGTAGTATTTATAGAAATTCATTGCTTGTTTTCCAGTGGAACATTATATGTTGTTGTACCATGCATCTACGGTAGAGGGAACTTAATTTTGGCTAAAGTAATAACGCCTTGTCACTATAATAACAGGTGCACCATATTTTAGTAAAATTAATTGCGATAAGCTTGTGGGGGCCTGTGCAAAGCAAGCCTACATAGGGTTCAATCAACGATGATTGCGGTAGGGCATTAACGACCTATGCAAAGCAAGCCTACATTCACGAGGCTAGAAAGAAGGCATAGAGAGATCTACCTTAATAAATTCCTTATCTCGAGAATGTTGAAGTTTTTAAAAGGAGTGAGAGCACCGAAGAAAACGCATGATGATGCCTTTTTGCCCCAAAGGACATGTGAAGACTACTTTAGACGAGGTGAAGTTTGTGTCGATGGAAAGATAAATTGGTACGAAAAAGATGGCTGAGAAACTCAAAAAGTTAAAAAAAAAAAAAAAAAAAAAACTCAAAAAGTTAGATGAGAGGGAAGAAGGCGGGAAGATGACAACCCCTCCCCCGGGGGGCACTGAAGGACAATTTTGTGGTGAATTATTTGACTAGACTGTAGGAAGAATAAAAAGAAAGATGAAATAGGAGTTGAAATGCAGAAGTAGGTTCTTGGTAATTTTACCCACTTTGTTGGACCCGCGGAAACTATTGATGAGATCATACAATGTGACTTTCGTGGAGGTTCCCCACAATATTTCAAAGAAAGATGAAAAAGCAAGTGAGAACCTTAAGACCCTATAATGTCACTTTATAGTCTCACTTGGTCGAGAAGAAAAGCTTGGCTGGAAATTGGGACACCGTGAAGTAAAAGTATAACCCTCAGGGCTTGGTTGGAAACCACCAAGTTAATCGGTTCGGTAAGGCTAGGCCTAAATAAGCCTAGCCAGTATCAATAGTTGTAATGAAAGTTGCTACAGTCCTGCCTGATAGCAGGTCATTCCTACTTCTTGTAGACTTTCAATAAGGGAATCTTTAAGCAAACAAGTGCAAAAGAGATGGCTGAGAAACTCAAAAAAGTTAGAGCGGGGGAAAAGGGGGAAGAAGGCAGGAAGATGACCCCTCATTAAAGGAGATGAATTATTTGACTATAGTGTAGAAAGAATTAAAAGCAAGATGAAACGGGAGCTGAAATGTAGAAGTAGATTCTTGGTAATTCTACCCACATTGCTGGACACGCTGATCATAAAATGTGACTTTCGTGGAAGTTCCCCACGATATTTCCAAGAAAGATGGAATAGCAAGTGGAGAACCCTCACTGCTATTAGTCACATCTACTAAACCAGCTTCTGCACTCATGCACACGTTTCTACACCACCTGATCAAACTCATTGTACATATAATCCATTAGAAGATATTGTTATGAATTAATCAAATTGCTGCGTATTGTTTTTATTTTTAGCTTTTGAGTAGATTACTTTTTTCAAGGACTTTCTATTTCGATATTAAGTTATTTTAAGGTACATCAATATTTAGAATATTAGCTCAAAACCTTGACAATAGAGAAGTCAATGAGGTTTCACAAATAATTTTTCTTGAGTTGAAATAGATAGATTTCTTATAATGTGGAGGAAACCTTAATGAACAAAGATAATATCGTCAAATAAGGAATTCACATAACGACAAAAGTAAAATGTAATTATTGAAATAATTCAATCAATAAGTACATAAAATTTAAAGTCAAATTTACTTAATGGAAATAATAAAAAAGGAACTATCAATAAATGACTATCTCTTGCCAATGACGAAGCCGTGTAGATAGAAGACTTCTTACAACGTTCGATTTTTTACCATAAGGTATACCTATGATTTTGTCTCAACATCTTCTCTTTTTTTTTTTTTTTTTTTTTGGATATAGTACTTATAGAAATTAATTGCTTGTTTTCGAGCCATAGAAAAATTGCTCGTTTGAACAGTATATATTGTTACACCATATATATGGGGTAGTGGGGATTTAATTTTAGCTAATGCAATAGTGCCTTGTCACTGTAAAAACAACTGCACCATATTTTAGCAAAATTAATTGCAATAAGCTCGCAAGGCCTATGTGAAGCAAACCTACATAGGGCTCGATCAACGACAATAGTGGCACAGCATCGGTGGCTTAGGATTGTGGTGATGGCTCAACCTCGACAACAACATGACCACAACAATGATGGCCGACCACATGGGATTTTGGTTAAATTCGCTGACATGGATGGCAGCTATCCTAAGTAGCACGACCAGTACTGACATTGATAATTTTTAATAATATTTTAATATTTTTTTCGAATTGTTTCTTTTTTTTTTTTCCGTTCTTCTTCCCATTATCAATGGCCAGCCATGGGCGATGGCTAAGCAAGCTAGCCTCACCCGCCATAGGCGAGGGCGAGCCTCAGCTAGTGGAGCCCTTACCCAAGCAAGGCTCGGCAAGGGTTGGCCTCACCCAAGCCAAATCCAACGCTCGATGTCACCTTCACCTGGGCGACCCACTTGACGAGGCCAACCCTCACCAAATCTAGCTTGGGCAAGGCTGACCCTCACTTAGGGGAGGGCTTCCCACAATCAAGTGAAGCCAGTCAACTCAACTATGGTTAGTGACCAGCCAAAAGGAAGAAGAAAACTAAAAAAAAAAAGAGAGAGAGAGATCAAGGAGGGTGGCTCCATTGGCTCGATGTGAGTCGAGGATTACGAAATATTATTGGTCTTTTTCGTTGGATCCCACTCTCATTCATGAGGGTAGAAAGAAGGCACAGATGGACTTGCCCTTGTGGATCCCTTATCTCGAGAATGTGGACGCCAAAGGAGTAAGAGCACTAAAGCAAACGCGTGACGACTACAAGATGGAAAGATAAAGCGGTGTCACCGATTGTTCGTGATAAAGATGAGGAAACACCTTGTAGACTTCTGGTAAAAAATCTCTATGACAACCAGTACGAAAAAGACGGCTGAGAAACTCAAAGTTTAGAGAGAAAATGAGAGGGAAGAAGGCGGGAAGAAGATGACCCCCTCATTAAAGGAGGATTTTGGGCTCAATTATTTGCCTATACTGTAGTATGTAGGAATAATTAAAGAAAGGTGAAATATGAACGCAAATGTAGAAGTAGGTTCTTGGTGCTTCTACCCACTTTGAGAAAAGAATACGATTTTCTTTTGACGCAAAACTAAAACAAATGTTTCTACACCACCTAATCAAACTCATTATACATGTAATAATTAGAAGATATTGTTGATGAATTGACCAAATCACTATATTTTTTATTTTAACTTGTCAAAGGATTGCTTTTTTCAAAGAACTTTCTAATTCCGTATTCAACTATTTCAAGGTACATCGATGTTTAGAATATTAACTTAAAACCTTAACAATGGAAAAGTCAATGAGCTTTCACAAATAGTTTTTCCTGAGTTGAAATAGATGGATTACTTGTGATATGGAGGAAACCTTAATGAATAAAGATAACGTCACACAACAAAAATTAGTAAAATGTAATGATCAAAATAATCTTTAAAGTCAAATTTACTTGATGGCGATGAGAAGAAGGAACTATCAATAAATGATTGTTTTGCCAACGATGAGCCTGTGCAGATAGAAGATGTCTTACAACGTTTGATTCTTTACTTTAAGGTATGCCTATGATTTTGTCTTAATTTTTTTAATGCAATAATTATAGAAATTAATTGCTTGTTTGAAGAGTACATGTTGTTATACCATATATTTGTGGAAGCGGCGACTTAATTTTAGCTACAGTAATAGCGCCTCCTCACTATAATAACAGGTGCACCATATTTTAGTAAAATTAATTGTGATAAGTTTATGGGGCCTATGCGAAGCAAGCCTACATAAGGTTCAATCAACAACCGTCTCAGCAGGGCATCGATGACCCGGCAATGTGGCCGACAACAGCATGACCAAAACAATGGCTAACGAGGTTGTAGTCTGAATTTCAGTGACTTAGACTAATGAAGCGTGATGTTTTCAAAGGATGGATCACAATGATTGGGAGCACATGAATAATATGTTAAATCGTGTAAATGCAGAAAAAAAAATGTGTAATCAATTGGCATGACTTCCAATGCCTTAGGCTGGATTAGTAATTCAAAATATATTAAAAATTAATAAGTTACAAAATTAATGAAATAATCATATCAAAATATAATCACATCAAAATATAATCACATATAATCTGTTAATGATATCATAAAATATTTCAAAAGCAAACAATTTTATATAAAGTAGTTGTGCCTCTTCACAATTCTACTTTAATTTCTTTTTCTTTTTTATTGCAAAAAAAGTTGACAGATAGGATTTTTTTTTTTTTGGAAAAGAATTGTCAAGTACATGCTTAAACTTGTGGCTCTTCATAGAACTTGCGGTACACATGACATTATTTAAGATAGCACGAAATGTTATTTCATGCCCGATTGAAGAATTGATCCAACTACAGAAGGTGGTATCAATCGTCTTTCTTCTCTCATTTAATTACGACCAAGCTTTATTTTGCTTAAAAATTGGATTTGATAACTTTTTCATTAATTGGATCAAAATAAAAAGGAATTCGATGAGCAAATCAGCGAATTCTTGTAGAGATCTACGACTCTTTGCCATTAGGATATGCACGTTTGGCGGAAGCTAAGGAATGTCTTCTAGTTGCTTACATCCATCCACATACAAGTGTTCCAAATCATGGTATCTGTTGATGCATGTTGGAAGATGAGTAAACTTATTTTTGGAAAGATTTAGATGCACTAATTTGAGAAAATTAGAAGAATTCTCGAGGAACTCTACTTCTGAGAGATTGCAGTCATTAAGTTCTTTAGATTTGAGAACCCCGAATTTTCATTAGGATCAGTTGAATCCTCCAAGTTCTTTAGAAACATGAAAAAATTGGAGCTGCCTTGAAGACTCAAATGCTTGAGATTTTGCAACTTATAAACCCTTGAGGGAGCTTTGTGAGGTTTCTCCAAATGTATTTGCTTTATAGAGGGAAGACCTTCAACTGATGTAGGAAGTTCTTTAGTAGTCGTCATTCCAGCCTCGATTCACCACTAGTATTTTCTCATGGGCTCCGGCTCTAAAGTTTGACACTTTGGAGCCCCCGCCTCCTTCGGCGAATGGGACAAGAGTCTCACCTGGAGAAATGAGGAGGCTCGACAATGGAATTTGCGATGGAGGATTAGCAACGCCATTGAAGAAGGCATTGTTAGTTGGGGAGAGGGGGGAGGGGAGAGATTGATGAGTCAACGGCGTCTTGGCTTGGGACCGATAGCAATTAGGGCTGATCAGGTCCAAGGTGGGTAGGGTCTAAACCTGGACCCTGTATTCGACCCTATTATAACTGGTTCCCATTTTCTGAACTCTATACCCGATCCTGTTTGTATTGGACCATGTACTCGACCCACCCTGTTTTTCCAATCCGGTTCCAAGGTCAACCATGTTTCCATTGGAACCTGTTTTGCAATCTCTTCATATCCTATGCAACTTCGAATTTTATATTAATAAGCGAGAAAATAACGTAATCCTCCTAATTTATATTGAAACATTAAGCACTGATAATAAATTAATACATGAATTTTTTTACTAAACAGAAAATTAAGGATCCATATGGCTAATTATAATAAATAAAATCATAAGGCAAAAAATTAGTAACAAACATGGGTCTAATATTAGTCTTAGTCCCACAACTACTATATGAAGCTACTTGTTTATGCAAACATAACTCCTTATACAAAAGAGAAATTAGGCAAGCCAATCTATGTTATACACAAGAATTTGGCGACGACGAACACCGTTCGTCCATCAGATGGTGTGAGAGGGAGCCGGTGAGGAAGGGAAGCAAGTGAGGAAGATGAATGACAAAGGAGGAGTGCCATGCGTGTTTGAGTGAGCCAAGAGGAAAAACATCGAGTGATTGCAAGAGTAAGAATAGATATTGAGAGGAAAAAAAAAAGTTTTGTACCTCTACTTACAAAACCGGTCCGGGAATCGGTCCCAGAACCAGGTTCCGGGTGGGTAATCACTTGGACCCTGTTTCCAGACCGGTTTAAACCGGTTCCGAATTTTGGGAACCTGTTCCCGGACCAGTTTCAATGGGAACCGGTTCTCGACCCTGTTTTCAGGGTGGGCCGGCCCAGGAACCGGGTATACCCGGTCCGGTTGCACACCCCTAGTAGCAATGAGGATGATGCTTTTATGCGGCATTGTTCAAGAGGAAGAAGAGTTCAGATTTGCATTTGATGTAAAGATGACCTGGCATTGCAATTTTGTCCGGATAGTGTACTTGCCCCACCCAATATTTTCTCCAAGTCTATAGCCAACTACTTTCTTCTTCTTCTTCTTCTTCTTCTTCTTTTTTTGGTTTTGTTGGAAATAGATTCTTGAAAACGAACCAATACTCGAACGAACAAATATCGAAAACGAACGCGAATATGTGGCCGGGAAAACATGTAATACCAATCAAAAGATATATCACAAAAACGGATATACCTTGTTTGCCACAGATTAAATACCATTGTAGTCTCAGAAGAATGAATTGACACCCTAGAATTCTATTTGTCAAGGGAGAAAACACTGTTGTTCAAGGAGAAAAAAATACGTTATGTGTTTTTCACTATATATTCTTAATGTTTTCCCCCTTTTTTTATATTTATACAACAGTAATTGCACTCTCTTATGGCCCTTTATTTACAGGCCAGATTTTAGCCCAACATGGGCGAATGGATTTGATTTGGCCCATCAAATAAAAAACCTATCAAGTTTGTATATTTTCTTATTTTTGGTAATTCAATAGATTTTATTGCTACCAAAGTCAATATTAACTAGAAAAGACTGAACTGAATCAAAAACTTTTTGGCCTTATGAATATACTCCTCTTACAAGATTATTCTGCTATCTTCATGCTAGTCGGTGGCTATATTTCATGATCATCCGCATCTCTCTAGCTCTTCGATTTCGACGGGATTGGAGATGATTGAATCCTGGCATTGCTGAAGAGGTAGAGAGAACAATGTGAGAGATCATACAAGAACTGAGATAATCATACCAATGTTGGTCCGGTCGGACAAGAAACTGTTTCACTAGAGGGATTAGTGCGTGACGTTGCTACTTCAGATTTGTTTGAAGTTGTCTTTCAGTGTACAAGTTTTCAGCTGCTCCAAACTGCTATTGAAGCTTGAGAATTAACATGGACACCATAAGATGCTGTGACACGAGGATCACATGAAGTTAACATGTCTAATTAATGTTGAAGGAAGTGGGAGAAAGTGCAACTTGGCCAGCAACAACAGAGGAATCAACTACTCTTCCCCATGGAGACCTTTTGATCTTTTGATATGATGAGATCAACACTTTCCTAAAGACAAGGATCATACATTAGATTGAGCAAAACTTATTATCTCAGAATTTTCCAGTGTGAAGTATTGGCATCATTGATTAGATGAAGAAAGGTGACAAAGATTTATGTCATGAGTTTCACGAAGCAACATGGAATCCACTGAATTTTGTATTAATGCACTCTGCATCACAAATCATAAAAGAAAGAAAGAGAGGGAAAAAAGAAAGTTTCTTCAACCATTTCAACACCATGATGCGAAACTTGTATTTCATAATGATTTTGAATTTGATTTGAGGGGAAGACCAAGAGGCATCGGAATCAAGATATAGCCTCCCCAAGAATCAAAGCCAAGTGGAGACCAACTCGACAGTTTGTTTCTATCCACTACCGATTTCTTTGGTTGGGCGGGCCCCACCCGTCTGCTTCGAAAAGTTCATCATCTGTTTCACTTGAACTATCTTCTTCCTCGGCGTCTATCCATCATTTTCCTGTGAAGACCAACCGATATGTTTCTATCTGCGCTTAGTGTGGGATCACAACCCTCACATCATCCTCTTTTGCTTGCATATTTGACGGAATCCACACTTCTTCAATCTTCCTCCAAATAATCAGAAGCCAATTTGGAATTGGCTCCAATCGTCTTGCAAAAGCTCCCTTTTCATATGCAGCATATGCACAACAGATACTCTATCCACACATGATCGGATTCCATCGAATCAAAATGTTTCACTTCGTTAAATACCAATAGGCTATTAACAAGAATTACGATAAGACATGCCATCAATCGCATTTTGTTCCTTCTGGCCAAGAACAACACGAAATGCTAGTCCTAAGAACTTGTTGTACAAGTCCTAGGGAACCATAAACGATATATAACCATCTTGATAGTGGAGAAACCATTCTAGCATCTCTCTTCCCATCAAGACAATTTTCACTTTTCTCTTCTTCGGGAGCTATTAAGCATTCTATCTTCATAGATAGAGAGAGAGAGAGAGAGAGAGAGAGAGAGAGAGAGTAACCTTAATAACATATTGGTTGTATACGCCCCCACATTGAGTGATAATAACATATCGGTCGTATTTGCCCCTTTGTGGAATAATTCACAGCAAGTTAAGTCAACTAGAAGTTCATTGGAGGAGAGACTCGATGAATCTAGGAATCTTTGTAGAGATTTGCATCTCTGTGTCGATAGGATATGCACATGTGGTGGAAGCTGAGGAATCTCTTGAAGCTGCCTGCAGTGATCCACATAAAACTCTCCCAAATTACGGTATTCGTTGATGCATGTCGGCAGAATAGTAAACTTGTCATTGGAAAGATCAAGTATGCCAATTTGGGAAAATTGGAAGAACTCTCAAGGAAATCTACTTTTGATAGATTGCACCCACTAAATTCTAGCCAGTATAAATTTGAGATTCTTGGATTGCCATTAGAATCAATTACATCCTTAATTTTTTTTGAAAACATGACAAAATTCAGGCAGCCTTAAAGACTCATATGCTCAAGATTTTACAATTAATAAATGTTTAAAGGAAGCCTTGTGAGATTTTACAATATCTTAAAAAAATAAAAAAAAATAAAAACTCTTCACAGATATGAGATTTTCAATTGATGCCGCTAGGAGTTCTTTAATACCCCTCCTTCCTAAATCAAGCTCTTCTAGATGTTCCATTTTTCCTCGTATATCAAGGAACTTCTCAAGTTTAGAGCAACCAAAGAGATCAAGGGTTTGAATAGACTTTGTCTCAAGTGCGTTAAGAAAGATACTGAGGTTGGAGCAAAACTGTAGTGACGAAAATTCTAACTTGTCGAGATATGGGACAAATTGGTGAACCTCCACCAAGTTTTTTCACCCTTCAAGATTCATTCTCTCCAGATTTGGAACCGACGAAAGGTTAGGAACACTAACCAGGGACTTGGATTGACTTAAATTGATGTACTTCAACTTTCTAAAATTCCGTAGAAAAACAAAAATACCATAACCATCATTAAGCTCCGTAAATATTTTTAGTTATAAATAGGGAAAAGCTAATCATCACAAGTACTAACCTTGAACTTGCCTTCAAATTGTTTGTTATGACTTTTCTAAACATCAAGTCTAATAAGTTTCCTTAGACCTGAGCCAAATTCTAGAAACGGGGCATTGGGCCATATAAGCCATCTTAAATTGTTAGGGAGCCGAACAGGACCTTGTGAAGAGATATGCACTTCAAGCAAAATGAGCATTCTCAATATTTTCATGATTGTGAAAGCATCGGGCCTTATGGTTATCTCTTTAAGACTCATAGTTCTCTCTTTTGGTGTGGACAAGTCCAATGCTCTACCTTTTACTACATTCGTTCCCTATCCAAAACAGAGCAAATTCAATTGTCACGCAAACTTTCCATTTAGATTTACATTATAATGTCCAAATCAAAGTAACATAAAAATGAAATATGACAATGTTTGCATAAACAACTTTTACCATATCTTCACATAGGATGTCGCGAACATCTTCAAAAAGCCATAATCTATTGCATTTCCCAGAATCATCGGGACATTCTTGATAGACAATATCCTTACCCATCAACTAAACCAAATCATGCATTTGCGGGGTCCCATGCTCGTTTCTTTTCATGGTCCTCTCGATGAGAATTCCTATTCCTATAGTTGTGTCAAAGTCACAGCTATTGAGAACTTCGTTGATGTATTTTATACTTTTTTCCTTTAAAGTAACAAGCAATGTTGAGGAAAATCTCCCTCTCATTATCCTCCAATCTATCGAAGATTGTCTTCAAAACTCAATTGATACTTTGGTCGGGAGTTTTGGTGAGTTTATGCAGTGAACTTTCCCATGCCAGTTCCTTTCTTCCACACAAGAAGGAGCCCAACCCTTCGAGGGCTAATGGAAGGCTACTAGTGTATGCAGTGCTCTATCTACGAGATCCTTTCTTGCTTCAGATTTTTTACAGTTTGGAAAGGCATGCCGAAAAAAAGAAAAAGAAAAAAGTCTAGTGCCTCATTGTTGTCTAAAGTTTTAACTTCATACACACAATTTATGTCACGAGAAGTTAGCAAATATTAATCCCTTGATGTTACAAAGATTCTATTTCCTTTGCCAAACCAATTGCCTTCTCCGGCTAATGCATTCAATTGATGCAATTGGTCAATATCATCAAGAACCAGTAGAACCTTCTTGCAACAAAGTCTTCCCCTTATCACACTAATTCCTCTATAGACACTATAGACTGTTAGATGTCTAGGATATAAGATCTGAGATAGAAGTTTTTCTTGCAAATTAACTAGACCATTGCTTTTGTTCAAAGTTTCTCTCACTCACTCCAAAAAACTAGATCACTGAAAATGTCTCTCAATAGCATTATCAGTCGCTTTAGCAACCGTCATCTTCCCTATGCCTCCAGGTCTCCATATGCCTATCATGAGAACATCATCATCTGAGTCTTTTTGTGACAATGATATCAGTTCTTCAACTCAAGAATCTATCCCAGCCGGATACTTAGCAAAATATAAGGGTGTTCGCTCTAGATGAATTGATAATTGCTTTACGTTGCATTGTATGAGCTCTGCTTCGCAGCAAAATATAAGCGTGTTTGCTCTAGATGAATTGATAATTGCTTTACGATGCATCGTATGAGTTCTGATTCATCTCTAATGAGCAATCAAAAGAAAGAGAAACGTGTTTTACAGTTTCAAAGCCATGGCAGGAATTCAACCTCTAACGTCATAAGGAAAATAACATAAGAAGGTTAGCAAATAATAAAATGAAAAGAAATTAACACATTTGGGTGAACCTGCGCCTGAAGACAAAAATGACTCGGGTATCATGAAACTAGACTATTATCTAAGACAAAAAAATTTCATTATCCACACAGCAAGAATCGAATTTATACAATCTACTAACTCGAAATTTTGGTTATTCCACTTTTGTGTCTGCTATCTAGCATATATCCGCTTTGTATCTTCAATTAAAAAGACCGATTTAACAATATCTCTCAGTTTTTTAGCGGTAATTTATCTGCATATGATTTGACGTGCGAACATACAATAACCAGCTGACTATGGCAAAGCAGTGCGTCAAGTCAACTATTTACTTACCCATCATTGAATTCCCACCCAGACAAGTTACCGGCATCAAAAAGAGTTTCTTCCGTCTTTTCACTTTCTCTGGGTCCTTCTCAAAATTGGACTCATGCTTAGCCATAGCTCTCCCATAAGCCTCTCTCCCCTCTCTCATTTCTCTTGATTCCACTTTGTAAAACACCGGCAACACAATCAGCTCCTTCTGTGCCTTGCACTCCATGATCATCGCTACCTCTTCCAGACACCACCAGGAGAAAGCGTAGCCTTTGGAGAAAATGATGATCGCAATGCGCAATTCCTCAATCGCCCTCATAAGCACCGGCAATATTTGCTCTCTTTTCCTAAGCTCTTCGCTATCCATAAAAGTGTATATCCTTTTCTGATCCAAAGCTACATAGGGATGACTAAGGAAATTGTTGCGAACGTCCATGCCTCTGAAACCCAGGAGCACATGATAGTTCCTTTTGGAAGAGGCCATATATCAAGAACTTAGGACAAAAACAAGAAATAGCGATTAAGAGGGTTGGCTCTGTTGGCTCAATTTGATTCAGGGATTACGAAATATTATCAGTCTATCCCGTTTGGATCTCACTCACAATCTCATGAGGCTAGAAAGAAGGCATAGAGGGATCTTCCCTTCATGGATCCCTTATCTCGAGAATATGAAGCTAAAAGGAGTAAGAGCATTGAAGAAAACGCGTGACGATGGCTTTTTGGCACAAAAGAAGTTTGAAGGATACTTTAAACGAGGTAGAGTTTGTCTTGATGCAAGACAGATGGAAAGATAATGCAGTGTCTTTAATTGTTTTTGATAAAGATGAGGATACAGCTTTTAGACTTTCAGTAAGGGAGTCTCTATGCAAACTAGTATGAAAAAGATGGCTGAGAAACTCAAAATATTAGAGTGAGAGAAAAGGGAAGAAGGAAGGAAGATGACCCCTCACTAAAGGAGAATTTTGGGCTGAATTATATGACTAAACTGTGGGAAGAATTAAAGAAAGATGAAGTCGGAGCTGAAATGCAGAAGTAGGTTCTTGGTGCTTCTTCACACTTGTTGGACCCGCTGAAACTACGGCTGAGATCAAGGTAACTCATAGGCACGATGGAAATCGTGTTAGAGATCATGGGAAACTTCGAATGAGAAGCCTAAGATGCTTCAGAATAAAGTAGAAGTTGGTGTTGGAACCTATGGGGATTTCATCTACCCTAAAGGGAAGCAGATGAATAACCGAAAGAGATTTTTCAGCTCTGAATCTGCCGCTTTGAACCACCAGCTGATGCAATATAGGTCCAGGATTCAGAGACAACAGGAGGAATGCGCACGAGCGAGAGAAGTTCCATTCAACCTTAAAGTGGCGGTTGTATATGCCTCTGATGAATCTCACTTATATGCTGTCTCTTTCTGCTTTTTGCGTTTAATTCATTCTCCATGTGACAAACAAGGGATAAATCATGAAGTAAGTGGGGAGTTTGTTTTCAAGTCCTTAGATAAATTTTTTGTTGTTAAAAGCATGTGAAAGCAAGCATTCATCTTGATTCTATAGGATTCTGGTTCTGTCTTTCATGAGTAAGCAAACTAGAAACCTGCGCACGAAGATAATTCACTCATCTATGAAGGGCACGTACGTATTCTGTCATCATAACGAAGAGGGAGATCGATGGAAAAACATCCTTAAAATATCCTGACGATTACGAGATTTATTATGTATCTAACGTGAATGTGTGGTAGAAACTTACGTTTAAGAATGTCACAAGACGAACGGAAGTTACTCTGCAGAAACAAGTACTGGCCGTCGGTTCTACACTTATGCAAGGAAGGATTCGCCAAGTTCCGAATTTTGTATGGGCAACTTGTAGAAACATGTGATAGAAGTAGCGGGATCAACCTGGACTTTTCATAAATAGATTTCGCGACTGCTGGAATTCCATATTTGAAGTCCCTGCTCATGTACATAAGATAAGGACACCCAAGTATCTTGCAACAGCAATTCGTGGACTGGAGCCGTCCTGAAATCGATGGAAAAGATGCGATCCAAACTGACCTCTTACAGAAAAAGCCAATTGACTGGCTAGGTTCGAGAGAGTTTACACATGTGATTTTCGTGGAATTTTCACGACATTTTCAAGGGAAGACAGATGGACACAATGACTAGTTGATTGAGCATAACATCAGAACTTCTCGCGAGAACTATTAACGGAAACTCTAGGGTTGGCGCGGTGCGTCAGCTCGCTGCTCGTGCGGTCGGGTGTTGTAAAGTTGGCTTTACAAATTTCAGTGCTTAGCAAATCTTGTACAAGTGTATTTGCTTTCACGCTTAATTCTGCTTTCTATTGACTTTGGGCCCGTTTGGTTCAGCTTTAGGGAAATGCTCTTAGGAGAATGCAAATACTTTTGAGGTAAAGGGGTTTTCCAAAATGCTAGACTGTTTGGTAAATTATAACTGAAAAGTGCTTTAGGGAAATGCAAGACTGTTTGGTAAACATATATTTGAAAAGCCCTTTGGGGTGATCAAATTAAGTTTTTTAGTTTTAGTATTTTTAAAATTGCAAAAAAAGAAACAATGACTATATAATCTTTTACATTTTCATGTTGAGAGTAATATAAAAGATACATATTAGTAAATTTATTTAAAAATTATATTAAAAGAATTTGATTATAGATTTGATGCAAAACTCAACTTTTGGCCTAAGATTCTTTTAGGTTTGTTTTTAATTTTGAATAATTTTTTTAATTTTTATAATATTAATCATCTTTGTTAATTAATGATCATTCTAGTGTATTAATAAAAAGTTGGGCTATTGATTGTCAAAAGATAAAAATGATATAGCAAAAAAAAGGCGAATTTATTCGGTGGATGATGAAGCGACCAATTGTTTATCATACTTTTTGCCTATTGTTAGCTCCTCAAACTTACTAATTATGACTGTCTATCCATCTCTTTTGTTGTTTGCAGGACGATTACCTTTTTCAATTTGTTCGATGCATAAGTTACAAAAGATTTCTACATCTTCCGAGCTCCAAAATGCCTTTGATGAACTCATCTACTAGTAAAATGACATGAACAAATTTAACAAACACAAACAAACAAGATCAACCATGAAAGTGAAGAGGCCTAGGTCTGGCCTATAAATGTGATATGTATATATACACAAACAAACAAAATCAACCATATGACATATATATAGATATACATATGTATATATATATGTATATACATATACATATATATATACATATGTATATATATATGTAGATACATATATATACATACATACATACATACATACATATATATGTATACATACATATATATGTATGTATGTATGTATGTATATATACATATTTGCAAGTAATTTGGAAAAGAGTGGCATAGGCGGCCACTTATGAAGAAATGTGGGAGAGAGAATAAGTGCCATGAAAGTGAAGAGGCCTAGGTCTGGCCATCTTACTTCAGATTTATGAGATTTACGCTCCAATGAAAAAATATAACACTCACTTGTTAAACATGTAGACCTCATTCTCAAACTCGACGTGCAGCAAATTAGGTAAACCTTCAGTTAAACATGTAGAAACTAGGGAATATCCCAAACTAGGTGAATATGAATCCTCGAGTTTCTATTGATGTACCAACTCAAGGACTTCCGTCCACATCCCCCTATTATAGCCTCCTATCCAGTTCTACTACCTTCAAGATCACTTATAACTTCCCAACTTGTGCATCTTAGGAACAAATTATTAGCAACATATCCTCCATCTCCCTATAGTTATGCAATCACGAAAGCTGCTATGAACAGCAAGAAATAGCCAAAAATCAGTCTGAGAACCAATGCTTTACAGATAAATGTATCGTGCTGATTCAAGCAAATGATGAATGACCAGAAGATAACTTGGAGAAGAAATCCAGCACAGATAACTTCATCAGAAAAACTCGACACAACAATTCTGATGGATTTAATCATGGGCCTAAGTTGGCCCGGCCACGATGGGCCTAAAGGCCCGGCCCACGGGAATTAGGCCCGTGGAAGGGAAACATATAAAGGGATGAGAGAGAGGGAGAAGAAACCTCTTGACATAATTAACGAACATTCTCTTCTCTTCCAAAGTTCTCTCTCTCCAAGAAGCGACGCCGTCTCCCATTCAACGGCGATTTTTCGACATCGGATCGAACTGGACTGATTTCTCTTCCTCTTTGCGGCGTCGGTGTCTAATCTGTGGCCAACAAGGTACGCTCGAATCCGTGGTGTGCTTTTGATCGGTGATACGTGACAATCCCGGGCTTATCTTCCGCATATGATTTAAGGGTTCGGTTTAAGTGCCGAATCCGGTTTTTGGGGATCAGCCGATCCCAACATTGGTATCAGAGCTCGTGTTAGCGTTTTCCCGACTTGTATGATGTTTTATGATTGATTTTTTCACAAATGAACTTCGGCCGTACGGATCGGGGCAACGAATCTCGACACCCGAGAGTTGTTCACCTATTTTTCGATTTTTCGTAAGTCGAAACCAAAATCTGATGGCATAGGGAGGAAGGCGACATCGAGACGAGTCCGGCGACATGTCGTGCGCCGCTGGGGGACGCCGCACGTGCCCACACGCGCGCCGAAGCCGCTGCGCGTGGGCGCGACCCGCTGTTCGTCCGGCGCGTGCGGCACACACGCGCCGATGGCGAACCGGCGCCGCGTGCCGCCGGCCGGCGAGCCGGCACGCGCCGGTCCACGAGCCGACGCGTGCCGACGTCACCCAACGGTCGGTAACCGCCGAGGTGACGTCGCCGACGTCCGTTGGCCCGCGACCCGACCCAACCCAACCGACCAGACGCCGGCACGCGCGCGGCACGTGCCGGGCCGACGCGTCGCGTGACGTCAGCCCACGCACGTGCGCGGCACGTGCGGTCGGTCGGTCCAACCGGTCCGACGTCCGACGACGCGACCGTTGACCTTTGACTGCCGTTGACCGTTGATTTCCATTGACTGTTGACCGTTGACAACCGTTGACTTGATCATTGACCGTTGACCATTGACCAAAAAAAAAAGAATTTGTTTCTTTTTTTCAATTATGTCTATATAGATTATATGTAATCTATTTTTGTTCTGCATTTGTTGCAGGAACAATGTCTCCCCTTCAGTTACGCACACCTATTCGCGTGATTACCGATAAACAAAAGGCAAAGCTTTCTAAGTTGATAGCTGAGTTGACTGATTATCGCTGGGAGAATGGTGACTTAATTGATCATGTTTTTGAAGTTAACGGGAAGATACAACAGGTCATATGGAATGGTCATCTCATGTCACAGTCAGAGATGGTGCGATTTTTCATTAACACTCTTCCACCTGAATGGCAAGATGTGTTGAATCGCATATGGGACGTCAACGGTCTTTGTTCATATAAGAAAATTGTGATAGATTTTGTAAACGAATATTACCGCATTGTTGCAAGGGAAAATGTCAAGAAATTGAACAAAAGAGGATCTTTCCCGGTTCGTGTGAAAGTTTTATGTAAGATGTATTAGCTGTTTTTTTGTTGAGTGTGCTAAGTGGACATCCTATGTAATGTGAACTACCTGATTGTTGTTATTGTAGCGACCTATATGTTAGTTGTATTAACTGAAAGTACTATTATATTATTGTATGTCAATTATCTGTTGCTTTCTGTTATTGCTGGTTGCTGTGGGTAGTTAGCTGTGGGTAGTAATAGAAGTTTAGTAGCTTCATAGAATTAATTTTGCATATGACAATCATATTGATGATGGTTTTAAGTTAGGATTTTTGGAGGATGATTGGAAACATAGTGACCTTTTGATTCTAAAACCTTACTTGAAATTATTCATTAATATGATGGGTCTCAAAAAAAGGGATGCATAAATGATAGGCATTAATAACTCGTGCATATATGTATGATGTGTTCGGATTAATGGCTTCAGACCACAAAGAGCATAGTTGCCGAGCTGAACAAAGGTGAAAAGCTCAATGGTGACAACTATGAAATATGGCAAATGAAAATCCAAAGTATGTCTTTGGAAGAGCAAGAAGCACTTGAGGCTCTTAACCTGACCATGGTAGAACCTGAAGATGGAAACACTGCACAGCACAAGAGAGACAAGGAAGCTTTTGCTGTGTGGAAAAGAAAGAACTCTCTTGCTCGCATCATGTTGTTGAGAAGCATGGAAAATGATGTCATGTGAGAATTCAGGCGTTTTGACAATGCCAAAGAAGTCTGGGAAGCGTTGGCAGCAAGATTTGGTCATACTTCGGTGACCGACCGAGACAGCTCACTATTAGGTTTGACTCTTATAAGAAGCCTCATGGTCGACCATGAAGCAACATCTTAGAAAGATGTCAAACATGATAAATGAGCTGAAAGATGCTGGCCATGTCCGACGGATGAGCAGCAAGTGCAAGCAAGTGATTCGTTCCTTGCCTCGAGTTGGGAGCATATGAAGGTGCACCGACTCATAATGAAAATATCAAAACCTTCGAGGATGCAATGCGTCATCTTGAGCTGGAAGAGGACCGCCCGTTGGCGGCTGCCGGATCTTGAACTCTATCATGCTAGTTCTAGCTCAAATGGAGCTTGAGCTCCAAGCGCAAGCGCCCTAACTGGTTTGATAAAGGGAAAGGCAAGGAAGTAGGTCCTTCAGGGAAGAAACCCAAGTTTAACCAACATGAAAGAGGAAAGCGTCCTCGCATGAAAAAGCTTGCAAGGGTGAAATGCTACAACTGTGACAAGAAGGGTCACTATGCTCGTGACTGTCGTGAGCCAAAGAAGGTATGCGCCCCTTGTATTTATCAGAACTTTGCCTATGTGTCGAGTTCTGTATTTTTAACTGAGTCTAATCCTTTGTGGACTGTGGATTTAGGATCGACAGACCATGTAGCGAAGGATAGAGGATCCTTCGTGGAATTCCGACGAGTACCAACTAGAACTAAGTGGATCTATGTGGGAAACAACTCCAGAGCTGAAGTGAAAGGAATTGGCACATGCCAATTGAATATGCGTGGTGGACGCATTTTGTTCCTGCATGATGTGTTGTATGCTCCGGAGATTCGTCGGAATTTAGTGTTTGTTTTAGTGTTGGTTAAATTAGGTTTTAATATGAACTTCTATAATAGAGGTGTGGATTTGTTTTTGAACACAAATTACTATGGTTGTAGTTATTTTCTGGATGGTTTCATTGTATTAGATATTGATTATGTTAATACAAATATTTGTTATTCCCTTCTCACGTCTCCTAATACATATGATAATGATGTGAATGTATGGCATGCTAGACTTGGTTACATTGGCCAACAGCGTATGAATAGACTAGCCAAAGAGGGCTTGTTGGGCAATATTGAAAAAGTCGATTTGCCCATCTGTAAGCATTGCCTATAAGGGAAAATGACAAGGAAACCATTTGGAAAATGTAAAAGAGCTGAATTTCCTCTGCATTTAATCCATTCTGATGTCTGTGGTCCAATGAATGTGAGAGGAAGGCACGGGGCTGTTTATTTCATCACTTTCATAGATGATTATACTCGATTCGGATATGTCTATTTGATTTCTCACAAATCAAGCAATAAGTTGTTTCAAAGGTTTATGAACCTGGTAGAGAATCAATTAGACAAGAAAATAAAAGCATTGAGATCCGATCGAGGTCGAGAATATTTGTCGATGAGTTCAGAAAATTATGTGATGAAAAAGGAATAGAAAGACAGTTATCTATTCCATATACTCCTCAACAAAATGGTGTTGCGGAGAGAAGAAACAGAACCCTCCTGGAAATGGTTAGGTCCATGATGGCGCATGCTAACTTACCTATCACCTTTTGGAGTGATGCGTTGTTAACTGCTGCCTATATACTTAACCGTGTGTCTTCCAAATCAGTTACTTCCACTCCATATGAGTTATGGACAGGTAGAAAACCGGACTTAAGTTTTCTTAAGCCATGGGGTTGTGCTGCCTATACACATGAGTCCTCTCACAAGTTTGGGAAATTAGGTCCCGGAGGAAATAAGAGTATTTTCATAAGATACTGGAACACTCAAAAGGGTATGTGTTCATAGGTGAGCAGGAAAGTGGGAGTATAACTGAATTTGAATCACGGGATGTCACATTCTTAGAGGATGAATTTCCTAAGAAGGGCGAAATAGGGGAAGACAACTCCCTATTTGAAACCTCGGATCAAGATAATGATCTTAGTGGAGTTCATCCAAGAGGGAGTAACATGAGAAGTGATGAATTGAATTCAACTCATTCTCAATTGCAACCACATAATGAGACAACATTATCATTATCTAATCCAAGTGGGAGCATAATGGGGAATGATGTGCAAAGTGCACAAACTCCCATACGGCGAACAAGTCGCCAAAGTATTTCCCGTCGACGTTTTGACATTGAAGGGGAAACTTTTATGGTTGCTCCACAAGATGAGGATGAGCCTAGAAATATTAATGAGGCTTTGAATTGCCCTAGTAAGGAAAAATGGATTCATGCAATGGAAGAGGAAATGGAGTCAATGAAATCAAACCAAGTCTCGGAACCGGTTGATCTTCCAAAAGGACGCAGCTATTGGGAACAAGTGGGTTCTCAAAATAAAGCGAAAGGCTGATGGCTCGATAGAAAGGCATAAGGCTCGCCTTGTTGCGAATGGGTATAATCAATAGGAATGAATTGCTTATGAAGATACGTTTTCTCCTATAGTGAGATTTACCTCGATTCGCATTATTCTGGCAATAGTATCTAGTATGGATCTTGAGTTACATCAGATGGAGACTGCTTTCCTCAATGGAGAATTAGAGGAAGAAATATACATGGAACAACCTACTAGTTTCATAGTGAAAGGCCAAGAAGAAAAGGTATGTCGACTTTTGAGATCGATATACGGCCTTAAGCAGTCATCGAGACAATGGTATATACGTTTTCATAATGCCATAATGGCATATGATTTTACAATGATTGATGAGGATCATTGTGTATATATCAAAAGATCCAAGGATCAATTTGTGATCATATCATTATATGTTGATGATATACCGATTGCCGGAAGCAATATGGAGTTTGTTCATACTTGTCAAGAGTTGGTTGTCTTCCAACTTTGAGATGAAGGATATGGGTGAAGCTGCATACATTCTTGGAGTTAAGATTTCAAGAGATCGTTCGAAGAGATCGTTGTCTCTTTCGCAAGAAACATATATAAATAAAGTTCTTGAACGATTTCGTATGCAAGATTGTAAACCCATAGACACTCCTATTGCGAAAGGTGAATGATTGAGCCATAGATCGTGTCCGAGGACTCCACAAGAAAAGGAACAAATGAAACATGTTCCTTATGCTAGTGCAGTTGGGAGCTTGATGTACGCTATGATGTGTACAAGACCCGACATATGTTTTGCAGTTGGAATGGTGAGTAGATACCAATCCAATTCAAGTCCAGCACATTGGAAAGCCGTAAAGAGAATACTGAGGTATCTGAAGGGAACTGCTGATTTTAAGTTGAGTTACCAAGGAAAGGATCTGCGACTCGAAGGTTATTCTGATGCTGATTGGGGAGGAGATTTAGATGAAAGGAAATCGACCTCTGGTTTTGCTTTCTTATCGAACAATGGCGCCATATCATGGAGCAAAGTAAGAAGCAAACGTGTATAGCCTTATCCACGATGGAAGCTGAGTTCGTGGCATTATCAGCAGCAGTACAAGAAGGAGTTTGGCTTAAGAGATTTTTGGATCATTTAGGTGTTATTGAAAAAGCTGCACATCCGTTATTGGTTAACTGTGATAGCCAAGCAGCTATAGCGTACACTAAAGATCCAAAATATCATGGCAAGACCAAACACATAGATACCAAGTATAACTTTGTAAAAGATATGGTTGCACGAAAGGATGTGAACTTGCGTACATATCTACGCATAGAATGGTAGCAGATCCTATGACAAAGCCAATACCTAGAGATGTGTTTTGTGGTCATGTAAAATCTCTAGGATTGCGTAGAGTCGATGTCTTGGATTGTAATTTCCCCGTGTTGTTCACATGTATGAACTAGTGTTGCTTCATTATTAATGCCTATGAATCTTTTGTTTGATCTTTATGCATCTTAATGCTTAGTGCATTATATTATGTTGAGAAAGTATGTCGGACAGATAAGAGATTAGCCCTCTCACACGGGTAATCGCCTCTATTTACTATGTGATAAATAGAGATGAGACGGTTTTTAAGCTTATTATTATCTAGGTGATAATCGAGAGCTCAAGCTTAAAATACGTATGTCGCCTTAACTGAGTGTTAAGATGAGGACATATTACTTATGATGTCCGAAAGTAAAATATCCCACACATTTTACTTTATCTGTCTAAGATGCCAGATGTGAGTTCTGATGAATTTTGTGAATGAGTAAATACATGAACTCAAGTTAGACATTGGGTATGTCTGAACTATCATCTGTACGGTATTGATGGTGTAGACATACGCTCCATGGGAAAGGAATTAATACCGTAATACGTATTTCATACTACGTATGCATGAGACGACCTATAAGAGTAACAAAAGTTTGATCTCAACTTTTATGACGTGTGAGACTCTTGAGGAATAGAGTTCCTCAATTTTAGTGCCCTCATGACTCTTACTTATTCTCAAGATTTCTATTTAGTGTTTGCTATCTTAGAATGTTGCCAATGGTCATGAGTTGATTCGATCTAATGGGACATTTCTAGAAAAGCAAGTTGAACTGAAATTGAGAGTTTGAAGGAAAGAGGAAGATCGGATTTGGAAAATCACATTATGGTTTTGTATTCACTGGTCGACCAATTATGACTGTCTTTGGGATAATCATAATTGTGAATGCAATATATATATATATATATATATATATATATATATATATATATATATATATATCATTATTTAAATGAGATTAAGAGAGATATAAATGTGATCGATCGATCTAGGGTACTGCATACTAAATTTACTCGGAATGTGACGCCCATTATGAGCTGCTATATATTCCCGACAGATGTATAGCAACGAGCTCTCAAAGTATCTTTGGCCGCACGGATTATTCACCGGTATGAATGTTGAAAGAGAAAAAGAGGATTTTCAGTTGATGGGCCTCAGTTGGGCCTATCCGCCCATGTTGGTTTTGACCCACCATGTGCGAGTGGGAGATGATGGATTTAATCATGGGCCTAAGTTGGCCCGGCCACGATGGGCCTAAAGGCCCGGCCCACGGGAATTAGGCCCGTGGAAGGGAAACATATAAAAGGGATGAGAGAGAGGGAGAAGAAACCTCTTGACATAATTAACGAACATTCTCTTCTCTTCCAAAGTTCTCTCTCTCCAAGAAGCGACGCCGTCTCCCATTCAACGGCGATTTTTCGACATCGGATCGAACTGGACTGATTTCTCTTCCTCTTTGCGGCGTCGGTGTCTAATCTGTGGCCAACAAGGTACGCTCGAATCCGTGGTGTGCTTTTGATCGGTGATACGTGACAATCCTAGGCTTATCTTCTGCATATGATTTAGGGGTTCGGTTTAAGTGCCGAATCCGGTTTTTGGGGATCAGCCGATCCCAACATTCTAAGAATCCATGAAGTGCATATAAAAGTTTAGAAGAATCTTTAGAAGTAAAGACACTTTAAATTCTCAATACAATATGGTACGTGTGAGGTATGCAAATTGTACAATACAAATAAAAGAAAAATTGGAGGATATGAAGGCTGATTATGTGGCCCATCATAAAGAGAAAAATCATGCATCTTGCAACAGCATATGGTCCAGCAGGTGCCAGACGGTTCACAGACACTAATATTACAACTTAACCCCTTTGAAATATTCACTCATCCCAAATAATAACATCACCAAGCAATGTCCTGCTTTCACAACATTGAGCACGCAAAGGATCACCCAGAAAAACCAATACTGGCCATTTTTAGCTCTGGTCTTCTTGGGATGGAGATCAAGGGGCAAGTACTTCTTTTTCTTGTAAACCTCCCCTCAAAGCAGCCTTTTGTTTCTGGGAAACCACAGTCAAGACTTGTGCAATCAACAACCTCACCACCTTTCTGCAACAATTGAAGATCAGAAACCCATTAAAAAAAAGCACTAATTTCCCTATGTTCAATTGGAAAAACTGCCCGGCAGGGAATTATACCCATTAAGCTACCATAACCGCACTAAGAAATCTCAGTAAGTTACTTGCAAAAAGCCAGCTCTTTGCATTTTATTTACTCGAGATTCATCAACCAATCGAGCATTTTCGAATTTCCAATGCCTCACAGGATGTAACCATCCCGTGCTTCCGGCCACCCATTACCGAAAGTACCCATCACCAATACATTCATCATCCATCATATAAACAGCAACAAAGACAGCATGCTCTGACTGACTTCCACAAACGAGAAATTCAAGATGTACCCAAAACCCAATTTAACCAGCATAACCAAAGCTCATGATCATCCCAAACCCAACATTACCATCTACCAAAAACATAGAAAAAGCTCCAACGTAGACCATCAAAAATCGCAAAAATCAAGTAAGAACAGCGACGTACATCTTGGAGAGCTTGTTTCGGGCGCCACCGGTGACCTTGGCAACGCGGAGGAGGGCGAGCTCGGCCTTGAGCTCGACCTTCTTTGTCATGAACGCAAGCGGCTCTATGTATTTTTGATACACGCGGGTACCTCAAGGATAAATGAGTTAATGCTAAGGTTTTTGTTTTCACAAAAGGGGGAGATAATTTTGGAATACATCTCCAAACAATTTCGATGATGAGAGAATATATTCATGTGTGTTTTGATCAGATGGTGTAGGAACATGTGTTTGAGTGCAAAAGCCATTTCAGTAAAAGTAATTGATAATCACAGTAACTCCATTTGTTTTACAAAAAATGAATGACTTGAAAAAAAATTCATAAAAATGATTTATTGTATTGCTTACAAAAATAAATGAACGAAAAAATATGTTAATCGCTCACGGAAATATTTAGACATAAATCGTGATTAATAATGAAAATATTTTTTATTGATTAATTATTTTAAGTGATACAAACATTCACTTTAAGGAAAATGTTTTTATTTCATGGAAAATAAATTAAATGGAAAATATACCCTAAAAATGATAGTCTTGCATGCTTCACAAAAATGAATAAACAAAAAATTTTACATCATTTATGAGGATGTTTAAACATAAATTGTTGTCAATTATGAAAATATTTTTCATTTATTAATAATTTCAAGGGATCAAAGCGATCATTTTTAAAAAAAATAATTTATTTTTAACGAAATAAATGGAGCGTTAAGCTTGAATGGATTGATTTAGCATACCATAACAGGAATTCGTTATAAGAGGGAAGAATGAGATAAGAAAGAGGCCTGGCGAGGAGAATGATTAGAGTAGCATTCTTGAGCTGTGAACTTGGTGATGGCTCTCGTGCAACATGTGGCTTGACCCACTATTCTTTGTCTCAAGTTGCAACGCCTTCCACCTGACATCATCATTTCACCCCCAACTGGAATTTCCATCCCCCTCTCGTATCTACATATTACAAATCTTATCACAAAAGTACAATTAAATCTTACAATTTTCAAAAAATATAATCAAATCCTAAAATTTATCACTAAAGTATAATTAAATCTTAAAAATAAAATGTAATCACATCCTAAATCTTATCAAGTTCATGCAATAAAATCTTCTTCTTTTTTTTTAACTCTGTCTTACTTTATAAAATGAAAAATGTTAGTGAATTTTAGGACTTGAGTTCGCTTTTTGAAAATTTTAAGATTCAATTGGACTTGTGTGACTAGTTTTAGAATTTGATTTCGATTTTTCAAAAGAAAAATTAAAACTTAATTGTACTTTCACAATAAATTTTAAAACTTTCAATACACTTATCATTTTTATTATTATCATCACCAACATTATTAGTATTATTGTTACTAAAAGATTTTTGTTAATGTAGACAAAAGTCAAAACTATTAATTTCGCTCCTTTTCCTTTTTGGCCTATTCTTCCGTCGATAACTAAATAGATCCCCAACTGATTACCCGCAAAAATTTTCATTTTCTTATTTATCCCCCTATTTTCGGAATCTGTTTTCAAACTATATTCTAAACGAGTATTATGTAAAATAGTCCTTAATCTCCACCGTAAAATAAAATAAAGAAAATGATGGTGTGCGGTATGACAGTGTTTTGGTCAGTGACCAACCTGCACCACCACGCCGATAATTATAATATGTTATTTATCTGAGTCACTAAGTTGTTTAATCAAGATAAAGGGTAAAGTAAGTTCTTTAATTAAGATAAAGAATGTAAATGTGTCAGGAAAATCAGCCTTTATGCCTTTAGGTTAGACCATCCCCCTTGACTTTGGTCTGGCCTTGGAGTTGCTGCATTCTCTCTTGGATTATTACTTCCACTTGGAAGTTCCGGGTTTATAGGATTACCATTGAAAAAACAATTGCTTATGTTTGTGACAATTTGGAAAATATTTTTCTCACTTTAATTGTTTATATTACTAAAAAGATAATTAAGAAAAAATATTTGCTATCAATAAATATATAAACATAAGTCGTTACCAATGGACAAGTTGTTTTATTCACTCAATTTCCAAAAGCAATACAAAACATCAATGTTAAGAAGATATTTTCTAAAACATTATTTTTCAACAAAACAAATGCACCCATCAACTATACAGTTTTTTTTTCCTGATTTGCAACAATGTAATCTTAAATAAAGTATTTTGGAGGTTTGGCTTGATTGCATGAGGCGGAGGGCGATGATGGTGAGGAGTTAAGCCAAATCAAACCGAACATGTTGTGAGTTCCTTTTTAGTATAGTAGTCAGGTGGTACCCAAGTCAATTTCGCACACCTTAATTGGTCCACCGTCTTGGCCAATCTCAAGACAAGTGCATTCAGAATTTTACTTAGGAGCAAACTTGATTACCATATAAGTCAATACTTTATTGGACATGTTGGAAGTTTCACCCCTTACATAAAGTGCGATTAGAGTCCCTCACATGTGTGGGTGTAAGAAGCAAAAACTTTTTGTACCCAATTATGTTTCAATGTTGAGTGGTAAAAATGTTATGTCTGCTCATATTGCACGATAAGGGCAGTTTTAATCTAGGAAAAGCAGGTGTAGATGGTCGTAGAAAAGGGTTACGTTTTCCTTAGCTTTAGTTAAAGGAGACTAACTTTCAACCGCCATTATGATTGGTGAACTACGAACATAAATATCATTCACATTTATATTTAATTAGTTTTGTATGAGAGTAATATTCATAATTTACAAGGAACATATGGCCCGTTATAGAAAGGTCAATTATAATTTTTAACCTCTAAGTAGTTCTATTTGGCCTTCTTACTACTTTATGCAATGTAACCCTTCAACTATCCTAATTTGCTCAAGCAAATCCTTTCATCATTACTTTCAAATCATCGACATAATGTTGCTCACTTGATGAAAATTTGGATATGAGGCACCATCCTAGGAAAAATGGCGAGAGCACATGGGCTAGCATGCCAACCCTATCCAAACATCAAGAAGGGCTTAAGGACCCTCGCGAGGAATAATCCGATATCTAATGATAGGGTTGGAGGTCCTCACTAGTGGCAAGCAACCTTCACTTCACTTGCCACCGTTAATGGCTAGGAGCTATAACCTTTGTCGAGATGTCGCTTGCCCTTAGGCAGGAACAAGCTACCCACACCTAATATTGTCAATATTAATCACGCCATGCTCGTTGATCTCTCTTTTAGATGGCCTTTACTTGAGAACCGTAGGGGTTGTTCCCAATCCATTATTCACTCTATCGGTGTTACATTGGTTGGGAACAGATTAGGATGCATAAATTGGGAAGGTCACATAATTAAATTGCATAAAAAGCAAAAAGAAATAAATAAATAAGCTACGAGAGTGGCACCCAACTCAATTTCAATAATAAGTCATGAAGCTCAACTGTTATAAAAAGAAAAAAATAATAATTCCAAACAGTCAGTGAAAGCATGATGTTACGCGGTCCGAGTTGTACGGAGAAACCTCCCCCAATTGGCCGTGGACGCAATCAAGAAACCGAAGACCGTCCGTCCGTCCGTCCATCATGCCCTAATGGGGCCCCACCAGAATCCTTCTGTTCCACGATGGCGACACCTGTCGCGTCATTCTCGACGCAATTTGACCTTACCGCCCCTTCAATGTCAGCGCCAAGATTTGCGCAGGAACATTTACTCGGAAGCCATCGAAAATCATCAATCATTAGCGACAACTCTCGTGATTTGCAAAAACAACACATACCCATGTATCCCCCCTCCCCCACAACGGCTATAAAAAGGGAGAGATTTCGGCCAGATATATGGCATTTATTGAAAAAAAAAAAAAATCGAGAGATTGTATATTTATAAATCGCACATCATTATCGATTTTGATAATACACTCACGAAATATCTTCTTCTTCTTTTTTTAGTGTATCAAGTGCTCGACGAGCAATGAGAGTGCGAAGTTGATGCTCGGGAACGAAGGTGATTGTCTCTGTCCCTAATTTTGTCATACCTTCCATTCTTTCTACTGTTTATTGATGAGATGAAACTTAAAAAAAGATGAATTATGGTGGAAGCAATTGAAAACTACGCCTTTATGACCTTTTTCAGCTTTGAAATGATGGGCGATGCTTCCTCTTCTTCTTCCTTTTCCCTTTTTGTCCCTTAATGATTCTTATTTCCTATTCAAGAGGATTAAATAATTCATTCCGTGCTCTTTAAGCGCGATTAGTATTTTCTATTCTTTCTCTTTTATACTCTTTTTTTCTACATTCTTGTTTTAGGAGGATTGATTGGTTGTAGTCATGTGGTCGATGGTTGGATCGATCCTTGTGACCTTTTTTATACCGAGTGATTTTGTCTAACTTTGATCGATAAATTGCGTGAAAATTCAAGATGTAGGTTTTGTTTGGTTGTAAAAAAGGTTCCTCGCACATCATAAATTGATGCATTCATAACCAAATTAGTGTTATTTTTTTGCCATGGAACGAGTCAGTTTGTATTTTATTTGGAATAATTCGATTTTTGAGGCACTGTTGTGCATAACATGAGGCAATAAAATAGATTTTTTTCCTTTTTTTCCTTTTTTTTTTCTAACAAAGAAAACATTGGAAAATCGTAAATTTTTCCTTAATTGTTTTCTTCACTTTTCTCCTCGGTAGTCATTAACGTTACACTAATTAAATTAGTGCTAGTCAGGTGCAGATTTGACTTTGCTATCTGGAATCTTTTTTCTATCTTTATAATTTATAAGGGAAGTAAGAGTGTTGAGGAAAAAAAGGAAGGTATCATTAAAAAAAAAGGAACTTCCTTTTCCTTTAAATAATTAAAAGTGAGATAATACATAAGAGAAAGCAAAATAGGCAAGCACAGATGAGCCTTGCGAAAAAAATGCAAAAGATCAATTAATAAAGAAATAAACTTGACTGTTTTAGGAAATTAACATAAATTAACGAGATTGATGGCGACTGAATTTAAATTTCACATTTACCATGTTTATTTGATTATGCGACTTTTATATGAATGCTTTTAACCAATCATTTTCACTTATTGAAATTTTTTTAGAAGAAAGCTTGAAGTTGAAAGTAAGATTCTCATTTTTTTTTTCGGCAAATCAATAATCCAAAAATATATTATTTCGTTGTCTGTGTTGTCCAAATTCCCTGTTCTTTTCGATTTTGGCGATTCCCGTGCAATATCGTGATCTGCGCATTTACGACGAAGGCGGTCAAACATTCGTCGGACAGAGACACGACAAAAGACAGCAAGGGTCGAAGGCCCCATTCTCGACATGGCGAGGCTCGTCATTTCGCCCTCTCTCTCCCGAGAACTCGCAAAACGACAGTCATGGCGCATCACTCGGACATTCCCTTGTTTTCTCGGCAAACCCAGAACGAATTTTCTTTATCTCGCCCAATATAAAAATCCCCATAAAAAAAGACTGCAGCTTTAAGAGCGAGCAGCGAGCAGTAATGAGTAGAGCGAGGGTGTGTGAGTGTGCTTTAGAGAGAGAGAGAGAGAGAGAGAGAAATCTGACCCAGCAGTAGGTTGAGATTTGCGACCACGAACAGTGAAAGTAGCTGCGCTATAGTTTTGCTTTTTTCCTTACGGGCCTCAAGAATTGGAATCTTTTGTTAGCTTTGGTGAGCTCTGTTTTTCGCTCCTCCTTGTGCGGCAGGCTTTACTCTTTCTCTTCCTTTCTCTTCTTTTTTGGGTGTTGGGTCATGTTGGTTCTTGAACGTTGGGTTTCGTGGGAAGGAGTTGAGGAGTCTCCTTGAGAGCTCGCTCAGCATTTGAACTCTCTTCTTTCGTGGTAAGGAGCTGGTACGGTTATTCGTTTGATGGTTCAATGTTTCTCTGTTGGTTGATCGATTTCTCTGCACTAATCAAGAAAGCTTTCGTTTTCTCCTGCTTTTCTGCTTTGGGTTTCTCAACCCCTACGGTCTTGTGATGTGAGGACGACAATGTGGGCTTCTTTTTGCGTATTCATCTAAGCATTTGTTTTTCTTTATGGTATGCGATTTGATTACGTCATGGTGAATGAGGAATTTATGCATCCCTAGCTAAAATCCTTACTTGTCAAATCTTTTCTCTTTTTGTTGGTTCTGATCCTATGAACTCTCTTTTGATCAGGTAAACCTGTTATCACTTGATGAAGAAGTGCTGATTCCTGGAACTTGATGCGGTTGATCCGGTACTTTGCTTACTGCCCCTTGATTTATATAATTCCGACAATGATTTTTGGTGGGTATTGTGTTCGTAGCAAAATGAAGCAAAGTTGTCTTATTTATTTTGTGTCATTTTGGTAGATCTGCATCTCAAGATAAAGAGAGATCTTTTTCGTTCTCTACAGGATCACGTAGCAGTTGGTACCAAAACTGCAGTGGGACTACAAGATAAGTGTGCCGAAAATTTATCATTGTTGGTTGGCGTTATGGCCGCCACTGCAAATGAAGATTCTAAAGGGATGTATTCTTGGTGGTGGGGTAGTCACGTTACCCCAAAGAATTCCAAATGGATCGTGGAAAATCTTACAGGTATGGTTCCGTTGCTTATGGTTTCGCTCAGCATGGCTTCTGGGACACAGTATTGACAACTCAACTTAATGTTTCCTTCAGTGTTGTATGCTTGGACTAGGAAATTTGCTTGAAAATCAATTAAAGAAAGGGGTCCTGCAACACTATTGTCAGTGTTATAGCTAAGCAGTAAAGTTCACATTACAGGATAGTGAGTTTTCAAATGACCTAGGAGAGAAGGCTGGCCGCTATCTTAATCAATGTCTCAAGCACTGGTTAAATTTAGTTCTAGTATCTGGTTTGCCTGAAAACTTTAGAATTTCAATATTTTGAACGAAAATTTCTGGTTACTTTCTTTGAAAAGGTTGATAATTATGCATGCAATCCATGAGGTATCGTGCAGTTTGTAGTGCATATTCTACCTTCAGACCTTTTCTTATGATTTCATCGCAATATCACACTGCATATGATGTTAAATGTACTTATCCTTCTCCCTTTGAACAGATGTGGATGCCAAAGTCAAACAGATGATTAACATCATTGAGGAAGATGCTGACTCATTCGCAAGACGAGCAGAGATGTACTATAAGAGACGGCCTGAACTTCTGCATTTGGTCGAAGAGTTTTACCGAGCATATCGTGGATTAGCTGAGAGATATGATCATGCCACAGGAGTTCTGTGCCAGGCCCATAAAACTATGGCGGAAGCGTTTCCCAACCAAGTCCAGCCAGCACTTCTCGACAGTGATGAGTCTCCCAAGGATATTTTGGAGCAAGCTCTGTCATACTTCCAAGCTTGTGAGAAGAATGGAGCCGTGCATCAAGATTTCAAGGGTATGAGAAGTAGAAATGAGTCGAAACAGGTCGATGAGACTTCTGATTCTGGAGGAGGAAGTGAAAATGTGGTCCTCATGTGTCGTGATGCGGGAGAAAAAGAATACGGTGCACAATGTACTTGTAAGCGTGATGCGATGACACGCGAACTTGAGCGAGCAGGTGATACTGAGAAAGAAATGCAGAACTTGAACCAAGCACTTGCAGAGTTGGAGGCTGAGAGAGAAGTCTACGCACTTCAGTTTCATCAGAGTCTGGAGAGATTATCAAAATTGGAAGTGGAACTTACTCGAAGGGCCAATGAAGCTGAGGCAGAAGCTCAATCTATGAAGACAGCACTAGCGGATCTACAAGCTGAAAAGGAAGGCAATCTTATTCAGTACCACCTGGCTTTAGAAAAACTAAGAGCTCTTGAGAACACTATGTCATGTGCCCAAGAAGAGGTGGATGAAATCAAGCAGCGAGCTGATAAAGCTGAAACTAAGGCCGACACTCTAAAACAAGATCTTGCAAGGGCGGAAGCTGAAAAACAAGCTGCACTTCTTCAGCACAACCACTGCCTCGAGAAGATATCAAATCTGGAAGATGAATTAAAATGTGCAGAGGAGAATAACAGAGAGATTAAGGAAGCTGCTGCTGGACGTTGCAACAATTTGCTGATGACGATTTCTAATCTCGAGCAGGAAATTATGCGAAACCGGGCCCAAATGTTGGATCCTGATCGGGAAAAGGATTCGACAAAGCTAAAGAAAGCTGAAGAAATGTGTCTTCTTTTGGAGAGATCTAATCAGACTCTGCAGTCTGCTTTGGAGGCTTTGACAAAGAAAATGGAAGCTCAGAGTGAAGAAACTACAGAGAAGCAGAAGGAAATGGGAAGGCTCTGGACTTGTGTGCAAGAAGAACGGTTACGGTTTTCTGAGGTTCAAACTTCCTTTCAGAATCTACAGAATCTTCACTTTGAGACTCAGGAACAGGTGAGATCCCTAGCCATGAAGCTTCAGGAGAAGACTCAGCTTCTAGAAGACATGGAATGGCACAATAAGGGTTTGAAGGATGACATCCGGAAGGCCCGTGAGGAGAAGAAGAATCTAAATGAGGTCAATATGGCATCATCACTGTTGGTAAAAAACTTGGAAGATGAAATCTTGAGCATGCGAGAAATAATGCACAAACTTGAAGCGGAGACTGCAGCCGTAGTGGGCGAACGTGATTCTCTTCAAAAAGAAATTTACTACCTGAAAGAGCAACTAGATGACCAGAGAAAGAAGCACTGCTCAGTGATGGAGCAGGTGGCTTCCGTGGGTCTCGATCCGGGGCGTTTGGGGTCAGCTTTCATGGAGTTGATGGATACGAATTCAAAGCTTGAGAAGTGCTGCGATTTAGAACGAAGTGAAAAAGTCGGTCTACTAAGGAAACTGGAAGTCTCCGAGAAGCTTGTGGAGAAGACTGTCTTATTGGAGAATAGAATCTCGGATTTGAATGCTGAGGTGGAAGAGTATAAGCTTAAATTGAAGGGAATGGAAGAATCCTGTGAATCTCTCCTGGCATATAAGTCCAGTCTGATTTCTTATATAGAGAGTATGATTGGCAACTTTTACAAACTCATGGGGAAGAACGATACTTCTCAGAATTTGCTTAATGATGAATATGTGGATCTTGAAAAAGAACAGGTCAAAGTGAGGAATGCAGTAGATATGCGTGTGTTGCACGAGCAGGAAAAGTTTGAGAAGGAAAAGCTGGAATATCAGTTCAATGTCTTTCAGCAAAGACTGGAAAGCCTGGTGAGCAGTTATAAGGGATTAAAAGGTGATTACTCGAATATGAAGGAGGAGAGAGAATCCTTGATCTTGAGCATCCAGAATCTGCAGCTTGATTTGAACAGAGAGATTGAGGATCATTACAATTCTGTGCAGTTGAGTAGGACCCGGTTAGCTGATGTGGAGTGCCGGATCATTCACCTGCAGCAAGAAGCTCAGAGCAAAGATACAGAATGTGAAGAGGAACTGGAAAAAGCTTTGGACTCTCACATGCAGATCTTCATTTTGCAGAAATTCCTGGAGGATCTGCGGGAGAAGTATTTCTCACTCTCACTCAGATATCATACTCTAGTAGACGCATGGCAATTCTCACAGAAGCAAATTTCTTACTTGGAGAGTGAAAATCTTGAACGTCTGGCCGAGCTCAAACTTTTGTCTGATGAAATTACTGTAGAACGATTGGCATTGTATCGGATTTCAAAGACTCTTGAGATCTGTTCATGTCAAGAGTTTGAAGACCATATGGATTTTGACCATGATCTTATACGGAATACTCTGACAAAGATTAGAGATCTGCAAGAATCATTTTCTAAGTTAGAAGAGGAAAATCTCCGGGTGGTTTTTGAAAAATCAGTCCTATATTCACTGCTCAAGCAAGTGGAACTAGAGGCCACAAAGCTTGCAATAGAACGAGATGCCCTTCATCAAGAGCTAAAAATCAAATCTGAGAACTTCGATGTGTTGAACTATGGCCTGCAAAAGGTTATAGATACGAATGAAGAATTGAAGCTGAAGTTCTCAGAGGGAATTGACAACGAAAAGGTGCTGAAATCCGAAATATTGAGAGCAATCGAGAATGAGAAGCTAGAGGTGCTGAAAAAGCTGGAGGATTTGAAAATAGAGTATGCTGATATCAACATAGGACGAGAGCATCAACAGAAGCAGAATCTCAGACTGTCTAAAGATTTGAGTCATCGGACCAGAGAGGCGAGATTTCTTCAGGAAGCAAAATGGAAATTGGAGGCTGAGCTGATAACCTCCAAGATTGATGAAGCATTTCTCAAGGAGGAAATTCTTGAGCTCAATGAAGCCCATCAAAGTGCAAGTGAAGCAAGATGTGTGGAGATTGAACAGCTAAAAGAAACAATCATTGCTTTGGAAGGAGAAAATGGCGGACTGAAAACTCAGCTTGCTTCTTACGTTTCAGGAGTACTTTCTTTGGCGGAATGTATTTCTTCATTGGAAAATTGTACGACTGTCCATAAAGATTTTTACAAATACAAGAAAGAAGTTGTCAAGGTAATTTTCCCCCTGCCCTTAATGCACCACATGCTAGTGGATCTGCTCATTACATCTCCCTTTAAATTTGTTGAAAAAAATTTGACTTGTCTGTCCGTCGTCCTAGTCCACGGGAAATTTCTGCACTCCCTTTGCAATTACTTGAAATCTTTATGAAATTGTTGCCCTTAAAACTTGATCATCTATCCTTTATTTTCTATCCAAATCTGTTGTGGACATTAATTTGAAATCTTCTTGCTAAACAAGAGAACTGTTGTTTGCTTATTTTGCTAGTACATTATCATGCGACTCCAAATTAATGTTCTTGTTTATATTCCCTTGTTACCAGGAAATCAACATGATGACACAACAACAATCTGGGATTTCTGAATCCATTGGAAATACAAGATTGATGGTGCCAGATTGTTTTTCTGCAATGCAGGACCTGCAATTAAGAATCAAGGTAATTGGAGATACGCTGCTGAAAGTTGAGGATCCGACTGTTCTGGAAATCTTGAGTTCAAATGCCAAATTGGAGGAGTTGGAATCTACCAGATCTCAGAAACATGTCCCAAGAAAAAAAGAAAAGGAAAGACGTGGTGATGGACCTGATAATGACATGAAGATACGCAAAGCAACTCGTCAGATATCTGTGACTGAGAATGAGCTTCTGACTAAAGACATCATGCTCGACCAGATTTCCAAACATTTGCCCTATGGGGCTCGTAGGACTGACTCAGTTGAGGCTGAAGATCGAATGCTTGAGCTGTGGGAGACCAGCGACTCAAGTGGGATTATCGATCTTAAAGTTGGGAAAGCTCACAAGACCTTTGATATGCCCAATGACTACTACTTTGTCGAAGCAGATAAGGAACAGAGGTCCTGTAACCCTTCTGGAGAGTCACCTGATGAGAAGGATCTCAGCGTTGATAAATTAGAGATACCTGAGAGCTTGACAGAACCTCGTCGAGCAAGGATCAAGAGGAAGATATTAGAGAGGCTTAACACTAATGCTCAGAAGCTGACAAACCTGCAAATAACAGTGCAGGATCTGAGGAGGAAGGTGGAGAACACAGAGAAGAACAGAATGGAAAAAGGCCTCGAGTACAGCAATGTGAAGGAGCAGCTGGAAGAAGCTCAATCGAACATCAACAAATTATCTGACTCAAATAATAAGTTGATTAGAAATGCTGAGAGGCGCCTATCTTCCTGTGACAGCAAATCCACCAGAGATCCAGATGATCGTGGTTGCGCGAGGAGGCTGATCTCAGAGCAGGCTCGAAGAGGGTCGGAGAAAATCGGGAAGCTTCAGTTGGAAGTGCAGAAGATACAATTCCTTTTGCTGAAGATGGATGACGAAAAAGAGTGCAGAACAAGAACCAGAGTGGTCGACCGAAAGACAAGAGTTTTGCTTAGGGATTATCTAATAAGTGGCAGACCAAGAAACCCACAGAGCAGAAAGAAATCTCCCTTTTGCTCGTGCGTTCAACTCCCGTCCAGAAGGCAGTGAGGAATGGCAGAAGTAGAGTTAGTTTAATGGGCGTATTTAGCAGAGAAAGGCGTTATCTTCTCTAGTGTAGGGATCATATTGTATATCTCAGGCCATATCCTAGGAAGAGACACTAACTAGAGCTCCGTACGTTTCAGCGTTTTGTTACTTTCAGCTCTGTCAACTCTCTGAGATCATTATCTTCTTTACTGTAGGGATCATATTGTATATCTCAGGCCTTATCCTAGGAAGAGACAAGTTAGAGCTCCTTTATGTTTCACCGTCTTGTTCGTTTCAGCTCTATGTCGACTTTCTGAAGTCTTGGGAAGATATATGAAGAAATATGTCGAAGGTCATCGCTGTTACTCATGCTTTTGATTTTATGTTAGGACACAAATTATCAATGCATGTACAATGCTACATGTTCCATCTTAGGTAACTTTGAAAGTGGGATTGGATTTGAAGAATTTGCAGTAAGCTTCAGTATAAACTCTAGAACATAAAGATCAAAGGCCGCTCTATCATGGTTGCTTCTTGCTTCTGCACAATCTTCTCAAATTCTCATGCACTATTAGCTGCTCCTAGCGCCCAAAATTTCTTGATGGCTTCTCGATTGCTCTCTGTTTTTTTACTAAGAAGGTTGCTTCATGTTGCACAGTCCAGCCAGAGCTGCATGTTCTTAAATTCAAGTAGAATAAGAAAATTCACAGTGATTTCTTCTTGCGTGTACTGTTTAAGTTGCATTATTTATAATCACGGTAACTTTTTTTTTTGGTGGTTGTGTAAGCGAGAGATCTCATTCATAACTTCGAAGTCCTAAGACTATTACAAACGTACTAACAGTTGCATCAATTTCCAGCTCCTACATGGCTCAACATGTTGAGATAAAACCACACAGTCGCCAGTTTTTACATCAATTGGAAAAACAACACTGCTGTCTACATGAAATTCAGCTTCGTGAATCTTCCAGTTCCTGGCAGCCCATATGCGATAAATTGCAGCTTGCCGAGCTACGTTAAAAATGACAGATGAAAGTGATTTGCCTTTCGCACACCGAGACACCTACTGCAACTCGGTATTCCGGCAATGAGCAGCCCTTTGCACTCCACATCTGGTATAGACTCGGTGCCATATATCCCCAGCAAGTGCATATCCATTAAGTTATTTGGTGCGATGATTTATGTTACGTGGCAGTGATATACGTGACATGATATGCCAATCAAAAGTGAACGATCACAAAATTTAAGCACCACATAAGATGAGGTGCGTGGCATGCAAGTAATATGATTGGTTGGTTACATCATATACACAACCCTAGATGTGTGGCATCACTTCAAATAATTTTCCAGTCTGAGGAAAGCATATTGAAACACAAAATTGGTATCAACCGAGTTGAACCATCTAGCCATTCTATCTTCTATAGAGAGCCTATTCAATATAGCCAACCAGCGAATGAAGCTGCGGTTTGGAATATTTGGAACAAACGAAATGACTTTATGCTGTGTAACCTCACTGGCTCCGAGTTCTTAAAAATACTTCATGCGCTGCCAACAGAGAATATGCTAGGAGTAGTAGCCAACCCGACCACCCTATCCTTTAATTCTCGAAATGGGCTTGCATGGAGACTGAGAAATCTGATCTCACTGTAGGACACATCTAAGCACAATTCTCTATTACATCAGCCACACAAGCACATACATCAGGGGCAAAATACCAGATAGTAGAAACATGGGACAGACAGATAAACTCTTATCGATTAAAATGGGGTTTGCTAATATCGATTAAAATGGGGTTTGCTAATACACAGTGCCACTAAAATTGGCCCCAAAGGCAATGCAGGCAAAGTGCTCATCATTATTATTCATGCATCTGGACTTGAAGCATTCTGTAATAAGTTGATTCAAGTTAGCGTCATAAGTGTCATTGCCTCTACTCAGTCATTGCAAGCCACTGCGCCATAAAATCTAGTTCACTGAAAAATATCATCACAGGACCAAAAAAGAGTTGAAGTAATATATATGATGGTTAAGCTATCTGATGATTTTCAGATGATAGAACTGATTCGTAATAGGCTCATAATGTACTTAGAACACCTGCCAAAAGATGGTGAACTAAGAGTGCAGACTCTTTTAGTCCACCACCTCTTAGTCTCCACACGGAAAAATGAAACTGAATCTGCACATTAGGAAGGTCGGTTGAACTGAAAAGTTAGGTGAGAACTATTCATAATAATTGCCAGGTGTATACATGAAAGAGACTCTTTACTTTGATGGAACACTCTCTCGTCGGCACTGCAAGTTTTTAGCAAGGTTTTCCCTCAATGCACTCCCCAGTGGATCAACTTGCTTGCAACCCTGTTCTACATAGCCAAAATCATGGTGACCGGGTAAAGCAACATCGAATGCAACTTATCCCCACTGTCAAGAATGATATTGTGGAGTAAACAGCAAACTAATATAATACTAGGTAGCTTCTGTTTGTCAGGCCTCCACATGACTTTGCTGAGAATTCTCCAACTTCCCTTTAATTGCGAGAATGCCTTCACCGCAAGTGATCTTGCAGATTCATGCACGGCATTAAAATCAGACATGGAATCCATAAGCCCACTTCCATCACTTTCGTAAGGAGTTATAAGCCATGGAAGGAGAGGGTATGAAGCGCCACCAACTATATATTCCCTGGCCTCACATTTCTCAATCAAAGTCTTAGTATTTCCGTTTAATCGTTTTCCACATTCACAGAGTTTGAAAAACCCAGAGAACTTCAGGAGTTTGGACCCTATCATTCCTCCAGGCAAACCTGTAACAATATCAAGAAACCTCAACTCGTCGTCCACAATTCCCTGCAATAACATACTGTAGTTATTAGCAGGGTCACACCAATCGTCTGAAGTTTGCACAGCTGGAAGGGTCATGATAATGTGAGTGGCATCAATGGCCCCGCAACAGTTGGGCAATCCACAAAATGCCTCAAATCTGGCCTTTATTTCGTCCATCCTAGAGGCATCTGGCCACTTAAGATGGTGTCTGCCGCGTTCTTCCAGTGCTTCAATAAACCTCCAGGTCACCTGAGAGACTGTCGACTGTCCGACTCCAAAGGCAGCTCCAACAGAAACTTGAGATTCCCCAGATGCTAGCCTTCTTAGGGCGATCGCCACTTGCTTTTCCACACTAAGTAACCTCCCTTCAATATTAATGAGTCCTGAAGGTGGTCTAGAAATAAGATCTTCTCTCACGAGGGAACAAATATAGGCAAAAGTCTCCTTTGACGCCCGGAAGTAATGCTTGAATCCTTCCGCCTCATCCTCTGGCACCGCGGAACCTAAAAGTAGAGCCACATTTTAAGATTGACTAACAATTACAAGTGTACGACTACCACAGAAATTTAATGCACTTCAGAATCAAAACTCATGGAAATTATTGTCCTTCCTATTTCGAGACATGTTAGCCAAGAGAGAGTTTATCTAAAGGGCAGAGACTAATCCTCACATAAAGGTCAAGAAAAACATTTGTTGTCAATTAGATGAAGGACAACTATCAAACAGAAATTTTCAGACAATTGATTCAACGTATGGAACTATACATCATGATGGACAACCTACCAGCACCTACCCCCAGAGTCTCCACTTCTTTTCCGAATCAACCAATATATGCACTTTTAAATGACACATATCAGCCACATCATAAAGTCCCCCTGGATCTCTGCTCTAATTCATGTTAAGCCACAAACAAACTCACTCCTATCTGATGCTATACAGATTGAATTGTCCAGATGAAGGACTCGCACCATCTGTTAATCAAAAGATCCCTTTGCCTGTTACTAGCCTTGAATCAAATGTAGTCTGGAGACACTAAAATGAGTGACAATGCAAAATCAAGGTTCAAAATCATGTGATCTAGAAAATTAAATAAGCACCCAATTTTTCTTTTCCTAAAATAGTAACCTTGAACAGGATGCAAGTGATAAAATCCCTCTAGCAGATCCACCTCCAGAAACCAGACTCACAAAACCTTTGTAGACTCAACATTCAACTATATGATCTGAAAAAAACGATTGCTATTCAATTTCATGCATAATCAACATTTAAAATCAATCTCCTAATCTTCTATGAAACCCGGGTGTATGTATGTGAGGTTCATTTGTGCAAATCACATAACATTAAAGTGAATGTTTAACTGTGGTCCAGCCCAGATGGTATTTGGAGTCACCATCAGCATTATCTAGCAGACCGAGGAAGCCTACACTCAATTTTCAACTAATCCTAAAATGGGATGCAACACGTGCAGATCATGTGGGCATGGGGACATGCTTTTCTCTTCTCACAGAAGGTGGGATTTGCAGTGGTGAACGTGGGAAAGGGTAAGCTCTTCCAAACGGGCCAACTTGTGGATGTCAGACATGTGCTGAAAGATAACCCCTCACTAGTTTCTTTCCAAAGCTTCTGCACAATGCGATCCTAACTTTTCGTTACTCTTAAATTTCACACCCAGCAAATTGACCAAAAGGCTCCCATCCAATCCATCCATTTATATGGTCCACCATACAGTAAGAGTTTCTACATATCAAACAGATCAAAAATTGCCTCAAACACCATACCAAAGTACATATCCTCCTCACAGGGACATCCACCAGAACACCACCAGCAGATCATTAGTGTGGCGCGGTACCTGATCTCCTCATTCCTATGCCGGCCCTGTAAACCTTCCACAGAGTCTCCACTTTAGCCCTTTAAAGATTTTATTGAGGGCATCCACTGGCAGGAAAGGAACAAATACAGGTTTCCACAGCAAAAGGTTGAAGAAACCTAGTCTCTTAATGCACAAGCAAATCCCCAGAATGGTGATGTGTGACTTCTCCATACCTGACCTGCTAATGACTCTACTCTCACCCCCAGTGACTCTGTTTAAAATTTCTTTAGCAGCTTAAACAGCACTTGAAATGCCTAGCCTGATTGCCAGAAAAGTATCGTGAAATGAACAGCTAATGCAATGTGCTCAAGTCTCTCGATCAAAATCCATGAGAGCCACTAATTAAGATAACTTATGAGGCTATTTTCCCTAAGTTCTAGCAGGTCAATTGCTTTAGGGTTTTCCAGAACCCACACAACGGAGGAAACTGTTTTAATTCTAACAAGAGTTGCCTTCCCTTCAAAGTCCTTCAAGTAATTTCCCGTCAACCAAACATTTTAAACATCTTCAGAACACCAACGTCGAAGAACTCCAATACCTTCATCTGAATTCAAGCCAACTCCACTGAAACCGTTCAATGCCCCGTTTCCCCTCCTCCATCTGCAGCCAAGAGCTCGACCCTTGTCCTACCCCAATTTGAAATCTAGCTCCCACCCCAAAATATCAAGACGAAAGCCAATAAAAATCACCTACTCAGAAGAAAAACCAAACCAATAGGCAGACATTTTTTAACTTTCTATCGCACGGAGCTCACATTTTCCACCGGCAACGCAAGCTAGATTGCACTCGACAATGCACAAACACGTCCCGTCAACCATCACCGCATCACAACACCAAAACCCAGAAACCAAAATCCGATCTTTTTTCCGACCCAAATCCGCGAAACCGCCAAAGCTCCATCCTTTTCGCCAAGCGAGCGAGATGGGCCTGTTTCCCAGAAGCCGACGCGACCGGAACCATCAAAGGTAAAATTCAAAAGACGCGGAGCGAGGCGAGAGAGGGGAACCTGGGGACGGGGAGTTCTTGCGCCAGAAGACGTCCCACCAATCGGTGTCGCTGGTGTTGGGGTCCGCGGGGGCGGCGGCGGCGGCGGCGGCGGCGGCTGAGGAGACGTTCCGCCGCTTCTTCAGCTTCTTCGATTCCTTCTTGCTCCTCCTCGATTTCTTGCCGGGCGCCATTTCGCAATCCCGGCTCGAGCTGTGCTCACCTTTGAAAGGGGAGTGGAGGCTGCAGATTGAAGAAGGAAGAAGACTGCCAACTGTGAAATTGGTAATTCCTCAGCAGCAGTCGAGTGTTCTACAAAATTAAAATTGGAAAAGGGAAAAGGGAAAAATTCCACCGATGGTTTAACGTTTAGAATGTAATTCCAACAAGTTAAACCACCTCTTCTTCCAATAATTTTAATTCAGCGGTTGCCGGCTGCAAAAGTTTTCACGCATTAGAGCAAGAGGGTAGTGAGGGTTTCGGCCTTTGGCCAAGTCCATCAATTTCGTAAAGTGCTGTGGTGGAAAGTCGATTGTTTTGGTTGCCTCTATGCTTTTTATAGACATGCACGGCTTGCTCGACTAAATTTAAACGTGTGCATTATGGCATGGGCACTTACTTTATGACGAGGGATAGCAATGAAGTTTTCACGGCATGCTATTTTGAAGAAAATGATTAGTCTTCCGGCAATTTTCAATCATTTTAAGTCATGCAGAGAAAACGTATTGAAAAGATAAGTTTAAAAGTATTTTGTCATTTGCGATGTTTATATGCCAGCATTGTATGATTGTGTTATTTGATTTGTATTCATTGTCAGATCCCATGCGATGAGATAATGAGATATGAACATATGCAATGATCGGTTTTGCTTCGGAGTTTTAATCATCGTACAGTAAAATTTCTTTTTCGGTTTACCGATTTCTCATTAGGGAACAGAGAGAAATTGGAAAAACCCGTTGATAACACAACCGATTTCTCATTTCAAACGGTTTGTTTGGTGTTGTTTTGGAGAAAAATGAAAACTAGAAATTGTAGGCTTCTATTTCTGAAGTAGAAATAGAAAACTATTTCTCCACTTCTTCCTTCCAGACTCCTCTCCTCTCCTCACTATCATGCTTTCCCCCATTCCTTCTCCTCACGACGCCGTTTTATTTTAAAAAAAAAAAAAAAATTAAAAATAAAAAATAAAAAAAAATAAAAAAAACCTAGAACCTAGTTTAAAAACTTCTTGTTTTATTGAGAAAATAAAATTTGGCGTCCAAACCCGACACTGCATTTATTTTCCAATTTTCTTGCCTAACCACCCTTTTTGGAAATAATCTCGCGCAACTTTTGTTTTTCTCTAAAGTTTTCGGAAATAAATTCGTAGGTGCTCCCGTACTCAAATTAATCGATCAAACTTTGCACGCGCCTAGTTTAAAACATCATTGTTTTATTGAGAAAATAAAATTTGGCGTTCAAACCCGAAACCCCATTTATTTTCTATTTTCTTGCCTAACCACCATTTTTGGAAATAATCTTGCGCAACTTTTTTTTTTTCCTAAAGCTTTCGGAAATAAATTCGTACGTGCTCCCGTACTCAAAATTAATCGATCAAACTTTGCACGCACCTAGTTTAAAACCTCCTTGTTTTATTGAGAAAATAAAATTTGGCGTCCAAACCCGACACCACATTTATTTTCTATTTTCTTGCCTAACCACCATTTTTGGAAATAATCTCGCGCAACTTTTGTTTTTTTCTAAAGTTTTCGGAAATAAATTCGTACGTGCTCCCGTACTCAAAATTAATCGATCAAACTTTGCACGCACCTAGTTTAAAACATCATTATTTTATTGAGAAAATAAAATTTGGCGTTCAAACCCGACACCCCATTTATTTTCTATTTTCTTGCCTAACCACCATTTTGGAAATAATCTTGCGCAACTTTTTTTTTTTTTCTAAAGCTTTCGGAAATAAATTCGTACGTGCTCCCGTACTCAAAATTAATCGATCAAACTTTGCACGCACCTAGTTTAAAACCTCATTGTTTTATTAAGAAAATAAAATTTGGCGTCCAAACCCGACACCCCATTTATTTTCTATTTTCTTGCCTAACCACCCTTTTTGGAAATAATCTTGCGCAACTTTTTTTTTCTAAAGCTTTCGGAAATAAATTCTTACGTGCTCCCGTACTCAAAATTAATCGATCAAACTTTGCACGCACCTAGTTTAAAACATCATTGTTTTATTGAGAAAATAAAATTTTGCGTTCAAACCCGACACCCTATTTATTTTCTATTTTCTTGCCTAACCACCCTTTTGGAAATAATCTTGCGCAACTTTTTTTTTCTAAAGCTTTCGGAAATAAATTCGTACGTGCTCCTGTACGAAATAAATCCAAAAGCTTTAGAGAAAAAAAAAGTTGCGCAAGATTATTTCCAAAAAGGGTGGTTAGGCAAGAAAATAGAAAATAAATGCGGTGTCGGGTTTGACGCCAAATTTTATTTTCTCAATAAAACAAGGAGGTTTTAAACTAGGTTCTAGTTTTTTTTTTTTAAAAATTTTTAAATTTTTAAATTTTTAAATTTTTTTAATAAAACGACGTCGTTTTGTTTTTCGAGCATCCATGTCGGCGCCGGTCCATCCACGTAGGACGGCCGGCGTTGGCTTTGTATCCACGTAGGCATTTTCCGAGCTAAATTTGCCGGAAGGACTAAATCGGCACCAAATAGAAAGGTTTAGGACTAAATCGGTACCAAAAAAGGTTTAGGACTAAATCCGCACAAAGACAAAAGGTTTAGGACTTTTTTGGCACTTCTCCCTAAATTAAAGTGATTTACCAACTTTTATCAAATTAAATTACCATCACAAGCACCAAGAAGAGTGAAGTAAAAGGATGGGGACAACATGATTCATAGAAATAGAAATTTTTTTTCTGTTATCAAACGGATTTCTGTTTCAGAAATAGAAATTTTGAGTCGTTATCAAACAAGTTTTTTTTACTCAAAAACTTGACTGAGAGTAGAAACGAGAAATTGATTTCTGGCCAGAAATCAATTTCTGTTTCAGAAATTTTGTCATGCGCTACCTAATTATAACGGATGAGATTTTTAGCACATAACCTCAATTGATGTGATTTTTGGGACACAATCATAGGCAATATAGTTTTCAAGATTGATTTATACCGGTATATATATGGATTTTAATATTGTATTGAGTTATTGGAATTGCTTATTCGATGTGAATGCAATTCTTTCTTAAAATTGCATTATTTGTAGCTTGATCCCATAGAAGTGGCATTGGTCACTTGCTCAACAATGATTTTGGTCACCCTTTTTTCCGACCCTTCAGGTTGGAAGGTTAAATATTCACAAACGCTGCATTTCGAATGAAAAGTAATCAAGGAATCATTTGGAAAGATAATTCTCTTAATTATTTCAGAATGAAGTTAAGGACTTGGAAAAAAAATTTGGTTGAAAATTTTATCTTTATAATTATTGATTTATGATACTTTGGAACATACTATGAATTTTATTTTTCAATGAGAATTACGTTTAACAATCAATTATACGTTACAAGTTGAATTAATTTATGGTTTCATCCTTTACTTTGTGAAGGGTAGCCATATCATTCTTTTGAATCTTAGCATGGATTAGTTTGTCTTGGTTGTTATCTCAAAAAAATTTTCATGGTACCGGAGTTAGAAAACATGGCATGAGCCATTCATAGGTCAATTTTATAGAGACACTAAACATGGTCAATGTGAGAATCTATCTGACCATAGTTAATTTCCGCCATGTCCATTCTCGACATAATCCATTTGATCTCATCTCAATTTAAAATGCAGTCAAAAGCGGCTGTTTAAGTACATGAGATAGAGACTTTTGGCAACCCTCGTCACATTGTTTTGCCCCCATCCTTGCTCATAGAGACAGATCGCTGGTCGGGTGGAGTGATCCCATGTCCCTATTGAGAGCTTATACAAAATACGATTGCTCTCTTGCCATGGTTGCCAAGGACGGTAATGCCTGCGCAAACTGCATAGCTTGTGGTGTAGTCCATCTTCAGACATTGTTCCACTTCTCGTCGGATTCGTCAGTCTTTGCGTCGACTCTGCATTTGTGAAGCATGAAGTTGCATGCCCCAACCGCCTGTTCGACGGTTAAGAAGAACTGCTCTTGGCCTAAGTTCTCGACGAACTTGGACTTGCTTAGCTTCTTCATCACGTCGCCTCCCGGATTCGCCAAAACCAGCTATTGAAAGATGGAAATGAGAAATGAAGGTAGGCACTGCTTGCATAGGTTCTTGTTGACAGTAGTGGTGACCTAATAAGGAAATCTGTATGACAAGATGAGCAAGACTGTACCTTGAGATCTCTTCTTTCTATGGTTTTCTTGATCTCTTCAAACATGCTTATACCGCTGGTATCAATTCCACCAACCGCTGCTCGACACAATCATACATAAACTATTTTCAATACCTGCGTATCGCAGTTTCATAGCATGTCGCAAATGGCTTCACTTTGGTACTCACCTCCCATGTCTAGGATAACATATTGCAGATTGGCCTCTCCCGAAGCTTTCAACCGGTCTTCTTCTTCGTCGATCCACCTCGAGATCCTGTAAGAACATATGTTCATGCGTACATGAAGAGAAACGATAAACTCAGCAAAGGAATCTACTGGTACTGTATTGAGGGGCTTTCTCATACCTTTCTCTTAAGTAGCTCGCGTTAGCGAAGTAAATCGGAGCGTCGATCTCCAATATGAGGATTCCGGGCACATTTTTGGCAGTTGGGTACTGCTCAATGTTTCTGTAGGCATTGCAGTTTGGAATCCTTCCTAGAACAAAAGTTTTGGGCCTTGCAATAAAGAGTAATACCCTGAGCAACGATATTGCTACCTGTAATTACACAAGCAAATACAGTTCATGCGCATGTATTGAAAAGAAGATGCAAAGAAAAAGATCTGCGGATGCATACCGCTATGACTAAGCCAGTCTCGACACTGCCAAACACAACACCGACATAGGCGGTGATACAAACAACGAAGTCGAATTTGTCGACCTTCCACAAGTGGATGGCGGCATCGTAGTCTATCAGGCCAAGCATGGCGGCGATTATGATAGACGACAGCACCACGAGGGGTGTATAGTGGAACAGAGGTGTTAGGAACAGCAACGTCAGCATGACGGCGATCGCCATGACGATGTTCGACACTGCCGTCTTGCATCCCGCGTTGAAGTTCACCGCCGATCGCGAAAATGGCCCTGAAATTTCAATGAATACGCTAAACATCAATGCAATGTATCATTCATCGATGCCAAATTGAGAGAAAATTAGGTAATTACTTTTGGTAATCTTATAAATTAGATTATGTATGCTCTGCCTAAGAGTGTACAGGAATTACCAGTGGTGAGATAGCAAGAAGTGCAAGAGCCAGCAATGTTCATCATCCCAAATGCAATCATCTCTTTGTTCCCATCAATGTGGTAATTCTTGAACATGGCAAAGCTTCTTCCAACTGCTATTCCCTCCTGCATTCATACCACCCATCACACATGTAACACAGCTGCTTCTTTTACCAATTGACAATCTATTTGCTTATGAATGCACTTTCTTTTTCTTTTCATATTGCCAAATTTGACATTTTCCATTGAATCCCAAGGCATCAAGTCCAATGAATAATACTGATGCAGAGTCAGGATTGATGGGTCATAGCAGTTACTATTATTAAGCCAATTACTGCAACTGCATCGACCAATGATTATAGGTTGATAAAACTTGCATGTAGACAATTGACTGGGCTCACTAGAGTCCAGAACAAATCTTTCTGCAGATGTCACACAATGACATGGACACTAAATATGTTAAAGCTTTGAAATTCCCTGTTTTCCATATCTTGATAAGGGTATTTTATGCGGGACCAAACCGTCATGCAGTGAAGATTTACCAAATTAGAGCTGACAAGACAAAAAAAATTATAGAAGGGGCTGAGGTTTGAAGCAGAGAGCGACTCACAGCTAGGGCTATAACGCCCGTGACAATGCCAGTTTTGATGGCCGTGGAAAGATAAGGAGACCTGAATGTCAAATCCATGCCGGATGGTGGGTTCAGGCCCTTCTTCAATGGACCAATCTGACAAGAAGACAGAACAAATCACAAATTAACACACATAAAACAACATTATTCACTTCAATTTTGGTTCTTTTATTCAACACTTCTTCCATTTCAATAATTGCAGAGGACAATTGGGTTAGCTCGGTGACCCGCCAATCAGATTCCCTCAATCTCCCCCTTTTCCCTCTCTCCCCCCACTCTTTTCACCATCTTTCTAAGTTGTTTTTGTCTGCATTTGGGCTCTCTGACATGATCAGAAAGACCGTGCACATTATCGAAATGGGCCAAAAAAAGCCTCCCCCCACAGGAACATGCGCGAGCAGTACCATGTCCCGCTACGGCTCGCTGGCTTTGTGTTATGATTGGCGAGGTAAAAGTCACTGACAACTTGGGACCGGCCCGAGGACAGAAACTTGAAAGGCCGTGTGCTTTTCGATACAACACACATGCACAGGTTGGTGGTGGTCCAGCCTGTTCATCTGTGGACTGATCTGTCCTCACCCCTGCCTTTATCGGCGGTCCATGGTCGGTACAGTGTTTTCGCAGCAGTCGCGGCGTGAAAAGAAAAGATGATGCTGCTCTAGCTTTCGTAAGATGCTTAGCAAAACGCCTCGTGGCGGCCGCGGCACCCCGACAGCTATAATAGCCGATGGCAGCTTTTAGGAAGTTGCGTCGTCCAGATTTGAAGTGGTGCGACTCTGAAAACATGTTTTACCAAGCACAGGCCTTACCAGAGACGCGTGTTGCAAGCACTTAACGTCTCCAGCTTCATTCAGGGAATAATCACACCACGGTCGTACCTAATACACACTTGATGATGCAGCATATTGTAGACAAGCGTTCGAATATAGCCTATGAATATCATTTCAAGTTCGTGCTCAGTGCCTAATTCGCCCAATTAACCTATTAATTGATGTGATGAATTGCCAATAAAAATTTAAGCAAGGCGGTCTTATCTAGCACCTTGCAAGAGTCCATATTTTCGGATTATAAACTAATTTTACAAGCTAGCTTTCTTCTTACCTAGAATTACTTGTTTCCTAACTACCCACATCAGATCATTTTCTATTATACTCCTAGGCTTGTTCTTGAATTTCTGATGGACTTATTCAGTTTTATATGCGGGAGGACTGGGGCACTTACCACTGGAACGCCATGCTTTTCAGCGTGGGTTAGGTAAACCAGGAGACTTCCCAGGATCACCGTCGTCAGCGGAGCCATTGCTGCTATCCAGAAGAACCTGGGCCTCCTCTTGCTCTTCATCATAAAAAAGAAAACAATCCAAGATTAATTATCAGAACATATATGCATGCAACTGTTTGCAAAGGTTTTTATTTTTCGAAATAGAGAAAAGTCACGTTATAATACCCTTTTAGATTTTTTTAGGAGAAGGGTTTATGCATTCTTTTTTATTGCAATTGATTATAATATTGCATATGTTCTTTGAGTATAGAGCGTAAAAACAATATTATTATAGTGGAGGTAGTATAAATTCTCTTAGCAATATGTCTCTTTTTTGGGGGGGTTCGAAATAGAGAAAAAGTCGCATTATACCCATTCTAGATAAGTAGGGAAAGGATCCTGCATATTCTATTTAAAAATTCCCACAAAAAAACATAAACTATGCGAATTATTCGGAGAGTTTTGGCGACACAAAAAAAGTTCGGAATATTGATTTTGTGGTGACCATTATTTAAGATTTTTGGTGGTATTAAGCATTCCTAAATAAATTGCTTAAAGAGTGGAAGCAGGACGGACTTGGATAGTAAAGAGAACGTGATCAAAAGGTTAAATGTTCCAAGTTGAGCAGGAAGCTGCCAAAAATGTACACATCGAGGACAATTTGCAAATATAGAGTCCCACAAATATTTTAATACTACCATTTTTTCGCGCTAGAAAAAGAGGAAAATATCAAAATAAAAAATAAAAAAAAATTTCAAAGTGAAAGATTTGAGAGCAGAAAGGGTCAGATTCACTTACAAAGTATCTGGTGAGAAGGAGGAAGAAAAGGAAACAACACCCCAGGACACCACTTTCCCATCGCCACTGCCAAAAAGGGGCCAGCATCGCAAAAAGATAAGATAGATATGTGTATGTATGTGTCTATATATAACTATATAAAACTATATATTATAAGTAGAAAAGTGACGTTATTTATCCTTAAAGTAAAATTTCTCCTGCTCACACAATTTTTCGTATCATCTCCACTTCTGATCATAATTCGTTTATCATTTTCTGAATGATAGAACTAAATAAATGAGAGGGTTTATTCACGCAAATAAAACTTATGCTAAGTTATAATGTTAAACTAAAATGAGCATAATCATGCAAAAATGATGAAATCAGATTCCTAACATGTGATCCACAAGCTTTAATACACTAGTGAATGTAAAGCAATCTTATCAATATTCTCTCGTGATTGTGCATATCTCCTAACTTCTTCGGTTAGGAAGCTTCTTTGTTAGGACATCAACATAGAGAAATTGGTTGTTTTAGCACAATGCATCGTCTTTTGAATAATTTTCTTACCCTATAAGTGCAACTTTCATTGGGTTCTGCATGTAAGTGGAAGCTGTATCTTCTTAAATAAATCCTCCAAAGTTAGCCTAGATGTTGGAACAAACTTTGTTGCTTTGGTACTTTATTTTCAGTATCTATTCGTCGGTGACCATAGGATAAACAAATAGAGGAACCGGATAAGTGCTTTGTAGAATAATTGTATACTGCGGTCTCGTGCCAAAAGTTCGGACCGAGACATGTGTTAATGATAACGTATCGATATGTCACGTGACATGAGTATAAAGCGGTGAAAAAGACCTCGTGTATCTGGCCGAAGACGGAGTGCATGACGGAGATGACGTCAGTCTCGTGAGTGAAGTGGGTGAGGCCGAGAATGCCTTTCAGCTGTTGAAGGCACACCACCGTCGCCGCTCCGGCCATGAACCCCACGATCGTCGCGTGCGATAGAAAATCCACCAGAAACCCTAGTCTGCAAATTGCATCACTCACGTCGAATGAATCTTCAATCTTTTTCTTTTCTATACAACCTAAAATTGACTAAAAGGTGTGTACAAGTAAATATCTACTCAATCTTGGACATGAGACTCTTTGTAAAGTTTCAAACAAGTGGAGTAAATAAAGTCGACTACCTTATCTTAGGCCCCACATTTTCCACTAGCAAGAAACTTCTCAGTAAAATGAAAAGAATTTGACGTAAATTTAGGAAGGACTTCGTCAAGAAAGAGACCCAGGATTACAGCATATGGTCAAGAAGTGAACGAAATTCCACATGCAAGTCGAATTTTTCGCCAAGTTAGATCTTTATGAAAATGGCTTATGAGAAAATTGAAAGGGAAAACAAGGTTGAGTTGCTTTGTAGTTTCTTCATTTACGTTACAGGAATCCTTGTCACAAACAAGCAGACAAGAAAAGAGACAAACCAACGTAATATACAGCCAGAAAGAGAGAGAGAGAGAGAGATGAGAATTGTTTATGTTGTTTAGCGATTCAAAGAGGGTCAAAACGTAACAGAGACAAGATATTGGAGGAGCCATGACTCATAATAAACGTTTTCCATCAGCTGACTCACCTCAACAGGCCCAAGGAAGCTTGGAAGACGCCGGCGATGAAGGTGGCCGTGAAGGCGAGGTGGAGATACAGCGTCGGGTTCTCAGACGCTTTCACCTCTTTCCCCAGCATGGAAGCCGTGAGCAGCGATGCCACCGCCACCGTCCCCACCGCCAGATCTCTCGAGCTCCCCATCATCGCGTACACCAACGGCGGCACAAAGCTCGAATCTGCACCGGTTGTTTTATGTTGTTTTTTTTTTTTAATTTTTCGGGTTAGATCAGGGACAGATAATGACCAAAAATGAGGGGAACAAAGAGGAAGCAAAAGGACATCAGCTTTCAGCTGACAGCTAATTTGATACTTCAATGATGAGATTAAGGTAATAAAAAGGCTGATCTTGACTTGTAATAGAGTTTAGCTCGCTTATTGTTGGATGGTAGTCTGATGAGCATTCGGCATAAGTTTGAAAAGTTGCGCACATGCCTAGAACTATTCACGAGTCATATAAATAACCTTTCCTGTTCCTATAAAAACAAAAGATATAGCATCCTATAGTGGATATGTCGGTATTAATGAAATCATTTCCATTAGAAATGAACTCCTTTTCATGTGAAGAACCGGAAATACCCAAATTCAGAAGCAGAAAAGCACTCACATAGGCCGAGGATGGGGGGCAGGTTGGCGAGCTTGGCGTAGCTGATGCCCTGGGGGATGGCGAGGCTGGCGATGGTGATGCCGGCCACGAGGTCGGCCCGCAGGAACTCGTAGGTGTACCGCGGCCCCCACTCGAGGATGGGGAGCACGTACTGGAGCCCCAGCATGACTTGCCTCAACCGCGGCTGCCCCTTGAACTGCCGGAGCGGGTCGTCCGGGAAGAAAGTCTCCATGAGGGAGTTCTTCAGGGACTTGAGGAACGGGCGGGGCGGCGGGATGGCCACCCCGCTGCCGCACCGATCCGCCCCGCCCTCCACCGGAGGGAACTCATCATAGTCTGCATTACCCATGTCCTGCTTGTTCTTCTTTTTCCCTTGTTTTTAAGCACTAGCAAGGAAGGAAGAGCAAGGAAGGATGAGAAAATGTTAAAAGGAGGGAGGTGGGTGGTCATGTTATAGAAGTGAGCAATGGATTTTATAGAGAAGGAACGCGGAGACATCATTAGGGGACCTTCCTTATGAGTGCGTTATTGGACCCGCATAAATATTCCATAATATTTTTATGGGGAGGATGCATTGTTTTTAACTTTTTAGGGTCTTCACTCTACGAAGATGTGGAAATGTGGGGGGTTTGGGGGGAGCTTACGCATGTGAGTACACCTCGATTATCCTCCAGCTTGGTGTTACGGGAATTGGAATTACATTTGTGCCGATTTGATCCTTAATTTTTTAATTATGATAATTAAATTTTAAACCTATTAATTATTTGCTAATGTAATTCTTCTGGTCAATTTTGACTGAAAATCACTGATATGAATATTGGTTGTCCTACACGACATAACTGAAGCTGAGACAGAGATTTTTTTAATTATTTTCTTTGTTTTTTCTTATTTTTAAAATTTATTATTATATTTTTCCTTTTCTTTTCATCTTTTTTCTAATTGTGGTCGATGAGTTGCTAAGCACAAGCGAATTTGGCTAAGGGAAGGCATTCATTTCATAAAAAAAATTAGTTATTCAAAGAAAATCCTGGATTACCGACCAAAAAAAAAAGAAGAAGAAAATCCTAGATGCACACCGGTAACTAGCAACGCCATAGCTATTAAAAAAGGAATTTATATCGTGTGCTCATCACTAACGATGTTTCATCACTAATGATGTTACGAGATCTAGTGATTGGCCACCAATTATTTTGCTTAACAGATCCTTTCTTATGGAACACGTATTCCCTTCTTCTTCTTCTTCTTCTTCTTCTTCTTCTTGGTCTCCCGTCATTAACACAAAAAGATTGGAGGTTTGCCGGAGTGTTTAGGGACTATTTGTAAGTTCTCAACAATGTGAGGAATGATTTGAGCACTGGGGTTATCCATTCGTCGCATTTAAACTCGTTTAAATAGATAAATCAATGTGTCACACATGTCAAAACATATAATTCAATACGTTAACACATGCTTAGAGATATTTTTACATATCTATATAAGAAATTACAGTTTAAATGTGTCGTGTAACCTTTTCAATGAAAATTGTTGCGATCAGGTTATTACACAATGAAAAAGGTATCATGTTTGGATTAAATGTACATTCAACATGGGGCGACAAGGTCAAAGGAGGTTGGTCGCGTCGGATAGGAAACGATGCACACCAGTGAGTGATCAACATTACCTAAATCCAAGCATCAACATCAACTTTGGAATCCCCTGGCAGATTTCTTTGCCCATTTTGACTATGGTCGACGGGTCAAGTCGAAACGCCAGCATTTGACTTTAGGATGTGTTTGATGGAAATTTAGATGTATTAATTTTCAGCACTTACTAGTGTTATCCCTAATATTAAATAATTGAGAAAATTATTCAAAAAATTTGAAACCTATAATACGGTAGTCAATTCAGTCAACTTTTTAATTTAGTCAATTTAGTTTTAAACATTTTGACATTTTTTCATTATAATCCTTTTCACCAAACTTGGTTGGAAATCACTCGTGTGTGGTCCAATCACCGCCGGTTATCTTGGCACACTGATATTTAATTGGACAATTTTTGCAATTTTTTTAAAATTTTTATAGATTATTCTTCTTCTTCTTCTTTTCTACTCCTTGCTCATCTTCTTCCTTCGCAAATTGCCGGACGTTGTGGTCCTAGCGAGCCATCTCTTGCTTAGATTTGGTGAGGTTCTCAAGGCCCTCGTCGACCACCCATAGCCCTTGCCTGCAGCCAATTGCCAACCATCGTCGAGACCAAGTGATTGCCCGCAGGTGAAAGAAAAAAATAAGAAAAGGTATAAAAAGAAAATAAAAGGGAAAAAAAGAAAAATTTTAGAATTTATTTTTTTAAATTGCAAAAGTTGTCCACTTTAATCGGATGTGTCACATAAGACAGCTAGTATCCACATTAATAATTTCCAGTCAAAATTGATAGGAGCTACATTGGAAAGTTGTCAAACAGTTCATGATTAAATTGGTCAATTGGAAAGTTCAAGACTGTATTGATCGCCGTACAATAAGTCTTTTCAAACAATTATCCCTCTTATAATAACACTTGTGACAAATTGATTGGAGGGACTTTGCAAAGTCATATTAGCCTCGGGCCTACCCATATTCGTATCATTCTAAATCTTCCTCACATCCTACATTGAATTGTTAAGTAGAACACCGAGCAATAATTAAGATTTAGCAAATCATAGACAAAAACAAATCGACATTATATGTCCATGTTGAATTTAGAGTGTGCAATGAAAGGCGTGAACACATAGATTCCATTGCAATTATTGATTTCAATATGAATTAATTAAGGAGAGTTTGAACGATGGTCTCACGGGAGGATGAGAAGCTTTCCCACAGGACAAAATAGGGACAACGAAACCGTGCAATAAACTTTATGCGGCCATAGATATGTGGGCATGTTTATAATATAGAAATGGCTACATCGACCTCAGCGGTTGGCATTGAGTTTAGATGGAAGTGAAACCCCATTATTATATTTATATTATTTTTTTTTTAGAAAATTACCAAAAAAAGTTATAAATTTATTGTATTAGCGATTCGGTCATAAATTTTTCAATTTGGCCAATTAAGTTCTAAACCTTCTAAAAATTTCCCAATATAGTTTTTCCAGTCAATTTTGATAGAAAATTAATGACATGGATACTGATAGTCCTACATGATATAGCCAGTACTAACATAGATTTTTTTAATAAATTATTAGTATTATTTATTTTTATTTTTTTGTTAAGGGTCTGAAGAGGGTTGTTCACCATTGGCCTCAGTAACCCCCACTAGCCACTAGGCGAGGGCCTAGGAGTTGGCGGGGCTCACAAGCCCTTGCTCAATGGCCAACAATGGGTTGTAGTCAATGTTTATGAGTGAGAATGATATTTTTCATTAATTAAACAATGTTTATAAATTGTGAGCATCTTTATGTGGTTGATGTTTAATCCTCATTTTATGACCTAAAACCTAATCTCATCCGTTCTCCACTCTCCACCCTCCCACGTGTTTGTTCTAGACCTTTTGCTTGATACTCACCCTAGTCACAATAACTCGAGGTTCTGGCTATGGAATTAGGTGTCTCTTACCAAGGTACATAGATTATATTATATTAAAAAAAAAAAGTAAGGTGAAGAAAGAGATAACGCTCTATGGCATTTTATATTTGCAAATGGGAATAGAACATTATTTCTTTTTATTAAAAAGAAATAAATCGAGCGCTTTTTCAAAATACGGCCGAGAACCTTGATCCCATCCGATAGCTATCGAGATATGTCCGAAAGTAGTTTTATTGATCCCTCTCGATCTAAGTCCTGACACGACCACACGCTTCCCAATGTCATTGGCTCATCATCTGAAGAATCTATTTAGGTAATAATTATACAACCAATTATTCCGGATGTATGTTACAATAATATCGTATTAAAAAAATTAATTGGAGGATGAAGAAATAGGGGAAAGGAGCAAAAGGGATGCTTCGTTAGGGCATAGAGAGATAAAGGGTCAATTTTGGAGGCAGGAAAGTGGGAAAAATCAGAGTTTTTTTTAAGCTCAGCTGGTTCTAATCCCTTTTCACCTTTTCACCGACCACGCCAAAGCAAGAGAAATTCGAACTTTCCTTCGTTATATATAATGAAAATGTGCAAAAAGATGTTCGAGTTTTTCTACTTCCACGGCCATCATTCTAGACCGATTGGTCAAGGCGTTTGACTCGCGAGGCCTTTAGAGAAGAAGCCCCACGACCTATCGAAAGGATAATGAGTGTGGATCTGTGTCCATTGGGTGCCTATCAGCGGACACAAGGACACCCTTAGCTACGGTTCAAAGCTCGACCGATGCTAGCAGGCGATTTTAGTGAATATCGAATGCCGTGCGGCACATGACTGAGTGTTGAGTCGCTTGTGAGTCTTTGGAACTCGAGAGAAGCGGGATAGTGCTCAATCATGGAGAGTTCTCGACAATTTGATATGCTAAAGCCCTGATGTTCGAAGATGCCGACGTTGAGAACTGAATACGTGCAGAGCTATAGAAGCGAAATCTGAAAGCGTGCCATCGACGTTGAATGAACTGGGAATAAGCGGGAGAAGTGCCAAAAAGTCCTGCAGAGCTATAGAAGCAAACCTTTTTATGTTGTGAAATCCGGCCAATTTTGGCCGGATTTTGACTGACTGGACGCCGGCGGAGGAAAAAGACAAAAATAAAAAATAAAAAAAAAAAATAAAAAAATAAAAAAATAAAAAATAAAAAAAATAATAAAAAAATATTAAAATATTATTAAAAGTTGTCCAAGGGTCGGCATCGGGGCGTCGTCGTCAAGTAAAGGACCGAATCGAGACCACATAAAAAGTACCTGGAATGAATTTGAACTTTAGGGGCACTTCTCCCGATTATAAGCTGGGATTATAAGATTATGCCATGTGATTAGGAGGAAAAGGCCAATACCGAGTCTGCTAGAAATTGTTGGGGGGTGCGCTAAATTATCGTAGTGAGCCTTGCTCCGTGCTCACGTAGTTAAAACCTCTAAAACATCCTAATCAAGAAAGGATAACTCATGATCCTACCGCAACTCCTAAGTCATTTTTGCATAGAACAACACTTTGTGAAGCAAACCTGCATGAATCCCTACGCTAGGGCATTTATCGGTAAATAGGAAATCACGTGCGAAAAATAATACATTTTTTTCATAAATTATAGAAAAGCTTAAATTACGCATTATGGGGTTTTGGAAAATTTTACTTACCGGAAATGTTTGATACATTGTTACAGTTATATATTGAGGTTCGAAACAAATTGAAAGATTGATATTTTTTGTTGAGTCTAGAGAGTCAACTGATAGAATTGAAAACAACATGGAGCAAAAACTCAATCAAACCCCACACTTATAAAAAAAAAAGGACTAAAGTGCATGCTCCTATTCAAGATCTTGATAACGCGTGACACTAAAAGATCGTGAGCATTGACAATTGTATGTTCCATGACAATCTTAAGTCGTTGCTTCACCTAATATATTCTTGCGTGGGTCTACCAATAATTCTGGAAAGTGCTCTTGCTGATTCGATTATGCAATAACTATAGTCAACATGTGCAGCCCCCGGCGGTCTACATCTAATGAATAGGATAATGGGATTTGTACAATAGGGATGTGTACATGCACATGACCGATTGCGCAAATTGAGGGCTGAATTGCCCTTACCTTATGCTTCATAGGCTTTTTGACATGTGGTATCCCACTGGATATCTTGAGGTGTCTTGCTTTCTTCCGGTAGCAAGTAGCCCCCTTTGGATGCAGCGAAAGAGTCAACAAGTAGCGCCCCTTGGATGCAGCAAAAGAGTCAACAAGTAGCCCCCCTTGGATGCAGCGAAAGAGTCAACCATAGGTCAAGCCCACATGCGGCATGTAAGTGTCACGGGCCGGTACGGAACAGCCTGCACGGTGTCTGGTGAGTCAAAAATAGTATGCCAGCCTTCCTTCTATAGTTCTTGTTGTGAAAAAATGAGCGATCGAATAATAATATAGACGGAAGAAAAAATAAATCAGACACGAGATTTACGTGATTCGATCGTAGAGACCTACGTCCACGGGGAAAGCAGCGATGAATTCACTATAGATTTAGTGATACAAGAAGATTATACACTCGAGTTACTTAAACACTCTCTCGACATTTCTCAGGCTCCAATTACACCCAATAACGCACGCGGTGTTTAGCCTCAAAATTCTTCAAAAAATAATCTCTCAATCTCATGAAAGAATTACACGTAAATCTTTATCACAAGATTTGATCAGCTTCAACACTAAACTTCTTAGATGTAATTCACGAGTAAGCTTTGCAGCACGAACAACACGAAGACCCAATGCCAAGCACCCAACACCTATGGACGTCTCTCACAAACAGAATAGCCACGACACTCAAAGTAAAATGGCGCTTCAATATGTGTGCTTAGCTAAAGAGAGTCCCACGAGCAGAAAATTATTTATATTGCACCAAGAGAAGACAGACCGATTTCTACTCAGAAAGAAATCCGCATGATTCGTTAAACTCTAATAGTTTGACTTTCCTCAATTTTAATCTCACTGACTTTAGCTTGAAATATATTTATGTATATTTTAAGTAAATCCAAGTTCAAGTCAATGTTGGACTTTCCTATTCAGGCCAAACTCTCCAATAAAGATTCGAGTTTTGAGAGTTGATCTTCGGATATTCTTTGCTCAATTCAAACATTTGCAAAATATCCAATTTGAAATATTCAGACTTTCGCATTGAGGCTTAAACTTGAGACATATTTTAACAGTTCTTCCCAAAAATAATATGGCAAATAACATTCTCATATCGGATCTTATCATGTTCAGCTTAATTCAAGCATTTAGTCCATTGAGCAAGACATGTAGAACACTTTAGGCATAATAACCGGTTTCAGTCTACTATGACCTCACCAAGAGAATGGCATTGGCTCCTAACTAGTTTGTGCACGAGAGGCCAATCTCATCTTCAAAGCTCTGTCGAGATATAACCGTTCTATCCTAGAACTCATAACACCTAATATCTTAACGTCGCTCTCACGAACCAGTTGTATCATCCCCTCTGTATTACTAACTCTTCACCTGATAACCCCAAGCTCCACTCACAAAGGTACACAAATCATAAACATACGAACTTCATGATTTGTAGATCCATATCATCAATGTCATACATATGAAGATTCAAGTTAGTGCATCAAGGATGGCTACGGACGGTGACATTTGAGGTTCATATCATTTTCGAGGCACCCACTGAATTCTCGGGACCATGTTACGTGCGTTCGTATGTGTGTATTCACTTTAAGTCGGGACCTATAGAGAGACGCTTTCGCAGTCCAAAATCTGTATTGGAAATTTATAAATTTTTCAAGAGAGACCAATGTAGGTCGTGTTCGGTCGTTGACATATGATCGGCATAATCAATTATTAGACTAATCCCACGCCATAACTTATCGAGAGACGATCATATCGCGACACGGTTTCGACGAGGCGAGAGCTTGTACAGCTCTTCGATTAGTGCGCACTAATTCACACGTATTCCAGGAAGAGAACAGAGCCTGCAATCATCATTCCATGGATGATTTGGCACCAGACACTAGGAACTATCTTTTGGGTCTCAAGTTAAAAAGACCAGTACTTACAAGTCAAAACGAAACATCTCCCTAGTACCCAAAAATCATCTGGCATTATGCTTACGTTGGGCTGTGGATTGTGAGAAGGATATTTTTCTATCACCTCCATCATCATCTTTTAGTGTCTCCACCTGTTCCTTGCATTGCGCATTGACCGTCGACAAGGTTTCTAGCAAAAGATGATTGACAGACAGCTCAAGCTGTTCACTCCATTCTGTAACCACAACATTGTACTCTCATCACGATGGTCCTTCGCACTACAAAATACATCTCGTAATGGTTCGTTTTGAGCTCGAATAACTCCAAAGCTGACTAAATGATGCTATTTTTCATCAAAATTCACTTTCAAGTTAGCTGTATATTTTCCGAAATCAGATTGCCCTAATTCATCGAATTGTGGTTCTAGTTTTCTCTCACCCTTTTCCTAGTAAGATCTTTAGGTACTCTTAGGACAAGATATCCCCCATTCATCTCAACTAATTGCACTACAAAATGGATAATCACCTTAAAAAACGGTAAAAACAAGTTCATGACGCTTAACCAAACTGTATTGACTTGGGAGGATAAGGACGACCCGCTTCCCCACAACAGATTTCCTCATGGAATCATGATTTCTATGTCTGCATCATTGGTTGACCTTCACGAATGCCACATTCTTCGAGCATTTGAGGGAACACCCACTTCAAGGTGCACTCCGTTGACAGCATCGGTGGCTACAGAGGAGTGCACATCCTTGCCTTGACCAATCCTCGCTAAAAGCTGACCAATCTTTGCACCTGAATAATTGATCCAGAATCCCCTGTCGTTAATGGGTCTTTCGGCGACTCGGAGTTGCTAGCGAACAGGACATCGCATGTGAACGTCGGGTCCCCAAGCTGTCGATCCCGTTCTTCTGTGGTTGAATCGAGCACTGATCACATATCCGTCGCCCTTCGCGATAATTGATGGGCGAATGAGAATATTTGTGGCCTTTTGTTCCCTCACGCATGCGGTGGATGTGGGATGTGATGGTCCCAAAGCAAGAAGATATGCTCTCTATAGGAATATGCGAGCGAAAAGGGAGTGAAGAAAGAGATGGGAAGGTGGTAAAACGACCACGCAAAATGTTTAACCCTAATCCTTAACTTAGCCACCACAAATGCCCCGAAGCTGCCGCCTGCCGCCGTGGACCCCGGGCCACTCGCGACTGCCACTAAGGGAGGATCTGCAGGCAGCCCTGAGGAAGGATCCACATGCCCATAACACCTCGACATGGCGTCATCTATGGAGTTGCGAGCTCAAGGTCGACATGGGCCACGATGATTTTGAAATCGAGTCGTTAATGACGTTGCAACTTTAGTATTTACTAGGGAAAAGTGTTAAAAAAATCCTAAAACTTTTGCATTTATGTCAATTTAGTTTTAAACATATTTTTTGTACCAATTTAATCCTAAACATTTTAACTTGGTATCAATTCAGTCATTTTTGGCTAATTTGGGCCTGATTTTGCTTATTGAACGCCGACTGACTGACGTGACACGATTGGTGCTGACGTGGACAATTTTAAATAATATTTTAATATATATATATCCTTTTTTTTTTTTTTTTTCCTTCTCCTCCTCTCGTTGGACATTGGCGATCGATTAGAGGCGATGGTGATGAGGGCAGCCTTGTGCTGGGCGGCAATGCTTGACCCTCACCGGCCGTCGCCTCTGGCCGGTCGCCAAAGTCCATAAACCGGCTGAAGGAAGGAGGAGGAGAAGGAAAAAATAAAAATAAAAAATAAAAAATTCAAAAATATTAAAATATTCTTAAAAATTGTTCATGTCAACGTCGATCACGCTACGTCAATTGGTGTGGTGCCCACAACAAAATCTGGCCAAAATTAGCTGGAAAAGACTAAATTGGGATCAAGAAAAAAAGTTTAGAACTAAATTAGCACAAAAAAAGTTTAGAATTAAATAGGCATAAATATAAAATGTTAATGACTTTTTTAACACTTTTCCCGAATTTGCCACAAGTGCCTTAATACCTAGAATGTTCCTAGAATATTCTAGATTAGGCATCATTGTACCTATTTATTCTGACCTTGTGCCCTAATACCTATACATTTTTTCATAAATCTATCCACTTTATCAACGTTAACCAATTTTCTATTTTTATGACTAATAAATGAATTATCTTAGTGGGGGAATGAGCCCTTTGCAGATATGCTGCTGGCCATTTCTTGGTTCTCCCCCCTATTTCAACCCATACCACCGGGACCAGATGTGCTTGAGAACGCTGTTGAAAGTTTCTAGAAACTAGGGTACCACAAGACCCATCCCGCCCTTTCAGCTTGCATTATCGGCTGTTGCATCTTCGGGGTCAACCTACGCTGACTCTTCATGTCCCTGGACATTGTATCTTTGGTACTTATGAGGATGAAAAAGGTATGATAGGCGTAGAAATTCTAGATGCCCATGTGGTCCCGATTGCTCTTCTGATGTAAACTTCAAATCCCAAGTGCGGTGACCCTATGAGGATATTGCGCCCTTTAACGACAGCTAGAAAACAAAGCACATTGTATGATGGAGGTTCATATTTTCCTCTCTCTCTCTCTCTCTAGGAGATGATCTTTCCTTCTTTGGTTGGCTTTTCTCTAACTTTGGTTTGTTTGTATCTAGAGAAAAAAGGAAAAGAAAGTAGCAAGAAATTCGGGGTTGGACTGAAACGTGAGAGTATGGCTCTAGAAAAGAGGGGATCGGGACGTGGATAACATGAGAAAGGTGATGGAGGTTGGATAATTGTTCTACTTTGAAGGGTGTGATTTTCTTGCTTTTGATTTTATTGTGGGACTGGTGTTTGCCAAAATCAGGATGTGGTTGTGAGTTTTGTCTTATTAACGAGTATTTTCAAGGCACTTATTAACTACGCTTAATAAAGTAGTATCTTTATTTTTTATAAATTGATTGTGCTTGACACAAGCATCGTGAAATCTTTAAAAATGACAGAATTTCTTTGTTCGGATGCTTACCGAGTGCCCTCAAAGTATTTCATGCTTTGATAGAGTTTCTTCCTAGGATATTCCCGAAAAAGTAAGTTGTTTAAGAGAATAGTGTAAGATATATCGTATGCCTATCTTTAACTCCAACATATGACAGAGAATCGACTGAGGATAAGAAAGTGAAAGGCCAGTTGATCTCCATGATTTGTAGAGCTCAAAGCTATGAGAGGATGCAATTGTTCATATATAAGCCAATCCACCTAAATTACTAGTTTTCCTCTCGACAACAGTGAAAAGCCATGGTGAAAAGTTGCAATATCTTCTGATCTGGACATGCGACAGGAGCGAACTCGACATCAGCGGAAAGCTCTTTGCGAAGCACATCCGGCTACGTCCTTTCCTTGCTTCTAGATGCACTTCATTGAAAGTTTATAGCCTTGTCCACAATCTCCTTTCCTCGATATCTAGACTAATCGATTCTTGCATTCTCGGAAAGCAGGCTTGAAGTGCACTTTGCAATTTTTAGTCCTAAGGTGGTTCTAGGCATGTTTGGTCAGGGTTCAAAACTTCCCTTTCAGCGTTGCCGGACTAATGTGGGCATGATCATAGTCATGCGACGAATTTGTGACAGGAGTTCCCAACTGGAGATTGCCGGTAGTCGATGCTACAGGAGAGATGGCAATTGGAAGGGACACAGCAAAGTCGAAATCTAGACCGGCATGTCGCGACCGTGGGACTGAACCTGTGCAAAGCAAGCATGGCCATCTCTTGAGGAGAATCTCTCAATCCTCTGCGCAAGACAAAGGACAAGAAGTAGGATGACGCATCCATGCCCCCAACATAAAGCTATCGTCTACAACTTCACTTTCTTTTTGATCCTCCTTGTTTTTAGGACTACTTTTAGTTTCTCATCGTGCAGAATCCAGGGTTGTATGAAAATTAACTTGACATACTGCATAGCTGGCTCCGCAACTAAGAACAAGAACATCAGAGGATCAAAACAGAGATCGCCGGTCGCCTTTGGCTTAAGAAAAGCGAATGCCGTCTCCTTTTGAAGATTCTGAATATCGCTTCATCGACAATCTTAGATCCTCGTTCTCTCCCTTTCTTTGCCAATAGGTCCCCCTTTTGCATATTATAAGGTTCACAAAGGCACACCAGCCCTTTGCCCTTGTGGGCGCCCTGTGTGGCCACATCTCTTTGTCAAGAATCCCACGGCGACTCACATGCGATGTTCCTCGTCCCCGTCATCATCAATTCTTGCCCAAACAGAAATGTTATGCACGCAATTGAGTAAGGCTGACGATACAACAAATGAAGTTCAGCAAACACACAGTACTAGGAACAAACTCAGGCGATTCGCGTGATACACCTGAACGGCGATGACACTGAATGGCACGGGCATAAATCAATTCTCCAGCATGCTAAACAAAAAGATAAGATCTTTGAACCCCAAATGCGAAGACGGTAAACATGCCAAACAACCGGCATCTCTGAAAACAGGAACAGATTCAAACCAAACCATGTTGGGCGGCTCAATGTCTGCATCGAGCAATGGAAGGTCCGAAAGACGAAGCCCATAAACTCATGAAGGCCCCCGCTGCCTAACCTTGGTCTTGCCTAGGAGCAGCTTGCTTCTCCAGCGAGCGAAAGGCTCTACGAGAATAGCCTTTTCAGAGTTCGATAATAAATAATAAGGACAAGGAGGGGACCAAAGATCATGTCTTGGGCTCGCCACTGTGGAAGGACCTGCGTGCGCCACTAAGGAAGGATCCACATGCCTGCAACACCTCGACATTAGGTCGTCCATGGAGTTGAGATCTCGAGGTCGTGGATGCCATGGATGGCCTCGTCGAAGTTGACATGGGCCATGATGATCTTGAATCGAGTCATCGATGCCACATATCTCAACCCATACCACCCGACCAAATGTGCTTGCGAACGCTGTTGAAAGATGAGAAACTGGGGTACCACAAGACCCATCATGCCCTTTCAACTTCCATTACCGGCGGTTGCATCTTCAAGGTCAACCTACGTTGACTCCTCTTAAGATTGGACATTGTCTCTTTTGTATTTATGGGGATGAAAAAGGTGTGATGGGCGTAGGACTCTAGATGCCCGTATGGTCGCGATCGCTCTTCTGATGTAAACTTCAAATCCCAAGTGCGGTGACCTGTTAGGATATCACGCCCTTCAACGACAGCTAGAAAACAAAGCACATTGTATGATGGAGATTCATCTTTTGCTCTCTCTCTTTCTCTCTCTAGGAGATGATCCCTCCTTCTTTGGTTCGCTTTTCTCTAACTTTGTTTGTTTGTATCTAGAGAAGAAAAGGAAAGAAAGTAGCAAGAAACTTGGGGTTGAATTGAAATGTGAGAGTATGGCTATAGAAAGAGATGATTTGGCCGTGGATAATTTGAGAGAGGTGATGGAGGATGGATAATTTTTCCATTACAATTTTCTCATTCATTTTCTACTTTGTAGGGTGTGATTTTCTTGTTTCTAATTTTTGGAGCAACCATATTCACCGGAATTGAAAATATAGTTATGAATAAGGTCTTATTAACGAGTACTCTCGAGACACTTTGTTAACTGCACTCAATAAAGTAATATTTTTCTTTTTGATATATTGAATGTGCGTAACATGAAAATCGAAGAGTCCTTGGAAATGACAGAATTTCTTCGTTTGGATGTTTACCGCCCCCAAAGTATTCATGTTTTGACACAGTTTCTTCCTGAGATGTTACAGAAAAGATCAATTCCTTTTAGAGAACAATGCAAGATACATCATGTGCCTATCTTTAACTCCAATATATGATAGAGAATCGACTGAGGATAAGAAACTGAAAGTTCAGTTGATCCACATGATCTGTAAAGCAATCGAGTAAGGCTGACTATACAACAATTGAAGTTCAGCAAACGCACAGTACCAGGAGCAAACTCAGGCGATTCGACGTGATACACTCGGAACTGCCATGACTCTGAATGGCACGGGCATAAATCAATTGTCCAGCATGCTAAACGAAAAGAAAAGATCTTTGAACGCCAAATGCGAAGACAGCAAACATGCCAAACGACCTGCATCTCTGAAAACAAGAACAGACCCAAACCAAGCCGTGTGTGGCAACAAAATGTCTGCATCGAGCAATGAAAGGTCTGAAAGACAAAGCCCAGAAACTCATGAAGGCCCGGGTTGCCTAAACTTGGTCTCGCCTAAGGGCAGCTTGCTTCTCCAACGAGAGAGGCTCTACAAGAATAGCCCTTTTTAGAGTTCAATTGTAAAACAAGGACAAGGAGGGAACCAAAGATTATGTTTTGGGCTCGATTCGTTCCGAGTTCGAACAGAGTAATGAAGTTTCATGTTTTAAGGCCATCTTTTACAAGAGAAATGAGACATTTAGTGTTTAATTGAAAGGATTTTCCATATAGCACCAACAAAAGATCACAGATGATGTTTATACAAATACAGATTGGTCACTAAGGAAACAAAAGTACAACAGAAGAAAAATGTACACTATCAACAAATCGATCCATTGGTTGACATAGTTGCTACGGATCATATTTGACAAAACATATGTGCCAATGTACATATGATGTTTTCTGGGTCAAAAACAGAGGAATTTAAGCTTTCAAGCAGTAAGAAGAAGACCCATCAGCTGTCCACAGCTCGGAAGATCGTGAGCAAGGACAGGAAGAGATTGATTACATCCAAATACAGCGACACAGAGGCCCATATGTATTCATCGTAGGAGTAGCGCTTGATCAGGTTGTCCGTGTCATATATGATGTACCCACAGAATATGATCGACGCCAAACATCCATACACCATGACCGAGATCCTACCAAGAGGGAACAGTAACTGCATCCAATATGGCAAAAGCATCAATGCCATCAATGACGGTGAGATGTATAACACGACAACATATGTAAAGCAGCACATATAGGATACACAGAGGATAGAGAGTGCAAAACGTTTGCGAAAAACTTTAAATTTGCATCTGGTAAGAACAATTGGTATAGCGCCTCTGGAATTATTAAGAAAAGATGGAAACCAAAAATAAGCCGACCATACCAAGATGCCGACATGAGACAAAAATACTGTGATTAAAATAGCAGTGACAAATCATCATCCCATGTCTGTCCCCTTCCTCTCTTCATGTTTTGACAACAGATTACAAGGTGATCTAAATCGACGAAATGCAATTTTCTAGTCATAGCTGTATAAAAGCAAAAGCCATACCTGTATAAAAGCAAAGATCATAAGCGCGAAGATAGCACCGAACAAGAAGGGCCCTAGGAAGTTGAAGTCATGGCCTCTCCTCGCAGCCCAGAAAGTGTAGAGGGTAAGACTGACTACCACAGCGGTCGTCAAGATAACAGATTCGAGGATGATTTTCCCTGCACCCTCATTTGGGAAAAAAGAATTAAACTTCCATTGGCAATTACTACGTACACGACATTGAGTTAAAAGATCCTCGATCCAGTAAAATTAACCAAGTATAGCTTAAAACATCAAGCGAGCCAGAGCCGAACAAGACAGCGGATTGATCATCTACAATATATATCGACTGTAATCTGCAAGTCTGGAGCCAACCCAAGTAAACGTGACACAAAAACAAAGAGGCTTTGTTCATTTAAACAAGTGAAGTTGCGCTGCAACTGATCATTTTATGCTGCTTCAGTCATTATGTCCTCAAGCATATTCATGTATCAGCAACAGGGCAACCCTGAAACCGATTGAAAGCTTTGCATTTCATGCCTAAACTAATAAAACAGAAGAAAGATAAATAAGAAGTTGATTAGCCACTAAACTGATAGCTGAAGCAAGCCAAAAATTCCTGATTGATGGCTTATTTTCTGAAACTTATCCGAAGGAGAGTCAGTTGCTCCCCAAAGTGACAACTTTTACATTCCCAATCTACATAATAATGTCGCACCATTTTTGCTCCCTACAACACGAGTAGACAACCACTTGCATTGCAGAGCACATGTAAGACTGCAAGGCCCCAACCTAGTCCCTCATTATGGAAAGAAATCGGCAATTAGTAATTCTGTTCGGGCACAGTTAAAAATCTTCAGTTTGTTTTCTGGGTCTGCACTAATGAAGTGCTGCGCATCAAATTTATTCCAGAAACAGGTCTGAAATGCATACATGACAAGATGCCAGATCCTCAGCAGCGATCATGAAAAATGATTCTAGTTAGCGATTGAAGACACTAATTTACTATATTCAACTGGATTTACTTCCTATTACCATTGAAATCATAATTTCATTCCAGAACAAGAGATTCTACTCTTATACCTGCCGGAACATGTAAAGCCAAATTATAACCTACCGAAGTCTCAGAGAGACAAGCTTGACCTAGCGTTGTTTGACTTACCGAATGTGTATCAAAACCATCTCTTCATTAAGATAAGTCTTTTACTATAGTTCTGTCGACTCTTTCTCCGCATTCATCTTCCAGTATGCATCTACCATCTCTTGATAAGCATAAAGCATCAAGATCACACCAGAAAGTGAAAGAAGCAACCAACAGCAAGCCACTTCAAGATTCGTACTCACCACTCGTGAATGCACAAGTCAGTCCAACCACAAACGCGAGCGAGATGGTGAATATCCCGAGTAGCAGGTAGTTCACAGGATGCCGCTGATGATAGTAGTACAATGGACAGAGAACTGCATCAAATCTTAAAACCATCATTCTCATGCTCTATATGCGAAAAAGATGTACCATGACCACATCAACATCAATTCTAGCACTGTCACATCATTCACAACAAAGATTATCTCCACATGTTAAGTTTACCTTCTGCTTTTCCATCATATTTCTAATAAATTTTATACCTGGATGTCAATAGGTTATCGCCATCCGAGTGACATGAAAATCTGTCTAGGAGTTTTGAATTTAAAAGGAGAAAAAAAAGACCAACATGCGTGAACTGTAACATACGAATGAAGTGAAAGGGAAAGTGTTCCATCATTCGAAACAAGTAGCTAGAAAAAACCATCAAAAGCCGGAACACAATTCAAGAACACGGAGCCGGACGTACCGATGAAGGGCACAATGATGAGGACTATGTAGAGGGCAAGGCCGCCCGGGGTGGAGGTGAAGAAGTGGGCGATGGGGTGGACGTAGACGACGACGGCGCCGACGGCGATCGTGGCGAGCAACTGGAAGGTCACGATGGAGTAGACCTTGCGGATGAAGGCCCACCGGAGCTGCGGGTTCTCCAGCATGGCCGGGTACAGCGGCCTGTCCCCGGCCTCAGGGTCGCTCTTCCTGTAAGGCTGGTTCCACATCTTCTGCTCCGCTCTTCCTCTTCGCTCTTCTTCCTCAGCTGGGTGCGTTCGGATCGAAGGAAAGCTTTAGTGGCAGCTTGTTCCTTGGCTTCTTGGCTTGGCAAGGAATGGAGTGAGGGGTATAATAACGTGCGAAAGAGAGAAGGTTCTTGATGGCTCGAGCCACTTCACGGAGCAAGAACGAGAACAAGGACCACGGTGGGGGCTCCTGACGGTGTCGGTCCGGCACTTCGACACGTGGCGATGTTCTATCGGTCGCTTAGAAAGCATTGGTGGAATTGCTTTGTGTCACTAAGGATTTCTTTACTAAAACTAATCTCTTTTTAATGACATGAAAGTTTGGCTTTATTTGATTATTGGTGGTCGTTCTACAGTAGATGAATTGTTTAGTGGAGTTATCAAATATAACATGAGAACGTCCTCGATTTATTATGTGTAGCTTCTCCGTATGATTGAGCAAACGAGGAGAGGATTCAAACCTCGTAACTTTACTATAAGGTTCCACAAAAAACGCCCATGCATTATACTTAATTCATAGTATAATAACACGTCTCTCTTTCTAATAAAAAACTGAGTAATATGGAATTCTCAAGAAAGCAATCATGTAAATCCATAAACCTCTCACCTTCTCACCTTTCAAAGGTAAATGTGATTTCATATTTTTCTATTATACCATTGTTTAAATAAATATCTTAATGGCTCTTTTTTTTATATCAATTCAAAGTATCGGTCCAAAGATCTGGCTATCTTAAAATTCACCAAACGTCTCGTAGAAGCTACAAACTAATTAAGTTATTGAGACCTAGCAAAATTTGTATACAATTGGTGTAATCCGAACGCATAAGCTTTAGTTTCTTTACTCGAAGATCTCATTTTACAAGTATTTTGCTTCGACCATACCTTTAAGGCTTTGTTTTCCTTTTTTGCACATATCGCGACACACGTGTGTGCGGACATGGAATAGAATCCAGCGAGGAAGCACCGTATTCTGTCGTGATGCGGGAAAGCGTTGCTTTGCAGCAACCCGATGTTCTCCTTCGTTCGAGGATGTTCCCCTTGGAAAAAGACAGGTGGATGGCGTTTCGGGACAAGGCGCTAGGTTCTTCTAGGATGTCGTGAGTGCTCGAGACGCTGCCATTCCTGTCTACGTTTCGTTGGGGGCGTTGACGGTAGGTCCATCCCTCCTGGATCGTGGGACAGAGATCTAGACACTGCCCTTTTTGGGCGCTTCTAGGATGTTTAGGTTGGTCGAATTGATTGCTGACACTTCTAGAATGTAGAAACAAATAAATGATTGTCCATTGACGGTTTTTTTTTTTAGGGGAGTGCCTCATGTTTAAAGTTGACCTATCGCTGTGCAGTCAACAGAGTAATAAAAGCACTCGAGGCTGACACATGGTCATACAAACTACCTCAAGTCGATATCCATCATGCAAAACCCAAAACGTTGTATAGGACACGATCACAATGCTAATGCATACCATCAAGATTTGGGAGGAATCTGACTCTCGAGATAGTCTAAATTTGGAAAGAAGGGATCTGCTCCTAACAATTGTAATTGCCGATGCACACAGACAAGAAGTGGGAGGAATCCGACTCTCGAGCTCCTCTGAATTTGGTACAGAAAGAACAAAAAGTAATCCTACTTTGGAGATGCTCTTAATATTGCAGAGGAGTAATCCACGCCAAATAATTTTATTTGCAGGTACATAGTTTAAAGTACAAGAGTGCGTTGGTTTCACCAAAAAAAAAAATGATTTATATTACTTATAAAAATGAATAAATGAAAAATATTTCGTCGTCAAGGAAAATATTTAGACATAAAGAACATATTCTCCATTAACTAATTATTTCAAGTGATATAAGTAATGATTTTAAAGATTTTTTAATTAATTATTTTTTGCAAAACGAATGAAATCATAATAATGGAAAAAATTTCGGATTCTATACGAATCACTGGTTTTTAGGCTGATACCAATCATTTCAATCGGTACGGTAAATAAGTGGCCTTTTATCTTTAACCTATATAGTCGAGAGCAAGTGCACAAGAGCATTCTAGTCCACACGAGACTAATCCAGCTGGATGAACATGCTCTATTACGGCAATCTAATCAAATTCGTTTATGTAAAATCGCAGATCAATCGGATTGGACAGATTCGTTCTTGGTCTTGCATATCAAATTAGGAGCGATCGGTCTAGGGAAGCCGAACCGGTCAAGGTCAGTTGCCCGGGAATCGGCCCGGTCCACATGCGAGCCGGCCTCAATCTTGTCGGACAAGGCTAAATTCGGTTCTATTTCCGGGTTAAACCGGCCCAGCTGCCTACCCCCATATCAAATGCAAAGGGAAAGACAAGTTTAGTTGGGCCTGGCCCAACTTTGGCCCAAATGCAGAACCATCTCCGGCCCATATCCGGCCCATATACTCTCTCTCGACCTTCGAAGGTCAAGTCGGAGTTCGCGGAGTTGGAGGACGGCACAGCAGCAACGGCAGCAATGGCGGGCGAGAAGCTGTGGAGGATCTTGACGGCGGTGGCGGTGTTGCTGCTGGCGGCCGCGTCGCATCACCACCGCGCCGGCGCCTTCCAGTCCGATGAGCTCTTGATCGAGCAGGAGGACGATCTGGGGGCGGCGATCGGAGGAGGGGCCGGGGTCGGGGTCGGGGTCGATCCGCTCACGCCGCCCCGATCCCGGAAGAGGTACTCGGATGCCGCCGAATCCGACTCGAAGTTCCAGTTCCCCCTCGAGCACGCCTTCGGCGACTCCGATTTCTCCCCCGCCGGCACTTTCTCCGCCCGCCTCAAGACCTGGTCCCACGGCCCCCAGGTCAGCCCTTCTTCTTCTTCTTCTTCGTTTCCTTTCTCTTTTGCTTTTCCGAATCGATCGCCTGATCGAGGTGGTTCGGTGTGTTTGGTTGGTAGACTCTCACCAAGCTGCGGTTCTCGAGGAATGCTCTCACGGAAGTCGACAAGAAGAAGTTCCAGGTGACGTCGCGTTTTCCTTCCGATTCAAATCGTGCGATGTAAGGTTTTGCTGTGTTCTGACCGTGGCTTGGCCCTCTTTGTTGCAGAAATTGCTGCAAGATGATGACTTTTACAGGATTAGGCTGCCATCCAATGTTCTGAGTCCTCCTGGAAGGGACTACATTGTTTCTTCCATCAAAGCGGTAATCGTTTACTTTACTCCAACCACATGAGACTGTGTTGTGATGTAGAATTGTGTCTTCCGTTGTGACTTGCGTTTTGACTGCTCGCGTAAGCATGATCATTGCTAGCCAAGATTTGTGTTCAGGAATTAGTGCTTTATGTGAAAAGATTGCTTAATTTCGCATATTCTTAGCTAGTTTTAACCCGAAGAAGTTTGGGTTGTCAACCCTTTTGGATGATCAAATTGTAATCCTTAGATTAGCTCTTATTTTTCCTTAAATGGAGTTTAGAGTGAATAGGAAAATATGTTGTGGCATGATTGATTTGTAGTATTCAGTAGATGGAATGTCCCCTCGCCCAAACCACACACACAGTGGCTTCGATTTTCATATGGTGAAGGGTGATGAAGTTATTTTGAGCATGCTGATATCTTTCATAAGGGTTAAGAACTATTTTTTTTTTTTAATTGGTGATCGATGATAGTTTTTCTTGTTAACTATGTTTGCCTCTCTAAAATTAAAGTAAGATTGACAATCCTATTCTATTCCCCAGAGATGTCTTCCACGTGATGGTCTGGATGAGCACTTTGTGATACACATGGTAAATATCTACTTGGCATGGATCAAATAGCCAGATGCATTTCGTTTGTAACTCATAGCTTCTTCTTTGGAAAATTTATCTTCTTTCCATCTTCTGATTAATGTTGATTTTTTATTTTACTTTATATTGTTGCAGGATGGTGTTAACATCTTGGCTGTTAATTACGGTCCTCCTGGGGCATGCCCTTATCCTCGCCAACTGAAACTAGTAAGTAACAATCTTCTCTCTTCTCAATACGAACTGTGCGCAGGTGAAGAAAGAACTGCCCGAAATGTCTTAATGCTGGCTATATATCTGGATTATGTCAAGATCTGCTTAGTAGATCATATGGATGTAGAAAAAGCTTCTGCTTTGGATGAACTGGAAACATCTCTTTCCTTTTATATTTACCCAGCTTATGTCTTTGCTTGTGTGTTTTGGTGAAGAATTTGATCTAATCTGGGGATAGTACTTAAATAACTCTAGTTAGAAAGTCATATAGGTCAGGAACAAAGAGTGTGGGGTCGGGTCGGCCAATGAATATCTTGGTTGGTTCTATGACCATTAGGGATTAGAATTCCATATATTTTGCCTTGTGAAGTAAAACAGATCCTTATTTTTCACTTTCCTTTTTACTAAGAATGTTATCCATTATTTGTATATATAGCTGCAAGCGCATACCAGAGTGCAAAAGCAGAGATAGTGTATTTGCAAATACAATTAAACAATCATGAATTTGCAGCCAACCTTTGCGAAAATGAAAACAGTGTTTTGTAAAATTAACTCCTATGTGTGTCCTTGCTTTCTGAAATAATGAAATGGTAGCTGTTTGAAAGTTTCTCTATGATTTTGCATGAAAGTTAATCTGACGCCATAAGATCCCTGATCTTAATATAAGAAGAATGAGCTAGTCATGCAGATCTTGCTCTTTCATATTGTTGAAGCACATAAGATGGAGTACTTTGTGGGCACTGCCGACAGAATATTGTGACGATAAAGCTGTTCTCAGCTAATGGGAAAACGTTTTAGCATGGTTGCTGAAGATTTTTAAGTTACAGGATGCAAACTCTTTCTTTCTTGGGTTGGGGTCATTATGCAGTTCATTTTGAATATCTGTGTTGAAGCCTGAATGAATAGCTTCCAAATCAATACTTCATCTGGTTCCTAATTTATGCTGAAGATAATGGATATGTCATTCAGTTGTAACCATCTCTTAACTTGGCCATTGTCCTTAAAAAGGCTTGGGACTTCTTTCTGATCAATTTGTAATCCTTAGATTGTGGTTGGGGATGGAAAAAACTGACTCAAGGAGGTCACATTAGGAAAATGCTTTTATAATTTTAAAAAGCTCACACCACCCTAAATATGGTTGGAGATGCCCCTACCATTTTGAATGGTCGACATTGTCCCTTGCGAGTTCCACTTTAGCATAATGCTAAAACTTAAAAAGTTTCAATTGTGATGACTAAGGCAAATGTGGGGCCTAATCTTGATTTATTGTTGCCTTTTTTTTCTTCTTTTTGTCTGGCTTCTTATTTTCCTTGTTTTCTTTTTCCACTTGGGATGAAATTGGTGGTCCTCTTTTCCACAAATAGTTTCTTTCGGTGGATAGCCAGCTAGTTATTGTGCTAATGAGTTGCATACGTTTCTTTGTTTTGTACAAGGAAACCATTGTTCAAAAAATAACCTAAGCATAGTTGAGCGAAAGAACCATTTGCTTGTGTTAACAAATGTCTTTGGTTTAATTTAAACTTTACTACTTTATTACGCTATAATCCGTGTGTTTAACTGCTCAACTTTCATTCATTTAGTGATGGCTTTTTCTTTTGAATTTGCATGGTAATAATGGATGTTTAGATTTTTATTGTACTTATCTCTGTCATGTTGTTAATCTTTTTCTAAAAGTATCTGTTAAGAAATCGTGTAGTAATGACATGGAAAAAAAGAAAAAAGAAAAAAAGGATTGCTAGGTTCACCGAATAAAATGAAAGTTGAGCAGCTAAAAATACATGGATTATAGCATAATGACATATAGTGAAATTTTGATTAAACCAAAGGCATTTGTTAATATTAGTAGATGATTTTTTCCGCTTTTAAAATATCCCAGTACAAAATGAAAAATAAAATAAAATGCAACTCATTAATGCAACGATTGGTTGGCTATCTGCCAAAAAAATTATTTTTCTTGGAAAAGAGGATCAACAATATCATCCCAAATGCAAAAACAAAAAGCAAAAAAAGAAGAAACCAAACAAAAAAAAGAAGGGAAAAAAAGAGAGTAAGAAATAAGTTTAAATCAAGAGTGGGCCCCACATTTGTCTTTGCAATTGAAAATTTTTAAGTTCCAACAGCATGCTAAAGTAGGACCCGCAGGGGATAATAACGTTCATTCAAAGTGGGAGCGGTGTCTTTGGCCATATTTGGAGTGGCAGAAGCATGAGCCTTTTAAACAATTGCATATTCAGCATTGATGATCTGTTGATGTTCAACTGTTCTTAATCTTGAGGTTTGGCCATGCCCTTGTAACTTTTCCATTCATGATAATGTTTCTTATGTTTCAGCCAGCAAAGTGGTCGTTTAACTCGCATACTATTTTGAAGAACACTGAGCAGGCACCAAGGTACATGATCTAGTAATATCATTTTTTCATTTTCTCCTTCGTAATCTCTCATAGGCTTGCATTTCCCTTAATTTATGACCAGGCAGAACATTCTATAAATACTCTAAAAGTCAACTCATGTTTCCACTCTATTTTCACTATAGAGATGTATTAGTGGTAACAAATCAGCATACGTGCTTATGAAGAGTGTCTAGTTGGTGGGAGAGTGAAGACAACGTCAAGGCATCTGGTGTGATAGTAACTTATTCACGTTTGGAAATAAAATGCTAAGCCAATCTGTCTGGTGCATAAAAGAATTTGTCATACCGAGTACCTAAATGGTGTCATATGGTAGGTTTGCATTTATACAGGAAAGTAGGTGCTTCATTTGTTGTATTTTTCGCCTTTTGCAGGACTCCAATATTCACAGAAGAGATAACCCTTGGAGAGAATGGAGAGGCTGAAGTTGTGACGCCACCGGAAAAATCATTTTGGGCCAAATATGTGAGTTCGCCTTTTCCCTTTCCGAAATATATTAGTCCCTCAGAAGTTAAAATCTCCAATTTCTCATCATTGATTGCTGTGATTTTCAGTGGATGTACGCGATCCCTCTTGGACTCGTAGTCATGAACGCCGTAACACAGGCAATGAATATGCCTCCTGAGGAGCAGGCAGGTGCAGCCCAACCACAGGGTGCAGTCGCAGCTCAGCGTGGTCCAGCAGCTGTGAGAAGAAGATGAAGGATGGATTCATGGGGATTTAGGTTTTGTTCTCGCATAGGTTTCGTTGCAGATTTAGGGGATGTCAAGATGGCTCGAATGACTTCATCATGCGATGTAAAACACGGCAGCGAAAGTAAAAGGATTCGTGCACTGTCAGGAGGCTTGCTTGGTTGCGTTATTTATAGCTTAATGGCATGGCGGATGTGGGACTTGGGGTGAATGGTTGAACCCTGTACTTGTTTTCTGTTCCAACCTGGGGAAACCGAATGATGGGGTGTTGATAATCCATTTGTTTCCCGAAATAAGACCATGTTTTTCTTTGAATCAATTGTTTAGGAAAGCAGATTCTAGTTTTCTATATATGCAGTCATGCACAAAACTCTTTCCTTTTTCAATGTGCTAATGTTAAGTCTATTTAATGGGACCTTTAACAAAACATGCGCCGAGTAATGACGATATGACGAGAACGCTAATCTTACTTCATTTTAACAAATGGCATGGAGAAATCATGTATTAGTCCGAACGATTCACATCAACATTTGAAAGTACACAAAACTCCAAAGGCCAAGATGGAGAGATTCATCAATAGACTGCTCCCAAAATTCAAAGGGTAGCGTACGCTCTAAAGAGAAATAGTTAAATTGAATTTGCAGTTATAGTTTCACCTAATTTCATTTGAGCGACAGATTTATTTTGTTATCATTTAGGCTGCGTTTGGTCGATCGGATAAAAGCTTAGATATGATATGTTTTATCCTGTCCGGTGTTTGGTAGCGGGCTAGGATAGGATAAGGTCGGATATAAATGGGATATAGCCCGGATAAAAAAATCCGAGGGGGAGGGGTGAGATAGACCCGGATAGGATTTCTCTTGTTGATCTATTATTAAAAAAACCCTATGCTCTCCTTTTCCTTCTCCTTCTCTCACACACACGACTCCTCTAACAAAAAACACGTCTTTTTCTCGGTATCTTTGATCCGACGAATTCAAGCACCATCTCCAGCGAGGAGCCACAACGATTATACTTTCTTGCAAGATTTTGTCTTTCTCTATGCATTGATATTCGCACGATTTACAAGGTTTGTGATTTCTTTCCTTGGTTTTGCTTTCATAGATGTAGTCAATTGTGGCTCATGAAAATGCGACTCTTTCTCCATGAAATCCTACTTTACAGTATACCCTACTTTTGTTTTTCCACAAATTTCATCACTTGGTCACCGTTTCATTTCATACCCTATTTTTGTGAGGATAAGCTAATGTTTATTTGGAGCGAGATTCGATCAATAATGTTTCTAGTATTAAAGCTATCTATATCTTTTCACGGTTATGCTTTGTTAGTACCCGATCTCAGTATGAGATATTCATTGCTTGTGTGGTATTATCTTTTACAAGTTCAATGTGGGAAAAAAATATATGAATTAGAAGTAAATATTAGAACTATGTGGTTTATGTGTTCTTGTGGTTTTTATATTTGCAATTTTATTGGTGTGGTGGATCATCATTGATTTATTGGTGAATACCTAATCTAGGAGATATTCATTACTTGTGTGGTATTATTTACAAGTTCTACATGGGAAAACATAAATAAATTAGAAATAAATGTTAGAATTGCGATGTTGTTTTACCTTGTTCATTTATGTATTCTTGTAATTGCATATCTGCAATTTTATTTATTTATTTCTTGATGCTCTCCCTCTTGTGAAGAAGAGCGTCTTAAATTTCTATTGCTTGGCTTTGGCTAGTACATATGCTTTTTTCTTTGAGTGTTTCTATTCAGGTTGGCCTGAATTGAATATTAGATTTCATCATTGACTTCTGTAGCGTAGCATGTTTCCTCATTGGACAATGCAAGTAGCAAGATAATGATTGAACTTTTAGTAAAGAATTAAAGCTATGGGAGATCTTGCCATCAGAACGTGTGTATGTATTAATTCATTCTAGAAGCTTGGCACTCTCAATTTTCTGTGAATTGCAATTGGTATACTTGAATGCATCATCTACACGGGCTTAGACCTTAATTGAATTAACTGACTAAAGTACTATAGAAACTGCCACAATCAAGGCTAGCTTCAGTCAATTGCTCATCTATTCTAGAGCCAAATTATATACCTTAATGTAACCGTCACAGCCCAAAAGAAAGTATATCCAAGGGGTCCTATGGGCTAGTCATGACACGACTATGGATCAAGCGACCCTCGGCTTGTATTCCCAACTGCTAGGGTTTTTCGAGTCTTCTAGAATACTCCTGAGGGCATGCGATACAATAAATGTATTCTTATGTAATAAATGCGGGTAGTTGGTAGTTGGGAGATGCAACTTCCACTGTTATATGATGAGAGATCTACTAATATGATTTGCCTTGTTTTGTATAAATAGGGGTCTCCTCCCTCTCATTGTATCATTTTATTCACAAGTAATACAATACAGAGTTTCTCTCTCTAGAGATCATTGTGAGTTGAGTGTGGGAAAGGCTGCTTAGGGTAAAATCCTTAGGCCGTAAAATCCTTAGGTCATTGAGGGATCTTAGGCCGTGAGGGTAAAACAATAAGCCAACGAGTTACTCACAGTGATCGATGACCCATGAAAACAAATTCTTATCAACAAATAATTTGGAAAACAAATTCTCAAGTCAACATTTGAAGCAACATTCTTAATTGACTCAACTCATATTAGCTATGCAATATCACTTTTTAATTCTTTATGCATTTCGAATATAATGCATAATCATGGATTGATTTTGTGTGATTTTGTGAGAATATATGGACTTAAAAAATTATTTCATTTTGAATGATTTTGCTATAATCTAATATGTGAGTTTGTACTTTCCTAATTTTTTTTTCCAAGAATATAATTGTTCATGAAGATATTTGAATTTAAATCTACAATTTACCAAATAGTTGATAGGATATAAAAAAATCACTAAATTTCTTATTCTATTATATCCTGTCCTATTCTCGTTTTCTCATGATTAAAGTTGTTCTTTTTTTCTTATTATTATTTGTTTTTAACTCCTCGAATTAAATCATTTCCTAATGAAAGTTTTTAGGGCTTTATATAGAGCCCAAAACAACTTAACGAAACGAGAAGCCGCGACCGCCTTATTTTTCACAACCCATCTGCATTTCACCCGATTCAAATCGAACGACCAGATTCTCACTTTCTAGGGTTTCTCGCGTTCGTGCTCCGCCGCCGGCAAGACAAACAACCCCAAACGCCGGCCGCCGCAACGACCTCCGCCAGGGGCGGCGAGGGACGGAGAGGCTGACCTTCTCGGTATTCCGGCGGTCTCTCTTCTTGATTCTTTCACCTCGGTAGGCCAAGCTCCAATCCGTTTCTTTTTTTCTTTTTGCTTGTTCTGTGCTTGACCATTCGCCACTATTTTCTCGGAAGGATTCATAGTTTCATCGCTGTTTTTCGCGAGACCCCATGATTTTTGTTTGCCCCTCTGTTGGAATCGAGGAATCGGCGTTACCTAAAGAACCCAGGATAAGGTCCGAAGATTGCCCCTAGTCTTTCGTCGGTTCTTGCCCGGAATTTTCTGACGCGACATGCCGCGTTTCTGATTTTATTCAGTGTTCGGTGTTCTGTCACAGAAACAGGAAATAGTTTGTAAAAGGCATAGTTTTAACGGGGTTACCTGACGATTTGTAATTAGTGAATTAAAGCTATCGAACTCGACGGGGCTGGTCGGTTGGTTGTAAGGGAAATCTTTGTCGAATGCTTGCCAATTCAGTCGGCCCGAGTTTCACGCTCAGCCTTTCGGTCTCTTTTATCTTTGTTTGTTTCTTTCTTGTAGAAAACGAGAGGATAAACCCTAATCAGGGCAGGGATGTTTCTGATCTCAATTCAGAGGGCTGTGACCTTGTTGTTGCATCTCCCGTTGTTTAAGCGAATTTTTTCATCTCCAATTCAATGTGCTTGTTCTTCTTCTTTTTGTTCTTGTTTTGTGCAATGTGCTCCATCTATTTGCTGGAACAAATTGTTGTCTCCTTTTTTGTCTGTTGAATAAGTAGGCTTGTGCTTGATGATGACTGTTGCTTCAGGGATGGGGTTGAAGCTGTTTGATGGCGGCGATTCTGATGACGAGAATGTGTCGAAGATTGAGATCAACAAAGAATACGCTCACCGTTTCGAGCATAACAAGAAGCGCGAGGACCTCCATCGGCTTCAGGAACTCAAAAAGAAGGGCCTTGTCGGAGATGACTCATCCTCTGAATCAGGTGACGAGTCCTCTGAGTCCTCATCATCTTTGGATGATGATGATGTTGATGTGAGTAAGGCTAGTAAGAAGGACCTGGACTTCTTTAATGCGCTGCTTAAGGTGCGAAGCCGAGACCCGAGTCTTAAAGAGAAGAATGTCGCTCTTTTTGAGTCTGAAGATAGTGATGGAGATGAAGAGAAGGAGTCGAAGGACAGAAAACATAAGCTTTACCTGAAAGATGTGGTGGCCAAGCACTTGATTGAGGAAGGACCTGATTTTGATGATGAGCAAACAGAGGCTACCAAGAAGAAGAGCTACAGTGAGGAGCAAGAGGAGATGAGAAGGGCTTTCTTGGAAGCTGCGGAGGCTGCAGAAGCTGCAGAGGTTGATGGCGACAGTGGTGATTTTTTGACAGTGAAGAGGAGAGATGATGCTGAGCCAGTTGAAGGTGGTGATGGTGCAGAGTTTCAGCAGAAGCTGGATGAATATTTTGGCAGGAGCGAGGCTTTGGGTGAGAATGAGATGTTTCTGAAGGAGTTCTTTCTGAATAAGATGTGGGTTCATAAGGATAAGAAGAGCAAAGGACATGTTAATGAGGAGGAGTTGGAAGAGTTGTGGAGGGATGAGGAGGAGATTGAGAAGCAAGAGGATTATGAAACGAATTTCAGGTACGAGGAGAATGCAGGTGACAGGGTATTGGGTCATTCGAGGACCATCGAGGGGTCAGTGAGGAAGAAAGAGACGGCTAGGAAGAAGCAGAGAGAGAGCAAGGAGGAGAGGATGAAAATTGCTGAGATGGAAAGGAAGGAGGAGTTGAAGCACTTGAAGAATTTGAAAAAGGAGGAGATGAAGCAGAAACTTGAAAAGTTTAAGCAGATTGCTGGGATAGATGAAGATGGAGACTGCCCATTGGATGGAGTTGATCTTGATGATGACTTCGATCCCGAGGAATATGATAGGATGATGAAGCAAGTTTTTAATCAAAAGTATTACAATGCAGATGATGTGGACCCTGACTTTGGCAGTGACAGAGATGAAGACGGTGGAGAAATTGAAAAACCAGACTTCGAGAAGGAAGATGAATTGCTAGGATTACCGGTTGGCTGGGATGAATCAGAGTCGAAGGATGGATTCGTAGCAGCTAGAGAAAGAAGCTTAAGACACAAGTTAAATGATGGAGGTGAAGATGACGGTGATGATGATGATGAGGAGGAGGAGGAGGAGGAGGAGGCAGAGGATTCTGATCACGTTCCCAAGGCACAGAATGGAGAAACTATATCTTCTGAGGATGGAAAACGTAAAAGGAAGCGGAAACTATCATTGCTAAAGAGAGCTAAAGAGGCGATGATGGAGGAGTATTATAAGTTAGATTATGAGGATACAATTGGAGATTTGAAGACAAGGTTTAAGTATGCAAAGATTAAACCGAACAGATATGGATTGAACACTTCAGAAATTCTGATGATGGATGACAATGAACTAAATCAGTATGTTTCCTTGAAGAAGCTTGCTCCTTATAGGGAGAAGGAATGGAGAGTACACAACAATCAGAGGCACCAGCTTAAACTGAAGACGAAGGAGCTTCTTGAAGAAGGAAAACGGAGGTCTGACAAGAAAAAGAGGCGTAAAGATTATTCTAATGCATCAACTACTAAAAAGGGTAGCTTGGAAGATGGAAAGTCACAAAAAGTTGAATTACATGAGGATTCGGGTAAATTGTCTAAGAATGCAAGGAGGAGGAGACGCCAAGCTGAGGTTAAGTTGTCAAATTCGAGGCTCATAGCTTATGGAAAAATAACCCCCAACTCTAAGGGTAAAACCAAGAACTAGAATTCCAATGTGATTAGCACTAAACCAAGGTGGGAGGGCTCTGGTCTTAGAGCTTTCTAGTCAATATATATGTGTTTGAGACATTTTTTGTGGTTCAGACATAAGGATGTTATGTGTTGCATCTTAAGGAAGATGCTTAAATTTTTGTGAGGTATCTGAGTTCTTTCATCTTTTAGAGAAATTTATTTAGAAGTTGTATTTTGCTCAAGTGGAAAAGTTGTTTTGGGTTGGCTGGCACTAAAATGAATGTGTTGTCATGTGATCTCAGTGATGAACGGTCATTGAGTTATTTTGTTATTAATCTGCTGGACATCTCATTTTGTCAAGTCATAAAATATATATTCTAGTAGTTGGTCAATCTTGATTAAGTTAATCCTTTTAGTGGTGTCCCTTTTTTTATAAAGCTTTTTCAATAAAGTTTCTCCACAAACTCAATCGCCTAAGACCCCTTTATCTGGTAAATTTTCCATTACCTACTGGAAATAATTGTCTCAACTACCGTCTGGCTTAATTTTTGATCTTTTTTACCATTAACTAGAGAGCCTATATGTCTTATGCATGGGAGTTACCTATCGTTGTTGACTGTCGCTGTGTTTATTATGCCATACTGGGTGCACTTGTCGTGTTTATAGAGTGAAATAAATTGGTGGGCTTGAGTTCAAAAGAGGATGAGAAGATTGAAATTTCTAGGTGTGTACTAGTTGAATATGTTTTTCAAATGTTAGTCATTGGTTTCAAGTGTAATGAAAAGGATGATGAAGCCTGTACTTTTCTTTTCCACTCAAAGGACCGTAGTTTGTTTATTCGCATGGGTATTGACTAAAGCTTTCTCCTTGATTGGAGAGGAACGTGGTCATCAACAGCACTTCCTTTATGTTGTTTATCTTGTGCCTATGACATAATTGTCATCAATTTTTTGGGGCGATGGCTCTAATCGGATTCATCTTTCAACTGCTCTATAAAAACTTGACAAATCCTGCAACAATGCAGTTCTTCATTTTGCAATCTTTGCTTTTCTACATGCATCAAAGAGGTAATTGGTGAAGAAACAGATCAAAGTGACGATTTGTCAAGACATTTTGATCTGTTAAGAAGGCAAATATCGAGAAGTAGTTGTCACTTAGTAATATGAGACTGAAAAGATAATGATGAGATAATGCTAGATATGTCAAAGCAGTCTTCGTCTAGCCATTCTTCTTCATATTCCTTTCCTTTCTCTTTTGCTTTTCCAAATTGATTGCCTGATTGAGCTGTTTTGCTATTCGATTTTAGAATCTCACCAAGCTGTGGTTCTTGAGGAATGCTTTTATTGTAGTCGACAAGGACAAGTTCCAGGTCTTCCAATTTCAATCATGTAATGTGGGTTTGCTAATGTTCTGACCGTGGCTTGGTCCTATTTTTCGCGGAAATTGCTGCAAGAAGATGACTTTTATCGGATAAAACTGCCATCCAATATTTTGAGTCCTCCTGGGGGGACTACATTGTTTCTTCCATCAATGCAGTAATTGTTAACTCTATTTCAAGTACATGAGACCGTGTTGTGATATAGCATCTCATGCTCAGTGAACTTTTGCTTTCCTTCCACTTTATTGTCGTATTATTATGTATCACTTAAGCATGATAATTTGCTATCCAGGTTTTGTGTTAAGGAAGAGTGCTCTATTGAAAAAGTTTGCTTTCTCATATTTCTAGCTGGTTTTAACTCGAATTGAAGTTTTGGTTGTGAACCCTTTATGATGATTGAAATGTAATCCTTAGATTAGCCTCTATTTGTTCATGAACAGAGTTTAGAGTAAAGAGGAAAATGCAATGTGGCACACTATTGATTTGTAGTATTCAGTAGTCGGAATGCCCTCTTTCCCAAGCCACACACAAAGCTTCAAGTTTCACATGTTGGATGGTCATGAAGTAATCTGGAGCATACTGATATTTTCATAATGGACGAGAACTATATCGTTCAAATTGGTTATCATTGATAATTATTCTTAACTTTCTTTGCCCCTTTAAAATTAAAGCAAGACTAACAATCCTATTCTATTTCCCAGAGATGTCTTCCTTGTGATGGTCTGGATGAGCTTTTGTGATACAAACGGTAAATTTCTACTTGGCATGGATCAAACAGCCAGGTGCATTTGCCTTGTAATTCATGGCTTCTTCTTTGAAAAAAGTTACCTTCTTTCCATTTTCGAAACGGAAGATACGGTATAAATTTTACTTAAGTGGGTGCTTTTGAAGAAGTTAACTCATTTCCATCCGTAGTGGATCAGAGCTATGGAGAACACCAAGTAAAATAATTCTTTCTGATATTATTTCTGGATGGTATTAATATCTTGGCCGTTAATTATGGTTCTCCGGGGCGTGCCCTTATCCTCGTCAATTGAAATTAGTAACTAGTAATCTTTGCCGTTCTCAATACTAACTATGTGCAGGTGAAATAAAATAGATGTCCAAAATGTTTTAATGCTGACTATATTTTCGGATTATGTCAAGATCTGCTCAGTAGATCATATGGATCTAGCAAAAGCTTCTGATTTGGATGAACTGGAAGCATCTTTTTATTTTATATTTACCCAGTTCACGTGTTTCAGTGGCGAATTCATTTAAATTTAGGGATACCACTCAGAAAGCCAAATAGATTGGGAACAAAGAGTCTGGGGTTGGGTTGGACAAGGTACATCTCGTTTGGTTCTACAACCATTTGGGAGTAGCCATGCATACATTTTGTCTTGTGAACTAAAACAATTTCTATTTTTCATTTTTTTTAACTTAGTATCTTATTAATTATTTGTATATATGGACGCAAGAGCAAAACAGAGTGCGAAAACAGAAATGGTGTAATTGCAAGTACTCCAACAATCATGATTTTGCAGCCAACCTATGCGAAAATTAAAAAAAGTTTTTCTAAATTAATTTATACCTTTGTCCTTGCTTTTGAAATAATGAAATGGAAGCCGTTTAAGAGTTACTTTTTTAGCATGAATGAGCCTTCTCCGAGGTAAATTTGATGCCATAGAAGACCTGATCTATTTTAAAAAGGATGAGCTAGTTATGCAGATCTTACTCTCACATTGTCAAAGCACATGAGATGTAGCTTAGCAAATACTTTAAAAGCGCACTATAGACAAAGTATTGCGATAATAAAGGCTGTTCTCACCAAATGGTAAAAGATTTTAGCAGTGATTGCCGAAGATTTTGTAGTTACAGGATGCAAACCTTTTCTTTACTGTGTTGGGGTCATTGAGCAATTCCATTTAAATAGTTAGTTGAATTACGAATGACTAGCTTTCAAAACAATATTTGATCTTCCCAATTTATGCCAAAGATGAAGATAAGGAGGAGGACGGGGAGGAGGAATCTGATCACATTGTCGAGGCACAGAATGAAGAAATTATATCTCCTGAGGATGGAAAGCGTAAACGGAAACTGTCTTTGCTAAAGAGAGCTAAAGAGGCAATGATGGAGGAGTATTAAGTTAGATTCTGAGGATACAATTGGAGATTGGATGACAAGGTTTAAGTATGCAAAGATCAAACCGAACAGATATGGGCTGAGCACTTCATAAATTCTGACGATGGATGACAAAGGACTAAATCAGAATGTTTCTTTGAAGAAGCTTGCTCCTTATGGGGAGATGGAATGGAGAGTAGACAACAATCAGAGGCACCAGCTTAAACTGAAGACTAAGGAGCTTCTTGAAGAAGGAAGATGAAAGTCTGGTGAGAAAAAGTGGAGTTAAAGTTATTCTAATGTATCAACAGCTGAAAGGGGTAGCTCAGAAGATTTGAAGTAACTGCAAGTCGAATTACACGAGGATTCGCGTAAATTTTCTAAGAGCCCAAGGAGAAGGTGACACCAAGCTGAGATCAAGTTATCAAACTCGGGGCTCATAAGTTGTGGGAAAATAATCCCCAAGTCTAAGGTTAAAAACCAAGTACTAGAATTTTAACGAGACTGCAGACATGCATAGGGGTGACTGGCACTAAAATGAATTTGTTTATTTATCATGTCATCCTGGTGGTGAATAGTCATTGTGTTATTTTGTGATTAATCTTCTGGACATCTCATTTCGTCAGGTCATATTGCATATAATAATCATATTATCTCGGGGACGAATAGTCATTGTGTTATTTTGTGATTAATCTTCTGGATGAAATAATATATTCTGTAGTGGTTAGTCAGAAGAGGTCCAATAGTCCTTTCAGTGATGGTCTGTTTTTCACATAGAGAATGTTGAATATGAAGTTTTCGTGTCCCTATTACCCCTTTATCCGATAAGTTTGACATTACTTGATGGAAGTAGTTTTCTTGGATAAATGCGTGGCTTAATGAGGACTACACGAGCAATTCTCTTTTAAAATGTTAACTAAAAAGTTGACTTATTTAATGCATGTGTGTTGTCTATCGTTGTTGAGCTGACTGTCACCATGTATATCATGTCAAACTGGGTGAAATCCTCATATGTCTATTTAGAGAAATGAATTAGCGGGCTTGAAGTCAAAGAGGAAGAGAAAATCTGAATTTCTAGTTTTGTACTAGTTGGATATGTGTTTCAATTGTGAGTCATTGTTTTTAAGAATTTGGAAAGGGACGATTATTTGATAAGCCATTACTTTTCCTTTCCACTCCATTAAAGGATCATATTGTTTTTTTTTTTTTTTTGATAACCAAGGAATTACCAGAGCAATGGAGCTGTAGACAGTCAAGTGAAATTCAATACACGAAATAATTTGATCTAGACTCCCTTTCGCTTATGCTAATCGGGATCACACCGCCCTCCGATACCCGGTGGCATCGTCGGACGTCGTCGTAAGCCACTATTTAGACGTAAAACCTCGGGGGAGACTAGCCTAGGACCCCAACACCAGGACCCCCACTTAAGACACTTTAGCAACGAGAGGGCTCAAACCTCCGACCTCTGCAGTGGAAGGGAGAACGCACACCAACTGTGCTGCTCGTGGTTAGGTAAAGGATCATATTGTTTATTCGCATGGTATTAACTAAAGCTTTTACCTTGATTGGTGGAGAGGAAAGTGGTCATTGACCACTCCCTTTGTGTCGTTTATCTTGTGCCTTTGACATAATTTTCATCAATATTTTGAGATGATGGCACTAATCAGATTTACCTTTTGACAGATCTGTAGAAAACTTGAAAAGTTCAGGGACGCTGTATCTCACTTCTGCAACAAGTTCTTTATTTGTACAACTTTGCTTTTTTAGCATGCATCAGAGAGGTAACCAGTGAAGAAACAGACCAAACTAACAATATTGTCAAGACACGTTGATCTGTTAATAGGCAAACATCGAGTGGTGTCACTTAGTAAGGTGAGAATGAAAAGATTAATAAGATAGTGTGAGATATGTCAAAGCAGTCTTGCTCTAACCATTTTGTGGTCTTTAGGAAGCTCATAAATGTGGCATAGTTATAATGACTGTATTCGCCAGTACTTCTATGTCTTCTTCATTCACCTTCGGTGACTATTCACTTCCCTGTAGGACCCGTTCCCTAGGTATGCTTTACATTTGCGATGATTTTTTATGGGCCCAACCTTTTTACTTCTTTTTCTCAGTATATTACACAACAATTATACATTTGGCTTGAGAAGTGATGACTTGGTGTTTAATGTGCCATAGATGCTTTTTGTTTTTGGTCCTATCTAATCATGGTTAAGTGAGGAACCCACATGATTGAGATGACAGACATACTCTTGATATCTTGCCAAATTGGCACTGTAGGTACAGTGTCCATTGTTCAGCAGGAGGTGACCATTTAAGCAGTGTATTTGTTCTAAAAGGTGGGTATAGGTGATCTGGATTGCTCAAGTTTGCATCTTGGACATGAGCTTGGTGGCACCTAATCCTTATATGTCTAGAGTATGAAAGGGAGGAGAGGATAATCGTACGAAGCTTATGCGATTTTACTGCAAGTGAAGTGTGGAGTATAATCTGACCAAAAAAAAAAACAAGAGGTATGCAGTATAAACAAAGCCGATTATAGGGACAGGTGAACAATAGCAGTGGCCCAAAAAGAACCATAGAAGAGAGGTTCTCTCTTCCACCTCCATTTATGACTCTGCTTTGTGGAACATTTCCCCAATTTTAAAGAGAATTATTATCGCCTTTTAACCCAGAGAGCTTTACCGAACCCCATCAGAAACAATATCCCATGATTGTTGACTTGAAGTCTTGCATTCGTGGCACTTTTAAATTCTTCTGGCTCATTGGAAGGTTTTGCAATCGTGGCTCCGTCATGAGAAAATGCGGGGACAATCCGATGCCATATAAAGGAGCAAAAAGCTAGACAACTTCATTTTGTCTATGTGTAAAGCAGGGAGATTAATGTAAAGCAGGGAGATTAATGTAAAGTACGTGACATGGAATCCCTAACTATATAGTACGCATTTTTGTGCGATGTCCCCACTCGCTATTGCATTCACCCCTCAGAAGACGTCAGGTTGATCATGATGTAACCCTCCTTGATGAAGCTTCGTCGAACTCCTGAACAGTGGCGAGACATTTGTAGAAGAGATGGGCAATCTGCAAGTGCAGTGCGTAACCCCTTCATTATAAAAAGCAAGCTTTGCTCCCACTCTAGTACTTGCTTCCACTCTAATACATGAATACCTCTCTGATCATTTTGATAATTATCCATTACATAGGGCTGGGACGACCTAGAAGTCTATTACAATGCAGCCCGGCCGTCGTCCCCACATAGACACCTTCCCTGCCTTCACTGAGTTCCACTCTATTCTCGCTTTTATTGTTCCCGTGCTGGTCAACTTCATCGAGGTGAAATATCAAGGGGGAGTTGAGTCCCCATTTGACTCCCGCTGTTCTACCGCCTACATTGCCATCTTCTTTCTTCTGTTCTATTGCACATTGGCATATGTTGCTCACCTATCGTTGGCTCCCACTTGTGCCCGAGTGTTGCGCATCGTTATGATGCTCGCTGCTTTGCTCTTAGTGGCTTCCCTTACATCGCTGTTGTTCAAAAGCCCCTTTCACTCTTACCCCTATTTGTTGTTACCCGTATGGCTTTCCGCGGCCCTCTTGCCTGGCCTCGCTCGAAAAGTTTACACGTGGTTCCGATACAAAATGATACTTTGGTTTCTCCGTGTGTTCAGTTCTTGCCGACTTCTCGGTGGAAGGGCGCGCCCACTTTTGCCTCGTACGGTGATGGATGTCCGCTATGTACCGGAATAGGCAATCGGTCCATGTTGACGCGGCCGCAAATTGTCCCAAGGGGTGCTTGCGACCCGCACACCTTGGAAAGGGAAACACAGGCAGGGAAGAAACATATATACAGCGAGTTGGATAACCAATAACGGCGCATTTTGGATCTTATGGCTTTGCTCTTGTTTGTATATAGTGAAGAGTTGCTTCGTATGTTGTAATATGGTTGATTAATAGAATGGACTGAGGTGACAAAAAGTCAAAAGTGAGACCATGAACGACTGCTTTCGAGGGAGTCGACATTGAATTATTTCCATTTGAATCCAAGAGGCCTCGTAATCACCACTCTTAATAACAAAATATGGTCTCAGATAATTGATTGATTCCATGAATCTTGCAGTTTTAATGAACCACTTTGTTCCACCACCTACTTTTCTTCCCCTAGTACAATCTTCCTCTTCCAACCTCCGCCAGACTCCTTTTACATCTAATGATGCAACAAAGGATAACTTCAACCGAAGTTCATCATAAAAAATGGGGTTTTCCGACTTCGGTAGATAACCAAAATGCATATGCATGGTGTCCTGGATAAAACTGAGCTGTAGTCATTCTGGCCATGTCAATCATGAAACAATGTTCAGGTACCGTGATTACGTCTTCAAGGGAGATTAATTAGTAAATGCATAACAAGCCGTGAACAAGCAAAAAGGTAGGTCACGGTTAAGACGTGAGCATGAACACAGGGGTTCTTAAGTCTCGGTTCTAGGTGTCGCTGGCCCTTACTCAAATGTTGACAGGGTACAGGACGAGCGTTGGGGAGAGCTCGAGGACTGTCAAAGTAAAAGAAAGCTGTTTGAAACTCCAAAAATGGTGAGCTGAAACTAGGGGATCTTGTTTGGCTTTGCCATTGGCTGTTGACAGTAGGGAAGAGATCGGTGGAGACATTTTTCCAGAGACAATTGGCGGGCAAACACCAGTAATGATTGCTTCGTAGTTGAGCTTGTGGGGTGAAGAAGATGAATAGTAACAATGAGAGCACGTGTTGAAGCGAAGAGAAAAAAAGAAAATGAAAAAGCAGTAGACGCACTCTATTTTAAAGAAGTAATTAAAAAGCCATAGTGATCGACTCAATAAGCACCATGACTTCTTGTACTTTTCGAGATTTGTAGAATTGAATCGCATTTTTCAACGAAGGTTTAAAACTTCTAATGCAGTTATCCCTTTATTTTAAGCATTTTGGAAAGAATCATGATTTTATAAATCATAATTATCGTTTCCATTATATTTTAAAGGGCTGCAACTTGTTTATTCTCACGGGTATTGACTAAAGCTTTCACCTTGATTGGTGAGGAAAATGATCATCCGTGCCACTCCCTTTGTGTTGTTTATCCTGTGACTATGACATAATTGTCATCAAGTCTTTTGGATGATAGCAACTAATGAGATTCACCTCTCAACTGTTCTGTACAAAACCTGGAAAAAGGTCAGGGGGCAGCAGCTAGCTTCTATAACAAATCAGCTCTACATTTTGCAAGCTCTGCTTTTTAACATGCATCAGAGAGGTAGTCAGTGAAGAAACAGACCAAAGTAACGGTTTTGTCAAGGCATGCTGATCTGTTAAAGAAGGCAAACATCCAGGAGTAGTTGTCCCTTGCTACGATGAGACTGAAAAGATGATGAAATAACGCCACATATCAAAGCAGTCTTGCTCCAGCTATTGTAGGATCCCTAGAAAGCTCATAAATTTGGCATAGATATAATGACCATATTCTCTAGTACCAGAATGTCTTCATTCCCCTTTGTGGACGAATCACTTGAGACCCCTCCTAGGTATGTGATTCCCATTCAGATCCCCATGATATTTTTTGTGGACCTCACCTTATACCTCTCTTTCTCGGGAAGCCACACGACAATTCTATATGCGGCTTGAGTAACAACGACTTGTTCGATGTGACGTACATATTTCTGCTTTCGTTCTATCTAATAGGGGCTAAGAGACATGATTGGAAGGACTGACATGGTTTCAAAGCCTCATCAAGTTAGTAATATAGGTACGGGTTTCCATTATACAGTAGGGGGTGACCATATAAGCAGGGTATCTGCTCTTGAAGATGGGCATGTCACGACCTCTTTTTTCCGTTCGGGGGAAAAGAAAGAATGGTTTAGGGGTATTTGCCTAAAGAAGCGGACCAACGGCCCTAGACTAGACGCGGGCTCTCCCAAGCCCATACCTCGCGCGACGTTGGATTTTGTTTTTTAGTTCTTAACAACCTATGTATTTCTAGGAGTCGCCACTAGCCTATTGAGGTCGGCTAGAAACCAATCAAGACGCGGAGTGTTGTCTCAATTCCTACGCAACCAGAGATTTCTAGGAACGAGGACTTGTTTACGCTAATGTTTCTATTAGCGCCTTGCGGTACCACTAACTTGAAAGGTTGTTCATCTAAATGGCCACACAATCTTGATTACCAATTATAATCCTTACAAAACCGCTAAGCGTCCATGCAAATGTTTTTTTTTTTTTTTTTTTTTTTTTTTTTTTTAGGTTTTTTTAATATCTAGACTAATCCTAACATAATCTAGAAAAGAAATTTACACTCAAATTAATGAAAAGCGGTGTATAAGTAAACATCCAAGAAATTGAAATAACTTGAAAATAAATGCGGAAAAAGAAAACCCGATACAAGTCGGGCAAATAATATTACATGGCCTTGTTATCACGCCCGGGACAGGACCCCGTGAGCAAAATAAGAATTTAAATATGCATGAAATTACTCTAGATGCATGCAATTACTCTAATTAATTCTAATCTATGCATAATAGATTATTTACAAAAATGGTTCTAAAAATACCAAAATATCATTTAAATTAAGAAAATGAACTTTTAAAATTAGGAAAATTTCATAGATGTCATTTCTATCATAACTTGATACCATCCATCATTTTTACAATTTTTTTGAAATTTTCATTTTTTTTTCATTTTTTTTTAATTTTTATTAAAAAATAATTCCTTAAACCGATATATGCCAATTTACACTAATATAGGACTGCCCAGTACATGAATAATAAGAACCGAGCTCAAATCGATCGTTTAAAGATCGAAATTTGGTTTGCGCATTTCTTCGAACACTTGGCGTACATCAATCTACCCAAATCAGCTTCGTCGGGCCATGTTTGTGGCCTTCAATCTCAACTCACAAGCAATCTCATGCGGAAATAAAGTATCAAGATTATACTACCACATGCAAGGAGCAAGATTAGACAGAAATCATAGCTTAAAACACAAAATAACTAAGCTAAAATCATCCTCAAATATGCGGGTTTGATCTGATTTCACAATTCTAGGTTTGAACCCAAGTCAAACAAACAGGTTGCATGCCCATGTTCAAGCCCCGACACTTATCACATGAAAGATCTACGGAAACACTACTTAATCCGAGTGAAAGTAGGTAACATGAGCTTTCAAATGCAACAAAAATCATAGAGAATGGCCCACCGAAAGACATCAAAACGACCTCTCCAAGAAGCACACTTGCAAAGTTCTTGAAGAATTTCAAACACTTAGAAAAATTTCAGCCTCAGAAATCAGTTTTCCGGGCTAGTTTTCCTCTTGATTTTCATGATCAAAACGTACTCAAACTCGAAAGAAAATACATCTAGGATGCTTACCTTGCTTCTGAGTTTCCCTTTCAAGTGGTTCTTCGCTCAAGAAACCAAGAAATTATCCTCGGGGCCCGTGGAAGTTGGCTTCGTCAACTGGAAAACAAGATCTGCAAAGAAAGAACTGATAACGAAGGTTTTCATTAACCTCCAAAATTAGACTCCATGACCTTTTTTTGTTGGAAAAATAAACACCAAACAAAGCTATATGTATTCTACTTTGGTTTTGAACTCATGGTTTTCCTCATTTGTCTCTCAACTTTCTCAAAAATACTCGCTTTCTCTCACTCGTGACCAACCGGGCTCAACACTTAGAAAAAATTCAGACTTTTTTTGGCCCGCCAGGAGGGTAGTTTTTCGGGGGGCTTTAGGAGGCCTTCCCGATCTCCATTTGGGACGTGCGACCTATGGTTGGAAAGATATTTGAGTGAAGTTTAACTCTATAGTTGAAGGTTTTGGCTAATTTGGACTGAAAGTTTGTGAAAATTGCACTTTTCTCTCTCAAGGTCGGTCTGAAATTTCTGGGTTTTTGCTTTCTGGAGTTGCTTCTGAAGGTGTCTTTGGGGAACGATCCCGAGCTCTCTCCTCTCCTTCTCGTCTCCTCTCTCTCCTCCCCTGAAAGAGCTTGCTTCTGTCCTCTTATCCACTGAATTGGAGGAGTTTTGGTCGGTCTTTTGTCCACCTACCAAGCCTGTCAACAGGGCTACTTCAACAACTTTCTGACTTAGCCAAATTTTCAATTTCTGCAGATGTTGAGTGTCCGGGTTTGGTGCGATTTTCCCGTGCCTTCAGAAGCTTATCTCTGACCAATGTTCGTCCACTTGCAGTACCAATAATGGCCTTCCATCACGTGCAGAGATCGGGCTGGTTGGGCAGCTGAGGAGGATATGGTGGGGCCACCAAGTTGCTTACTCAGCAACTCCGAAAATAGACCAACTTGTGGACTGAGGTTTGTCAGCTGGTTTAGGTGCTTTAATCCATCAATTTGGCTGCGTTTTTGATCAATTAGCAAGCTCATGTATAGTAGTTTAAGATCTTGGCCATTTTTCACAATTGTACTCACTCAATTTTGCAAGAAAGTCCCTCAAAGTTGGCCATTTTCTTATCCAAAAATAGCCATTTCAATACAAACTTTGTCTTTTTGGCCCGATTTAATTGATTCGAGTTGGCCCAAGTTCAATTTCAATTTAATTGATGACCAAGATGATGATTTAAGGGTTCGGCAAAATTTTGCAAAAATTGCGAATAGGTCCCTCAACTTTTGGAAATTGCATTTTGGCCCCAATTTGCCATTTTAATTCCAATCTGACCTCATGGGCTTGGCTAGTCACATTTAGATCATTGGCCCCAACTTTGTTTTCTTTTTTTCTTGTTTTCTCTTTTTTTTAAATCTTTTTTTTTAATATATATTTTCAATTTTGTTTATCTTTTTTTTTTTTAAGTAAAAACATCTTCCATTTAAAACACCATATTAAATGCCTAGATAATCTATATGCAAGAATTTAACTTGGAATATTTTTGTGGAAAAACAAATGTTCCCATTTTTTGGAAATGATTTTTTTTTTTTGGCAAAATTTAGGTGTCAAATTTCTTTTCTTTGGAAGGAAGCTCAAAGAGATTTCTTTCAAAGATAAGGTGACACCTAATTTTTTGTTTTTTGTTTTTTTGTTTGTTTTGTTTTGTTTTTTTTTTTAAAGTAAAATGAAAATGCAAGTAAGCTTAATGTAAAGAGCGTAGTTTAGGGATGTACCTATGAATACTTTGAAAAGTGTGGTTTAAGGATATACCCACGAACCTTGTGGTTTAAGGCGGTCCCCACGAACCGTGTGGTTTAAGGCATCCCACTAACCATGTGGTGTGGTTAAAGGCGATCCCACTAACCGTGTGGTTTAAGGCGTCCCACGAACCTTGTGGTTTAAGATAGTCCCACGAACCGTGTGGTTTAAGGCAGTCCCATGAACCTTGTGGTTTAAGGCAATCCCACGAACCGTGTGGTTTAAGGCAGTCCCACGAACCTTGTGGTTTAAGGCAGTCCCACTAACCGTGTGGTTTAAGGTAGACCCACTAACCTTGTGGTTTAAGGCAGTCCCACTAACCGTGTGGTTTAAGGCAGTCCCACTAACCTTGTGGTTTAAGGCATTCCCACTAACCTTGTGGTTTAAGGCAGTCCCACGAACCTTGTGGTTTAAGGCAGTCCCACTAACCGTGTGGTTTAAGGCAGTCACACTAACCGTAAAGTGTATGGTTTGAGGATGACCAAGAACCTCTGAAAGTGCATGGTTTAAGGCTAACCCATGAACCCTTTGAAATGGCATCTTGAAAATATATGGTTTAAGGCTAACCCATGAACCCTTTAGAATTGCAAGGTTTAAGGATAACCAAGAACCTTTTGAAAATATATGGTTTAAGGCTAACTCATAAACCCTTTGAAATTGCAAGGTTTAAGGAATAACCAAGAACCTTTTGAAAATGCATGATTTAAGGCTAACCCATGAACCTTTAGAATTGCAAGGTTTAAAGATAATCAAAAACCTTTTGAAAATGCATGGTTTAAGGCTAACCTATGAACCCTTTGAAATGGCATCTTGAAAATACATGGTTTAAGGCTAACCCATGAACCCTTTAGAATTGCAAGGTTTAAGGATAACCAAGAACCTTTTGAAAATACATGGTTTAAGGCTAACCAATGAACCCTTTGAAATTGCAAGGTTTAAGGATAACCAAGAACCTTTTGAAAATGCATGGTTTAAGGCTAACCCATGAACCCTTTGAAATTGCAAGGTTTAAGGATGACCAAGAACCTCTCGAAAATACATGGTTTAAGGCTAACCCATGAACCATTTGAAAATGCATGGTTTAAGGCTAACCCATGAACCATTTGAAAATGCATGGTTTTAAGGGTAACCAAAAACTCTTGAAAGTGCATGGTTTAAGGCTAACCCATGAACCCTTTAGAATTGTGTGGTTTCACTTTGGAGGAACCTGTCATTCGAGAATATTCTCGAAATGGATACCGAACATCAAATAGTATTCATTATAACAAGTATTCTAGCAGCGAAAGCATACTAGATGAGATCGATTTCAACACGTGTCATCAGAAACAAATATCAAAAGTGTATCGATAATGAGAATGCAATGATTGCATAAACAAATCAAACTAATCTCGACCACTTGACAAACTCATACAATTGTCATCACGCTCGGATGATATCATTAATCGTCAAATTCTCTTGGGAGAAAAATCCTTGTTGAAATGACCTTGACTTATGAGAAAGGTCTGTTAAGTATGCCGAGCAAAGACACCTAGTCAGAAAGGGCTTCTTGCATATTCTCAAGAAAATGGCTATTTGATCCCATCTATTCATGTGGGAAATAAACTGATCACTCAATCTCACTCTTCCAAAGTGTACAAGGCTTTGAATCATTCGCAATAAGTACACATTGACCAATCTAAGAGGTCTTTTAGAAGGACCTTAGTGCAGTTTGGTCATGGTTTTAGCAATGGATAAGCATCATTGGCTATGAAATGAATTAATCACTGATCAACATCTTCGCCAGGTTTACAAGTCAAGAAACCTTGAGATGAGATAAGACAACCTTACTCTCACTTCTTCGAGCAGCATCTTCTTTGGGAAGTCCTTATTTCCACTTTGAATCATCCCAATCAAGAGACTTCGGGAATAGGTTGTAATGTTGGTTTGGGGAAAAGCTCAAAAGGCTTAGCTCAAAAGGCTTAGATCTTTTTGTCGATGGGGATTTGAGAGTTGGTGATTATCATGGCATCATTACCATATCATCCCCTTTTTTTTTTTTTTTTTTTTTTTTTTTTTTTGGTGTTTGACTTTTAAAATTCAAATTGTGTCGAAAGTCCTTTGATTAATCATCTTAACATAATGGCTTTTGCATTTGCAATGATTTTCTTTTCAATGCAGGCAATTTTTTTTCTTTTTGCCATTTTTGTTTTCGCAGAGATATTCCTCTTGATGCAATTGTTTTCTTCTACACTTTTTTTTTTTTTTTTTGGCATTGGCCTTGCTTTTACTAGGCACACTGCTTTTTCATGCCTCTTAATTTTCACTTGACTTTTGCTCCTTTAAACTTTTTGAGCTCTTAGTTATCTCAAGATGCTTTTCAGATTCTCATGTAAGCATCACTTGCCTTGGCAAATCATATGCCTTGCCCCAAATGTGGGGAGATAATCACCACTCGGGTTTTAGAAATGAATAGTTAGGCTCAATATGGTTTAAGCAAAGGGTATCGGTGTTTGGGTAGAGAAAGAATGCTCTTCTTCACCTTGGGATGCTTCAAGCTTCCATAAGAATTCACCTGAAGTTACCACAAAAGATTTATGCAAGTGAGAGCAAAGAAACCTTTCTCATCTTTCCTCTCCAAATAATATCAACCCAAACCTCCATAATTGCCCCATCGTGGGGTGGTTCTTGACAGGGGTATTTTGTAGAAAATCTTCACATCAAAAGGCTCAAATGGGCTAACCGTTGTCACCTGTGGTGTGTATGATAGATGAAAGAAATGCCTCTCATCATCTTGATCTATGTACCGCTTGCGAATGAATTCATTGACCTCAAACGACATGGGTTTTCTTTTTCACTCGAATCCTAGAGTGTTTAAAGGACATGTTTGGAAATGGGTTGCCTTTCCTCATCCTAAGTGTTCCTCGCTTGGCATAAGTAACATCGCCTTTTCATTTTTGTTGAGATCATCTGAGTGGATTAATCTCCACAGAGAACTTTGATTCGAAATGAGTGATCCACCGAGTGGATGGACAATTTAAAGGTAAAGAAGATTTTTGCAAACTTTGTGGAAAACTTGTTTCTTCATTTTCCATTTTTTTGTGCTTGTTTCTAGAAAAACACTAAATGTTCTTTCTTGCAATGAAAATTCTCCATTTATTTTCCAATTGATTTTGAGAAGAAGAGTACTTACCTGTGCCTTAGTAGTCAGGCGACCCTACAAAGAACAAAAGGGAATGTGTTAGTATATGAATCCTCAGGGATCGTAAAACTGGAGACGATACAACATTACCCTTGATCAGTTTCACCATTTGGCGGCAAACAGCAGCATGAACCTATTGTTTTAAGACTTGAAGAGATTCTCAAGTCTTTGGTCTTATTAGTTCAAGCATTTTCCTCATTTTGCAAAAGTAAGAGATGCAAAATGTTTTTTTTTTTTTTTTTTTTTTTTTATATGGCAACCTTGTTGCCGTTTCTGGGGATCGAACCCCGTACCTCTCGGACCCGTTCATTCATTCCCCATACCACCAGGCCGAAGCGCCGGTAGTGTCCATGGGGCACTTCCTTTTTTATTTAATTGAACTGGCTCTTGAACTCCACCAAGTTAGGTGAATTTGACATGTGTTACCTCCATATGCTTGCTTGGTCCATATAGATTATGCTTCAGTCAATTTCTCGAGTTTGTTCCTTGAATACCGATGCTTCATCTAACTTTCAATGTCTTGTGTTTCCTCTTCATGTGCCTTTGCTCCTCGGTGTTAACATTTCTCATTGTTTCTACATGTGAGGACATTGCTCCTTGGATGTTTTACTCCATTTATTCCATCAAAATGGATGGTTGGGCTTTAGCATGCCTTCTTGGTATAAGGTGTTGCTCCAGTGGTCAATGTGCACCTTTTCCTACAAGAGATGGGGCATGTTACTTATATTCCAAAATTGAATTGGACTAATTTAGGGACGATACTCCCCTTTTTGTGCTGAATCAATTGACTTTGTTTCATCTTGCTTCACGGTGAGAGTTACTCTACTTTGAGTGACTTGCCCCGTTTATCAACTGCAAGGAAAAAGAGATGTAATATGTTATTTTCATATTCGATATGATTCATTTTAGGAACGGTATACTCCCTTTTACGGCATATATGATGACTGTGTTCCATCCCGTTTTCTTGGCTATGGAGAGGGATTTGCTCTTGTGATTGACAGCAATTCACTTGGCAAATGTTTATTCCATTTGAATCTTTCCCTTTTTAGAAGTCGGATGACTTAGGCATTGCGTGCCCCCGATCCATTTTGTTTTCAACTGCCCCAATTAAAATTTCCCCTTTTAGGCTAGGTGATTTTTCGCCATTTTTGCTGCATCAATGCATTTCCCACTTCACAATCTGTAAGCATGGGTGGCTATGTCGGTTTATGAATGAGTTGTTTTGACTTTTGGAACGAACACACCCTTTTCTTTTAGAGATCGTGTGATTACGGACCAGGTTGTCCTCCCCATGTAATCTTGTTGCTTGCCAGCAATTTGCCTCACTAAAATCTGCACAAAGTACAAGGACAAGTCATTCCTAAAATAAATTGAAGTTAACTTGAAACGATTACCACCTTTAATTTGAAGGCAACATTTGATGACCGATTCTTGTTTTTGTACATCTACATCTTGAAGTGTTGCCTTGCAGACCACCAATAATTATCTCCATATAGAATTGGATGCCAAGAAACCATTGGAAGTGTAGGGATTGCGGTTGCTTCTTATTTTTTGTCTTTCCGGAGGAAGTAAATGTTAATCTTGAACAAAACCGTCAGTTTGCCTGTTTGACAAAAATGGATGGTCAAGTTAGTGGTTGCATAAGAAATCCCTATTGGAACGATTACAACCTTACCCCTTCGAAGCATCATCCTGTGGATCAACCTACAAAAGTGATTAAATGAAGAGATAAACTATTTTGCAAGTTCTTGAAACTCTTTTTCAAACATGTTGAAGCTAAGGCATAAAAAGCCCAAATGGTCCGTTTAAAACACTTCAATTGTTTTAAAGGATATGATTTTTACGAACTCTAACTTCATTATTAAAAAAATGTGAATTGTATGATTTACAAAAGCATTCGATTGGGTCCACAATCAAAACCCAAAACGCAAAACATGGTTCCTAATAGGAATAATGACGAGGACAAAGTACAAGAAACTCTTTCATAGAGGAGCGTAATAAGCACAATTCTCATCCTAGCTTTAAAGTCCACTTTTGGCATGGTCAAGCAAGAGGAGTTCAAGGAATGGTTGTCACGCATGACCTGCGAAAGGAAAATAATGTCGTACATGAATGAAAAATTGATCTTTCAATAAAGCCGCCTCTTACAATGAAATCAAGGCGACGATACCTTCTCCGTAGTATCCACTTACGAGAATTTGGTATTTAGTCAATATTTTATTAGTAAGAGGAGATTTCATTAAAAGATCGATCCGCGGCTATCAATTGAATGCCCACTTTGTTCCAAAAGTTTCATACACAAATGGGGCATTGATTTTGAAAGATTAATTTGCGATTTCACTCATGCAAAGGTGAGGTGATTTTTATTTTGAGAAATCAATACACAAAATGTGATTTGAATTTTAATTTCGAAATGTGACCAATAAAAATTTTTATTGGAAATTTGATTTTAATTCTATGTCCCCAAAATGTAATCTTGACTTGGAAGAATTTCTATACAAAATGTGACTTTGAGTTTGTAATTGAAAATTTAAACAAAAGCATATGTTCTAATCTAGGCCGGATCGGATGCATTTGAAATGTTTGTTTATCAAGAGTGAATGGCAAGCCTATATTTTCAAGGGCATTCCATTGATTTCCGTGAATCTCCAAAAAATGAAAATTTCAATCCGAAGTGAGCAAGTAGATGGAGAAATCGTACTTACAGTGGGTGAAGAGACGTTTTTTTTTTAATCACATAGACATGCGGATGTAAACTTGTGAGGTTTGACGCATAAAGGTGGAATTCTAAAGGCTTAAAGTCCCCATTTTGATTAGATCAAAAGAGTTTTCCCCACTCCGCACTTACGTCGGACAGTTCTCTTTATCATTAATCATAATGAGCGGGACCAAAAGTGGATAACCATGGGTCATTCCCCGCACGGGTTCCATCTTTTGGCACCTCCTATGGGCTTCCTGGTGCGATCGGGGTTTTAGATCGCGGGTTGTGTGTGTAAATGTGTAGTGCAAGTATGAAGGCATGCACAACAATTGATATCCAAACAACACTTCAATTTCATCCATATAGACATACATTCCTACACCTCCCTGCAAAAGAAATGGGTCAACGGACACTCCACCCCTTATTACTCCAAACCTACAATAACATTTAACACATTGTTAGCGGACTAACCTTATTTTCCACGCGACTTTGACACGCTATCAAATGAAGACCATGTTAGTAAACAACCAACCAAGTTATTACGGCCTAAGTCCTCTAAGGTTTGCAACCAAGTCCCCAGTAGTCGCCAAGCTGTCACGACCTCTTTTTCCGTTCGGGGAAAAGAAAGAATGGTTTAGGGGTATTTGCCTAAAGAAGCGGACCAACGGCCCTAGACTAGACGCGGGCTCTCCCAAGCCCATACCTTGCGCGACATTGGATTTTGTTTCAGTTGTTAACAACCTATGTAATTTTAAGAGTCGCCACTAGCCTATTGAGGTCGGCTAGAAACCAATCAAGACGCGGGAGTGTTGTCTCAATTCCTACGCAACCAGAGATTTCTAGGAACGAGGACTTGTTTACGCTAATGTTTCTATTAGCGCCCTTGCGGTACCACTAACTTGAAAGGTTGTTCATCTAAATGGCCACACAATCTTGATTACCAATTATAATCCTTACAAAACCGCTAAGCGTCCATGCAAATGTTTTTTTTTTTTTTTTTTAGGTTTTTTTTTTAATATCTAGACTAATCCTAACATAATCTAGAAAAGAAATTTACACTCAAATTAATGAAAAGCGGTGTATAAGTAAACATCCAAGAAATTGAAATAACTTGAAAATAAATGCGGAAAAAGAAAACCCGATACAAGTCGGGCAAATAATATTACATGGCCTTGTTATCACGCCCGGGACAGGACCCCGTGAGCAAAATAAGAATTTAAATATGCATGAAATTACTCTAGATGCATGCAATTACTCTAATTAATTCTAATCTATGCATAATAGATTATTTACAAAAATGGTTCTAAAAATACCAAAATATCATTTAAATTAAGAAAATGAACTTTTAAAATTAGGAAAATTTCATAGATGTCATTTCTATCATAACTTGATACCATCCATCATTTTTACAATTTTTTGAAATTTTCATTTTTTTTCATTTTTTTAATTTTTATTAAAAAATAATTCCTTAAACCGATATATGCCAATTTACACTAATATAGGACTGCCCAGTACATGAATAATAAGAACCGAGCTCAAATCGATCGTTTAAAGATCGAAATTTGGTTTGCGCATTTCTTCGAACACTTGGCGTACATCAATCTACCCAAATCAGCTTCGTCGGGCCATGTTTGTGGCCTTCAATCTCAACTCACAAGCAATCTCATGCGGAAATAAAGTATCAAGATTATACTACCACATGCAAGGAGCAAGATTAGACAGAAATCATAGCTTAAAACACAAAATAACTAAGCTAAAATCATCCTCAAATATGCGGGTTTGATCTGATTTCACAATTCTAGGTTTGAACCCAAGTCAAACAAACAGGTTGCATGCCCATGTTCAAGCCCCGACACTTATCACATGAAAGATCTACGGGAAACACTACTTAATCCGAGTGAAAGTAGGTAACATGAGCTTTCAAATGCAACAAAAATCATAGAGAATGGCCCACCGAAAGACATCAAAACGACCTCTCCAAGAAGCACACTTGCAAAGTTCTTGAAGAATTTCAAACACTTAGAAAAATTTCAGCCTCAGAAATCAGTTTTCCGGGCTAGTTTTCCTCTTGATTTTCATGATCAAAACGTACTCAAACTCGAAAGAAAATACATCTAGGATGCTTACCTTGCTTCTGAGTTTCCCTTTCAAGTGGTTCTTCGCTCAAGAAACCAAGAAATTATCCTCGGGGGCCCGTGGAAGTTGGCTTCGTCAACTGGAAAACAAGATCTGCAAAGAAAGAACTGATAACGAAGGTTTTCATTAACCTCCAAAATTAGACTCCATGACCTTTTTGTTGGAAAAATAAACACCAAACAAAGCTATATGTATTCTACTTTGGTTTTGAACTCATGGTTTTCCTCATTTGTTTCTCCATTTTCTCAAAAACACTCGCTTTCTCTCACCCGTGACCAACCGGGCTCAACACTTAGAAAATTTTCGGACTTTCTTGGCCCGCCAGGAGAGTGGTTTTCGGGGGGCTTTAGGAGGCCTTCCCGATCTCCATTTGGGATGTGCGACCTATGGTTTGAAAGTTATTTGAGTGAAGTTTAACTCTATAGTTGAAGGTTTTGGCTAATTTGGACTGAAAGTTTGTGAAAATTGCACTTTTCTCTCTCAAGGTCGGTCTGAAATTTCTGGGTTTTTGCTTTCTGGAGTTGCTTCTGAAGGTGTCTTTGGGGAACGATCCCGAGCTCTCTCCTCTCCTTCTCGTCTCCTCTCTCTCCCTGAAAGAGCTTGCTTCTGTCCTCTTATCCACTGAATTGGAGGAGTTTTGGTCGGTCTTTTGTCCACCTACCAAGCCTGTCAACAGGGCTACTTCAACAACTTTCTGACTTAGCCAAATTTTCAATTTCTGCAGATGTTGAGTGTCCGGGTTTGGTGCGATTTTCCCGTGCCTTCAGAAGCTTATCTCTGACCAATGTTCGTCCACTTGCAGTACCAATAATGGCCTTCCATCACGTGCAGAGATCGGGCTGGTTGGGCAGCTGAGGAGGATATGGTGGGGCCACCAAGTTGCTTACTCAGCAACTCCGAAAATAGACCAACTTGTGGACTGAGGTTTGTCAGCTGGTTTAGGTGCTTTAATCCATCAATTTGGCTGCGTTTTTTGATCAATTAGCAAGCTCATGTATAGTAGTTTAAGATCTTGGCCATTTTTCACAATTGTACTCACTCAATTTTGCAAGAAAGTCCCTCAAAGTTGGCCATTTTCTTATCCAAAAATAGCCATTTCAATACAAACTTTGTCTTTTTGGCCCGATTTAATTGATTCGAGTTGGCCCAAGTTCAATTTCAATTTAATTGATGACCAAGATGATGATTTAAGGGTTCGGGCAAAATTTTGCAAAAATTGCGAATAGGTCCCTCAACTTTTGGAAATTGCATTTTGGCCCCAATTTGCCATTTTAATTCCAATCTGACCTCATGGGCTTGGCTAGTCACATTTAGATCATTGGCCCCAACTTTGTTTTCTTTTTTTCTTGTTTTCTCTTTTTTTTTTTAAATCTTTTTTTTTTTTAATATATATTTTCAATTTTGTTTATCTTTTTTTTTTTTTTAAGTAAAAACATCTTCCATTTAAAACACCATATTAAATGCCTAGATAATCTATATGCAAGAATTTAACTTGGAATATTTTTGTGGAAAAACAAATGTTCCCATTTTTTTGGAAATGATTTTTTTTGGGCAAAAATTTAGGTGTCAACAGGGCATACTGAACGATTTTCGAGCCTGCAGGAGGCAAGTAACGATTATTCCTTCTTTCTCTTCCATCTCCATCCATGTCTCTGCTTTGTGGAACACCTCTCAACTTAATAAACGATTTTCGAGCCTGCAGGAGGCAAGTAACAATGGCTGAAAAACCGTCGCGCACTGAATCTAAGAATTGAGGTGGGCCCTTGTAGATTCAGATCTGCTGGCATTAGCCTCGACCGATACGGACAAATCCCTCCCAGGACCACCGGTAAATTTCATGACGCCCGTCTCATTCCATTTTATTTGGGCGAATGGGATGGGGGTTCGGAGACCAGCTGCCAAGCGGCCGAACCAAAACCTCCGCATGCTCCAGAGGAAATTCTTTTTATATTCCTATACTCATTTCATGATTAATCAATGTCTACTTGGAATCTTGCATTCCGGAGGCACTAAACTCTTGGCTCGTTGGAGGGTCTGCTTCTTTGTCTCCATGAAGAAACAAATATGCGATGACCATCCAGCGCTCTATAAAGCAGAAAAGCCAGACAAACTCTCGTTTTGTCATCCAGTGTGTGAAGTAGACGATGGATGTAAGGGTTTCGTGGACAAGGGATGAAAGTTATGGTATGCTATCTTATGTGTGATGTGCCCACCCCACGTTGCATTCGTCGCAAGACGACAGTATGTCTATAATGTAACGCTCCTTCGGTCTTAGCTTCACCAAACTGCTGAAGAGTGGCAAGACAATTATAGAATAGATCGACAATCAGTGAGTGCGGTGCTCAATCACTCCGATATGAAAAAGCAAGATTTGCTCCCAATCTAATGCATCAGTATTTTTCCTGCTCTAGTCGCCCACCGTTCTCTCTAATTACTAGGATTGAGCGGTTATAAGTTTTGTATAAGTATCACCTAAAATCTACCCGTTGGAACATGTTTCTCATTTTTTGGAATCTAAAACCTACTCTGCATATTCTATAACCTGAAATCTACTTTAATCTACATTGTTACACGTTCTAGGGTCGGTTTCATGTCTACTTAGGTTTCACCTTTATTATTAATTGAAACCACTAATTGCTACTATAATTCACTGACTATAATTTATATTTAAATACACGAAAATAAAAGTATTAGTCATAAAATAAAAGCTCGAACTGTAATTCTAGATTATACACTCATCAATGAATGCCATGAAATGCCATAGGATCACGTGAATACAGAGACTAAGAAAAATACAAAAATATCTTTCAGGTTCTAGGTTCCACTAATCTAGAACCTAGAACCTACTCGTTGAAATGGGTTTCCTAACTTTTGGAACCTGAAACCTATTCTGCATACGTTGGAACCTAGAATTGGACAAGTTCCATCAATTCGGTTCTTAAGTTCCAGTGGTCCAATTCTCAAGTTCTAGATTCTACATTGAAACCATGCTCATCCCTATTAATTACTTGGAAAATCATCTGTACATAGGACAAAGGATAGTCTAGAAACCTACCACAATTTCCAATGCCACTCAAAAATTTGGATTTATGAATTCTTGATCCCCCACTTTCTTTGGTGCCTTGGTTTTCTTTATATACTCCTCCACATCCAATATTCCCATTGGATATTCTTTAAGGGGATCAATCTCCAAACTAGTAATTGGACAATTGTTGAGAAGATCAATCAGCCGTTGAAGTCGATCGATCAGAAATTCCCGTTGATTTGATCGCTCATACAAACAAATGTTGATATCCAGAAATAGAGTAATTCATTTATGGAAAGTATGTTGCTTTCAAATCAATCAAAATATCTCGTGTGATTTAACTATTTCGCGTAGATAATCTTGGTCAATCAAAATCTCTAGATGACAAAAATCCATACATGATCATGAGCTATAAAGGGATAAAATAAAATATCTTAGAATAATAATCTTAAGTTTGTGATGAGATTTTTGTCATAGATAGTATAAATGTTTTGCTTATATCAGCAGTTATGGTAATATTCAGCTTTCCAGTTGTTTGATGATATCAGACTATGGCCAGGCTTTTGCTTATATTCAGCCTTCAGTATTGTACTTTTACTGATATCTGGCCTTCAACACATTGCTAATAACCTGTTTATGCCCTGCTGATATCTAGCCTTCAATACTCTGCTAATATTCAGTTTAGGCTCTGCTGGTAATCATGTAGTACGTTGCTGATATCCAAGTAGTATTCTAGTGATGTCCACCTTCCGTAAATTTCTGGTTATATCAAACTTTTGCTGATATTCAACTTCAATCTAGCTTCTATCCACTAATCATTCCAAGCATATTAGCAATCATGACACTACCTTATTGTTGACCCGTTCACGGTACCTCCAAACTTTACAAATGTCCTGTTCTAACTTGTTTACCTTTTACTGGGGTACCTCCAGCTTGTATACATCCAATGCTTTGTTCACCATTGAAAGAATAGTGTATTCCTCATCGTTAGATGACCCTATTAGGACATTATTTACATAACGGCTTGTGCATCTTTCACCCGATTACTCAATTATTAAACATATTGGTAGCCTTTTTGATTATTTTATCATTTTCAAAACATCATCACAGATTTTCCTAACAAACTGCACTTATCAAGAGAAGCCTCAGTCCCCTTTCGTCTCCCACTCTTTCACCACCTCTGTTGCCATCTTCCGTCTTCTTCTGTTCTATTGCTCATTGACACTTGTTGCTCATCCATCACTTGATCCTGCTTGTTGTGCCCAAGTGTTTCGCATCCTCATGATTCTTGTTGCCTCGCTCTCGGTGGCTTCTCTTGCATCGTTGTTGTTCTAAGGCCTCCATAGGCACATTTGGTTTGGCTTGGGGTAAGTCTCCAAAGGACTTCAGATAAAAAGAAGTTTTCCAAAATTTAAATGATGTTTGGTAAATTGTAATCTAAAAACAATTGGGAAGCAATTTTGATGTAAATATGGTTTGAAAAAAAAATTACACTTTGTAAAGAACTTTTACGAATTCTTTTTCTAAACTAAATTCCCTAATCTTTTTCTAGAAACCTGTTACAGTTTCCAATCCCGCTCGCCAACTTCATTTATGACTCTGCTTTGTGGAACTTAGAAACATGTTGCAGTTTCCAATCCCGCTCGCTAACTTACATTCATGACTCTGCTTTGTGGAACTTTTCCTCAATTTTTAAGACAATCATTATTGCCTTTAACCTAGAGAACTTTACCGAACCCCATCGTTTAAAATATCCCATGATTGTTGACTTGGAATCTTGCCTCCATGGGCACTTTTAAAATTCTTTTTTGGCTCATTGGAAGGTTTTGCTATCCTGGCTACGTCATGAGAAAATGCGGGGAAAATCCGAAGCCATATAAAGTAGTAAAAAGCTGGACAACTTTCCTTTTGTCCGTGTAAAGAGGGAGATTAATGTAGAGTGTTAGTACGCATTTCTTGTGCAATGTCCCCCACTCGTTGCATTTCACCCCTGGAAGACGACAGGTCGACAATGATGTAACCCTCTTCGATGAAGCTTCGTTTAACTCCTGAACAGTGGCAAGTCAATTATAAAAGAAACGGACGAGCTGCAAGTGCAGTGCCCAAGCACTTCATTATAAAAAGCAAGCTTTGCTCACGCTCTAACACACAAGTACTTTCTCTGTTTTAGTTGCTATGTCTCTGTTTCTCTGATCATTTTGTTTATCATCCATTAAACATAGGGCTGGGGATAACTTAGAAACCTTTTCCAATGCAGCCCGGCCGTCGTCCCCACACGGACATCCGCTCCGCCTTTGCTTCCGTCCACTCCATCCTCGCCTTTATTGTTCCCGTTCTGGTCAACTTCATCGAGGTAAAATATCAAGCGGAACCCAAGACCCTATTTCACGCCCGCTGGTCTTCCACCTACGTTGCCATCTTCTGTCTTCTGTTCTACTGCACATTGGCACATGTTGTTCATTTGTCATTGGCCCCCGCTTGTTGTGCCCGAGTGTTTCACATCCTCGTGGTGCTGACTGCTTTGCTCCTAGTGTCTTCTCTTACTTCCTTGTTGTTCCAAGGCCCTTATCACTCTTTCCCCTATTTCTTGTTACCCGTATGGCTTTTTGTGGTCCTCTTGCCTGGTCTCGCTCAAAAACTTTACACGTGGGTGCAGCACAGGATTGTACTTATGTCTCTCCGTGTGCCCAGTTCTCGCCGACTACACGGTGGAAGGGCGCGCCCAACTTTGCCTTGTACGGTCATGGATGTGCGCTCTGTACCGGAATAGGCAATTGGTCCATGTTGACACGGCCGCAAAATGTCCCATGGGGTGCCTGCCACTCTCACACCCTGTAAAGGGAAACATGAGCAGGGAAGAAACATATATATGGCGAGTTAGATAACCAATATCAGCGCATTTTGGATCTTATGGCTTTGCTTTTTTCGGTATGTAGTGAAGAGTCGCTTTGTATCTTGCACTATGGTTGATTAATAAAATGGACTTGGTTGACAAAAAGTCAAAGGGAGACCATGAACGACTGCTTTGGAGGGCGTTGAAATTGAATTCATTCCAGTTGAATCCAAGAGGCCTCGTAATCACCACTCGGAAAAGCAAAATCAGGTCTTAGATGATCGATTTCATCATTCTTGCACCTTTAATAACCCACTTCTTTGTTCCACTACCTACTCTTTTTTTCTGGATAGGGGATACAATCTTCCTCTTCAGACCTCCACCAGACTCCCTTCACGTCTTCCGATGCAATAAAGGATAACTTCAACCAATGTTCTTCATAACAAAACCGATTTTGGTAGATAAATAAAATGTTGGCAATAGAAATTGTTTCATGACCTTTATGATAAGGTCATTAATGAACTACCATATTGCTCTAAGATGAAACAATGTCCTGGTACCATGATCACGTCTTCGAGGTAGAATATCAGGTAAATGCATAACAATCCATGAACACGCGAAAAGCTGGGTTACAAGGACATAAAAGTCCAGGAGAGAGTGAAAACAGGGGCTCTAAGGTCTCCATCGGCAGCAAATTCTAGCTGTCTCTGGGCCTTGCTCAGATGTCGATGGGGCATGGGATGAACATTGGGGACAGCTTGATGACTGTCATAGTAAAAAATGGCTGCTTGGAACTCCAAAAATGGTGATTGAAACTGGAGGATCTTGTTTGGCCTCGCCACTGGCTGTTGACGGTAGGGAAGAGAACTGTCGTGGCATTGCTCAGGACACTTGGTTGGCGACTAAACTCTGATGATGATTGCGTTATCGTTGAGCTTGTGCGGTAAAGAAGATGAATAGTATCAGGTAGAGCACAAGTTGAAATGAAGAGAAAAAAGAAAAAGAAAAAGCGACAGACTCTGTATTTTAAGAAAGTGAAAGATAAAAAAAAGGCGACATTAATCAACTCAACAAGTATTATGACTTGTACTTTTTGAGGGTTTAGAATTGAATTGCATTTTTCAACAAAGTTTTAGAACTGTTGGTGTAGTTATCCCTTATTTTTACGCATTTTGGAAAGAACCGTGATTTCATAAAAGCGTAATCAGTAGGAGCAGGTGGTTCGTCTTTCCTTATGGCATAGTCAATGTCCATCCACCCCAATTGAAAAAGAACTGACTCCTTTCAAACTTTATAGTTCTCACCATTCAGTATGGGAACATCAAACTTAAATTCAGAGAAATTCACAGGTTGTGAATCTGCATATCAAATAATCATGCTTATGTCACAAATTTGAGGCAAATATACATAAATTATGTTTTACCAATGTAAACATGTTACAATATGAATCACATAACATAAAAACTACATGTGGGCTAAGTTTTTAATTTAAATAGATTCATAATTACATCATGAAGAAACTACCATATTATATATATTTTCTTAATCCCTATGGGTAAATTAAGAAAAATAATATGATATTTCATCCTAATTAATCATATTAATACAATGAAAATTCCTCTCGGGATAAAATTCATCATATTAATATAATTAATTACAATTAATGTCCATTTCTAAATATGATCCGGAAGCTCTTAATATATAATTTAATTAATTAAAGATGCCGTTGCTACTCTCTAATTAATTAAATATATGAATCATTGGACATTTAATTTCATGCATAAAATATTCATAAAAATGCATGAAATGACATAATAATTAATAAATGTACCAAGGGCAGAACAGTAAATAAATTGGCCAAGGGCGGGATTGCAAAAACATGAAAAATTTGAGGCAAAATCGTAAATGGAGCCGCGAGGGGAAAAGCGACAGGCACGTGCCAAGCACGCGTCCATTTCCGCATCAAGCGTGTGCCCAACGCGCCTGGGCGTTGGCGCGCACGTGGGTCCCACGCGCGCAGCAGTTGCGCGAGCGTGGGTTCCATGCGCCTGCAACTGTAGCGCGCGTGTGGACCCCACGCGCCTTCTTCCTCGCGCGATTGAAACCATTTCTTTGTCATTTTCGCCGGTTCTTGCCGTTTTCAGCCACAATTTTGCCGCCGTTTCTTCTCCGGCAGCCCATCCTAGACACAAATAAATAATGGGTTTTGAAGAGCATGCCGGCACGACCACATGGGTTCAAATTTCGGCGAAAATGATGAAGAAATTAGCCCCAAATCATAAGAAACTTTCCCAAAACACAAATCCTCGACCACTGCGACTTCCGCCGCCCGATTAGCCTCTGGCGAACACCGATAGCCAAAATAACTCATGGCTAATGTTCCTCATGGCGGTGCGACCGTATTGGTCTGAAATCAAGGGGTGGGTCGCCGGAATTTGCATGGAATTTGCGAGTTTCTCTCTTGGCCTCAAAATCCCGAGTTACTGTTCATCCCTAAAATGCCCGAAAATACACCAAAAATCCGAGAAAAACAAGGCAGAGGCACTAAACATGCTCTGATACCAAATGTTAGACATAAAATTCATGATTGCGGAAGCCAGGATCGATTATAGACAAACCTCTAGCCATTGTTCTTATTCACGTTCGTCAGAAAAACCTGAAATCAAATAAAATCGGGCACACGCTACTAACCTAATTCACTCTCGTACTGATGGTGTATTCTGAATGAGAGAGTTTGTGTTAGACATTGTCATCACCCGTAAAAAATGAATGTACGTTTCTTTTTATACACCGTCTTCCATTAAGACGGTTACCAAATGGGCGGTTGTCACAAAGGGTACGAAGCGTGGAAAAACTTCATGTCGAATAGTCGCAACTTTAAGAGAAAATGTGGATCCAAAATGTGGGATCACAAAAAATAAATAACACCTGGAAGATAACGGACAGAGTGGCACAAAATGTGAGGGGCAGAGTTATGGATTGACTGCGGAGGCAAATCCTAAGCGGGTGAAGAACAGACAGGGCCAGGAGGTCAGGGATTGTGTACAGAAGGAACGATTGTGCCTCTGTTGCTATGTCCTCATCCTGGCCGTAAAAAAGGAGGATTCTTTCCATGTTCAGCCACAGAAAAGAGATGGGCAATGAGGTTAACATGAGCAGAAGAACGGTTCTCTGCAGGGAAAGGCCGAGGAGGGCATGTTTTTTGACGCCGAAGGCCTGGCTGCAGATGGGCTCCATCCCCATGGCGAGGCTGGAGAGGATGGAATAGCCAGTGATGTTCGCGAAGCCGAGGGCGAGGGAGCCACCCGCCAGCGCAAGTTCTCCGAGGTGGCCCAGGAACATCATGGAGATCATGGAGCGGCAGTAGAGCAAGAGACCGGTGAGGATCATGGGAAGGGCTATTTGCGCTATGGCCCTCACTTCTCTTACGACGAGAGAGAGATGGGTCTTTTGCCCTTTCTGGAATTGGTTATGTTCTTTTGGATCAATGGTGTGTGCATGGCTTGTTCCTTGACCGGCAGGGGGTGGCAGTCTTCCTCCTGGCAGAGGAGAGATGTTTTCTGACACATTGTCAATATGTTAGAGAGAGAAAAAAAAAATGGCAAAAAAAGAAAAAGACGAATTTGACATGCTTTGCCATGACCCCTACACGTGGAGCCAACCCATGAAACAGCCCAGAAGCTGCGTGGCGTTCCCCGTTTCGTATATGTATATATATGCGTCGCTGTGCAGGTCTCTGCTCTCACCATAGCCGAATCACTTCTCTCTCCTTTTCACATTATCATTGTAAAACCCAAGGTCTGCTCCCCCTCTAGCCATCTTTCTTTCTGATCATTTCGGTAATCATCCTCTACGCAGGACTAGAGATCCTCAAGAAGCTGACTCAAATGCCGACCAGCCGTCGTCCCGACACAAACGTCCGAGGTTCGCCCGCCTTCACTTCCTTCGACGCCATCCTCGCCTTCCTTGTTCCAGTGCTGGTGAGCTTTGTCGAGGTCAAATTCGAAGGAAAACCCGAGTCGCCATTCGAGACCCACCCTTTTGCCACCTCCCTTGCCATCTTCTGTCTTCTGTTCTACTGCGGACTGGAGCTCGTCACTCATCTGTCGTTGGCTTCCGCTTGCTCTGCCCGACCGGTCCACATCCTCATGGTGCTCGCCGCCATGCTCTCGGTGGCGTCCCTCGCATGATTGTTGGTCCCGGGCCCCTTTCAATCATTACCCAATTTCTTGTCATTCGTATTGCTTCCCGTGGTTCTCTTGCTTTGTCTTGCTCGAAACCTTTACACATGGGAGGATTTCCGTCCTCGCCGACTAGCAGCCCCGCTGCTCTTGCCTCGCACCGTCATGGATGCGCGCCGACTAGCAGCCCTGCCGCTCTTGCCTCGCTCCGTCATGGATGCGCGCCGACTAAGAGCCCCGCCGCTCTTGCCTCGCACAGTCATGGATGCTCGCGCTTCGTGCCGGAATTGGGAATCGATCCAAGTTGACCCATCCCCAGATGTCCTTCGGGGTGCCCACCCCTAGCACACCCCTGGAAAGTGAAACAGCAGAATAAAAATAACATCGCGTTGCACAACCGTTAACAACGCCAGAAGCAGCTTCTGGTTTTGCTTTTGTTGGTATATGGTTTTGCCTTTGTTGGCATCTAGTGAGAGTCGAATTGTATCTTCCACGTTCGATTAATTGATAGAATGAGAGTCGAATTGTATCTTCCACGTATGATTAATTGATAGAATGGACTGCTCGCAGAGCAAGTAGACATCGAAATTCTTTGCATTTGAATACATGAGAGTTCTGTGTGTCTACAGATTGAACCACATCATGGAGCTAAATATCACACTAAAAAAGGAAACTAGAACATGGTACAAATTGCCTTGACGACCGGTGTGACAATCACCACTCGAGAGACATGCTTAACGACCAAAACTGATCTTAGCAAAAGAAGCAAATCCTATCTCAAATACTTGATCAATTCCATCAAATTTGTACCTTTAATAACACATTTTTTGTCATACCGCCTGCTCTCTTTTCCTGAATGAGGATACAATCTTCCTCTTCTAACCTTCACCTTGAAACAATGTTTAGGTACCATGAGCACAGCACTCAGAGGCAGATTGATAAATCATTGCATAACAAGATGCAAACGCGCAAAAAGATGGGTTATGAAAGTTTTTCCTAATTGATCATAAATAAAGATCTTACAAGGACTGCCATTCCAAAAAGTACAAGTGATTGATAGAACGTATACTCTGTGTCAGAAGATACTTTACATTCTTATGACATAATCCATTTCACTGTTGGGTAAAAAAAATCTGTTTGTCGTCACTCTTTGCGAGGTTCCTGGGCTAGTTGACATTGTATCCTCTTAGGACCGTGAGATGATACACCAACAACTGCACCCCAAATGTTAAAAAATTATCTCATGTCCAACGAATTAAACAAATCTAGTAGAACAAAACAGGCTATTTGAAAGGAATAACAGGAATGTGAATATACTCTATAAGCAATGAATAAATAAACAAATAAAAACAGCAAAATGTTAAGGCTCAATCAATAAAATTGATTTCTTTTGTTTTTATTGAGACTTTAAAAAAAAATTAAAAAAAAAAATCTCTTTTAGAACTAAACGCCAAATCATAGAGAGAATTTTGGAACTCTTAATGCAAAAACAAACAACGAGAGCATAAAACAAATCAAGGAAACAGAAAGCTACATGCTCCCATCCAGCTCCATCTATCTACATCATAGCTTCATCTTCAGCAAATTTTAACGCATTCAGTAGAGTAGGAAAAAAAGATGATGCATCTTGGCAAGCATAGAAAACTATTGGAAGTACTCTGTACCTGCAAAGGAACTATATTGACTACAGGCTGAAGACAGTCCTCCACCTGAGGAACTTCAATGACTCTACATGCTCCACCAAGAGACACGGCTGCAGCATTCCCCCTTGACCACATGACAATAAGGTGTCCTTTGCGGGCATGGAATTGCTGAATAACGGATTGTTGCTTGCTGTTAACATTGACAACTTCAGCTTTAGAACAAATACAGATTTCATGGATGCGAGTAAACCTGTACGACAAAAGCTAACCTGCAGCAAGCATCATGAGTAGCAATCACTACAATGGGAAGACTCTCATCCACTAGAGCCAGAGGACCATGTTTCATTTCACCACCAAGTATTCCTTCACTGTGCATCAATGCCACTTCCTTTACTTTTAAAGAACCTTCCAAAGCTGCGGCATAATTGTATCCTCTGCCAAACATAAGAAGTGACTGCTTTGCAATCAGTAGCTTAGCAAGATATTTCAATTCCTGGTCAAGCTTCAGCACCTCTCTAACTTTGTCTACAAGGTATTAACAAGGGATTTAATCTTTCATACAAAAAATTTATCAACATGAGTTTAGAAAGAAAAGGCACATCCAACAGAAGTTCAGAAATTGTGAAGGTGAGATAGGAATTTACACATACTTGGAAGGTCAAAAAGACAATCAATTATTGCTTCTCTTCTCACATCATTAGAAATAGCATCCCCTCCAATTGCTAAAGCTAACATAACCATAACAACTATTTGACTTGTATATGCCTGCTCATAAAGCATATCTGCAAATCAATTTCATGAAAAAAGAAAAGACAAGAAAACCATCAAGAAGAGAGGACCGTTTCAGCAACAGCATGTCAAAAGGTACTCTCTCACCTTGCTTGCCACCCCTATCTCAGCACCAGCATTTATATGGACACCACAATGTGTATTTCTGGCAATTGCACTGCCAACAGTCTTAGTAATTCCTGCACATAATGCACCATTCTGGAGAGCATATTCCAGTGCATGTAAGGTACCTTCTGTTTCACCAGCCAGACTGACAAATGCTGCTGATCTTCTCTACAAATTGGGCCTTGACAATCCAAAAGATCACTCGCAATTTCCAGTGTCACAGGAACTCCTGTTTTGAAAGCAAGCAAACCAGAAAAGAGTTGGTAAAAATAAATTAACATCTCCAGCCCACATAAGCTATCATTCACTACTTGCCTGAAAGTTCTTCCCAAATGGGCCTTGCAGCTAAAGCAGCATCATAACTCGTAGCACAACCAATAAAAACAATCCTGTGGCTGTTCATGAATTTCGTTCTGCATATAATGTTCATAGTTTCCTTTATTTATTTGTTCATCTTCCATCTCGAGAACAGAATGTGCACACTGTACAGATGCCGGCCTGGAAAGTACACCGCGTTTTCCTTTGTCACCATCAAACTTTAGGATAGATACCCCTCCATCCTGACGCAACGAGCATTAGTAGAATAAATTCAGCATTTGGCTTTTCATGAGTCACTACATTAGGAAAATACTCAGGAAAGAAACGATCATGGTCATCAGCCGTCGATTGAGGTGATATAGCAGGACTTTCCGCATCAAAGTTCACCTCCCATGCAGGCAACATACTCCTCCAATCGAAAAAGGACAAGACTGCTATTCAGCTACATGCAAGAAGTCAAGCCAAATAGAATTCTGGCGACATTGAGCCGAAAGGTTCTCAGTACAACTAAATAGGTGGTTAGTACTGGTGATATTGAGCATATTTAACCATGTTGCTATGCAGTCCGATGGTATATTCACAAATTGATAGTGAGACGAAATCGATAGAACTCACGTTGAACTGAAGTACCCCCACCCAAAAATCTTAACAACTAAGATACATTTGGTCGATCAATAAAACATAAAATCAAGAGACTGATAAGGAAGCCTGTGCAATAAAGGCTAAGAATACACATAAATTCCTTAAAACAACTATGTAATTACCTTCAGATGAACAACTTCACCATCTTCAATAACCAAAACTTTTCTTGTGTGCTCAACCAGAGCATTTGCATCATTACAGTTCACTGGGATTCCCATTCTGCCAAGGGTACTTATCATCATGAAATAATCCTTTGCTTGATTCTTCTGTCAATTCCTGAATGAATTAATAACTATGTTACAATTATGATAAATTACAAGACAAACAAGAATTTTGACAACGAAAATGCATAGGTAAGACATACAAAGGAATGGACAACTACACATATGAAAAAAGAACTCCTAAGACTAAGCTACAGTTGACGCATCATGGAGACCTAAAAATGAAGAGTTCAGCACCATAGACAACCACAAGCTTTTCTCAAACTTATCGTCTCATGACCAAAAATATGTGCCATGGTGGACAACAGTAACAATGCTATTCCTATTCCTGGTTCTAATAGGAAATTGATGTGCATCCAGCTTAGCATTTCTAAGGCACTCTAAGACCCAAAGTAAAAACTCAATGTACTGTCTCCACCAAGCAAAACGGATGCTATACAACTCTTTGCAGAGACATTGTATCATAAGAAACATTTGATTAAACTATGGTTAATAGACTTAGTTCTAGAAGAACATACGTAGCATAGCTTTTAGTGAACCTGAAAGGACACAAAGCAATTGAAAATAGATAATGATTCATGAGATGTGATCAAAAGTAACACATTTGCGACAAGTACCACCCAAGTTTTAAATGGAACTTACTTTGACACCAAGAAGCAATGGACTACCACGCTTACAAGCGATCAATTCATTAGGATAATGCCGGCTCTTAAAAATAAGGGCATGGGCTCCTTCAAGATGCCTCATGACTTCCAGTACAACTTGACTAAATGTGACAGTCGTGTCACCTGCAGTCCAAATAATATACCAGTCATAAATGAAATGTCACTGAACATTGTTCTCTAGGGTAAAGTAACACGATAGCACACTTCAAGACACAAAGCAAATTATGTGGAATATGTATTTATGTTGAGCACAATCCCAATGGTGGTCATATTGCCAGTTAATTTACTACAAGCAAACAATTGGAGAAATAAAATTAACTTTTGCCCAAAATGATGTCATTCATCCACTAAAAGGCTGTTGCAGAATTAAGTATCCATTTACTGAGGCCCTACAGAAAGAAAATGAGTCACCAAAACAATTTGTTTTAAGATCTGAAGCCCCTACACTTGATGGGAAAAGTAATGGCGCAACATGGGCCTGACATACATAAACGATACTTTCAACAAAAGATGTCAGAGATGTTTTATCCATCATGGCTCTTTAGTGTTTACAAAGAGTCGAACAGATTTCCAACACTACAACCTTCATATAATTACACGAGATTCAACTGAAAATCTGTAGATTAATATAGCTTGAATTGGAAGATTGTTAAGCAAAAAATTAAAATGATTAACTTCAACATCTTTTTTAATTTCAGTGTCTCATGAAATTGTGTTGACTGAGGTTTCCTTTTCTTCACACACAAACTAGTAAGAAGCTCATTAAAATGCAATGATGATTTTTCATTGCATATAAGCCATTATCTGAATCTTCATTAGATTTATCAAAAACATACTTGGCGAGCTTAGGAATCACTTCAGTGTCAGTATCGGATTCAAATGTGAACCCATGTCGAATTAGCGTTTGCTTTAAGACTTGCAAATGTAAACGAAAAGGTAAGAACCTCAGAAGAATCTACCGGCAAAATTTCTTCGTTAGTTTTAAGCTAGAGAGAAATACCATTGAGATTGTACAGCATTTTACAGACTCATCACAGAGTAACATATAAATTAGGAGCATATCATATAGTTTCGTTAGGAAAGCGTCTTGGTATCTAAAAATGCTTCTCATTGGGGTAAAATGAGGTCCATAACCTGTTGCAAGGTTCCTTGTGGTACACAGGACATTTGCTGCTAATGATCCACGCATCAAGATGCATGTGATCTGTGAAGGCTTCGATGAAAGGTCCATGATAATATGGCAAAGGATAATCCTTGGCCCCAGTTTATTATTAACAACAACTAATGTGGTCTATTCATAACACCCCTTACTAGATCAATCAATAAAGCTTCATTGATTCAACCTCTCCCTCTAGTCAGCAGCTATGCCTTCACTCACATTCTAAGAAAGAGTAGTTGTCTAGATTAAATATCTCTAAGATGCATAAATTGATTTATGGAATAAATTCATCCAAACACAAAATATGATCTGCGATACCTCGGGAAATGTAAGCATTACACATTGTCATAATGTTACAATAATCAATGACAAGGATGTACTTTTGGCCTACATGAAAATTTGAAAGCTAACTCACCTCAAAGGTGAAAGAAAGCTTTCATAATTTTTATAGCAAAATGCAACCCCAATACAAATAAAAAGTATACTATAGTCCAAATAGTTGCCAGTTAAGCCTCAACCAACCTCATGATTAGTGATGACCCCATTGTGTACAACCAAAAACTCATTTTCAGCACCAGAGCTCTAAGGATGACTACTCCTAGGAGCAGGGGAGGCATGATTATGACTTTACACTACTGTTATCTCCAAGGGTTGATTTTAGATAGACTTAGTTTGAAAATTAAAATAACACCGAGATTTTCTCTGAGTAACAAATGTGATTGAATTAAGTGATTGTATGACATCTACAGCCCAACTGAATGGAGCGTTGGAGTAATAGCCAGCACAACCACCAAAAACCGTTATGGCGAGACAATGCCAATGAGTAGAACTGCATATCTAGGTGAATACCTAAAACATATGAGACTGGTAGATGAAGTACTTAAAGACATGCATAGTCCAGCAATGTCGGCATATCTTCTCGACATAACAATGCTCTCAGCTTTGCAAAAAGACGGACACACTTCTATCTACAACAGCAAACTGAGCCCAAAGTAAAGAGCTCGCCCAAATCGTTATGTTGACTGCAGCCATCGGTGCCTTCCCAGCTTGCCTAATACTTGGAACCAACTTTTTTATAGGGCTTTGTTTTACTAATTTTCATTTGTTATAATGTACACTTACTGGCAATTGTAACAATTTACTTCCCTGCCATCCCCTGCAATTCTATGGGGGAGCGTGAATATGAAAATGTCTCCTTTGTCGTCTAAAGACAATTAAAGGTCCGTTCATTTCACGAAAAATATCATGTTTTTGGAAAACATTTTCTTAGAAGTCATTTTCCAGAAAAATAACTCTATTTTTCGGTGTTCGGCTAAAACCTAAACTTCAAGTAGAAAATATTTTCCACCGTTCATTAGCTAATTTAATTGTTTAAGAAAAATTATCAAAAATGAATTTTAATATTTTTAATTGACCAAAAATTAGTTTTAATTTTTATATTTTTTAAATGAATTTTTAATTATTTTTATTTTTAAAAAATTCAAAATTTTTATTATTTTTTATTATTTCTTTCTTTTTCTTTTTCCTTTCTCTTTCCTTTTTCTTTTCCTTCCTCCTCCTCCTTCCTCCCGGCTCCTCCTTCCTCCATCGCCGCATGCCTAACCAAGACCCGGTCGCTAGATTTGGCGAGCTCGAGGCTCGGCCGATCTCGCCTAAGCTCGCCAGAGTTTCGTCGGGCTCTAGTGAGCAGCGAGCTCGCCAGATCTAGCGGTGGAGCTCGGGCTCGCTAGAGCCCGACAACCTCTAGCGAGCTCAGGCGAGGCCAGAGCTCCGCCCAGCTTGCCGGATTTGGTGAGGCCCGAGCTCCGCCCCAGGTCGGCGGGGCTTTGCCTCGCCCAATCTGGCGAGGCTAGAGCTCAACGAGCTTGGGCGAGCTCGGCTTCGCCAGATCGGGCTAGGTAGAGCCTCGCCGGCTTGGGGCGAGGCTCAAGCTGGCTCATGGCCGATCGCCGTCCACCAAGGAAGAAGATGAAATGGAAAAAAAGAAAAGGAAAAAAAATTAAAAACTCGGTTTTTAAAAAAAACAAAAAAGAAAAAGAAAGCATAAATGTGTTGATGAAAAGAAACAATGTGAAAGAAGTTATGGAAAATGTTTTCCTCTTCTCAAAAGAGGAAATCATTTTCCACAATCTTACAAAGAGATTTTCCATTGACCGGAAAACATTTTATTTGACCATCTATTTTTCGCTATCCAAACACCAAATATTCCGGAAAATGTTTTCTTGGAAGTTGTTTTCCACGAAACGAACAGACCCTAAAAGCATATTGTTTTTGCTAAGAACTAAGGTAGCTCGTTTCTACTTAGCATTTACCTAGTTTTATCTTCTTCTTTTTGCCATAGTATCTACCTAGTTAACTAGTTAGATTATGCTAGACTTTGGCAAATCATCCTTTTTATGATGAAAAAAAATCATATATTCTGTTGCACAATTTCACGGTGTGAGACTTTTGAGCCTGTTGATTTTGGTAGGACTTGAATTTACAAGCTGGAACTAGTTTCTTCTCTTAATTTTGCTTAATAGTAAAAACATCCACACATAGGAAAAATCACAAAAGTAAAGATTGGAAAGCAAAACTTAAGCATGGAATCATTATGCGAAACTACATGTTCAGAAGGGTAAGAACATTGGTGGCTAAGAAGAAAAAATGATTTGGCAAGCTAGTTGGCATAAACAGGAGCACATAGTCTATACTGAAGTTTAGATACAAGCTTTGATCATACCATGACACAAATCTCTCGTTGCTTAAAGCAAACTTAACAAGACGTTAGAAGCTAGAGAATAGAACTCACTGAATTCTAATACATCTGGAATTCTAATACATCACATCCAAATTAGAACACAACTATTTACTTAATGTTGACACGAGTTGACTAGTAAAGCTTGCAAAATGAAGCTAGCACAATACTGCCATCCATAGAAAAGCAAATACTACTTCCGGATTGCCAATCCCGCAGCATTAACTTCCATCATACTCCTTACGTCCCCTCCAAATTCCGAATGCACAATTCCAACATTACCAACCGCCACATGCTTGTCATAAGGTGAAAGGTGAACCCCAAGTGCAACCCTGCCAAAAGGATCAACGTTATTCAACCACGCGGCGTCCCACTCGATAGCCTTTGCAGTGTTGCATGCTATACTCAGCCCTCCGGGAATAGTCAATCTTGGTGAGTTTTGCATGATTAGAAAAACATGATATACTGACAAATATTCATCGGCTGTATTGACAAATCAATACAGCATTCATGTTAAGTGTTAATAACATCGTTTTATGAAATAAGTGATCCCTCCTGGACCCACTCAATGAGCGAGATCCATCCCAAGAGATGTGGAAAAAGAACACAAATTAGATGAATTATCTGCCTATCAAACAATATAGTGAACTAAGAAGCATCAAAGTGAGACAATCAAAGAAAACAACAGGGAAAATGTCAAAGACTGTCTGTGAAGTTTCCATTTAATAATGTCCAAAATAATATTGCATTGGCTCACGCATAGATATAGATTCACATCAAGACTTGGTGTAAAAGCAACAAGACAATAGGCAGAGTTCAATTTGAAGCTGGCCAAGGATCACAGTTTTACACAAGCGACCGGATAGAATGGCAAGAAGCTGTCAATGTTGAGTCAATCAGAACTCAAGAGCCCAGATGCGTCCTCTCATCATAAATCAAGCTCAACATATATCTATCCATCCATGTATCAAATTGAAATGTAGGATTACGCAAACAAAACGGTCACAAGCATAATTTCAGTTCCAAGTCACTCAAAAAATTCTCTTTCTATCTAAATGGAACGAGAGAGAGAGAGAGAGAGAGAGAGAGAGAGAGAGAGAGAGAGAGAGAGAGAGAGAGAGAGAGAGAGAGAGAGAGAGAGAGAGAGAGAGAGAGCAACCCGAGAAGAAATAGTGGTAGTGTGGAGGTGAGCGTGCTCATCGTCGATGATGTAGTAATCGGCTAGGACGACGACGTTGCTCTGGATCTCCTCGGAGACGCACTTAGTCCTCGGGCTCGAGATTGTCAACCACACAGCTTCCGCGACCAGCACTAGACACCCGGTCCAGCTCAAAAACAAGGAAGCTATTAAGAGAAGAATCGATCCGGTGCGCCTCTCCGCCATCACTGCAGAGCCAGCACACAGGTCTTTGTTATGAAATAAAATGCTCATGAAAATGCTTAAAGCTAAACTGGTGTCAATGTTTTCTCCATTCTCAAAACGGGGGGAAGAAAAGGCAGAAGAGAATCTCATGACGGAAAAATTTCATGAAAATTACTGCAAATGACCACTAATCAATTTATAACATGCAAACTACAATAATTAATCTTCGGATTTAGCATCATAAAGTATTGTTTTGTAGATACATCTCATGAACATTTGTCGAACATGTCATGTGCACCGTCAACACAAGTCTCACATTCAAAATTGCCTCTTCAAGGTTTCCGAACACAAAATAGAGAAGAACGATGATGGTTTTGTACCCTCCCGAGACTCAATGGCTAACGGCAACCGGTGAAGGCAAGCGACCTTTCGACGGCGGTGAGGAAAAAGGATATGGAATTGGAATGTTTGCTTTTTTCTGCTCAAGCATTTTTCTTTCTCTCTTAAGGATGCAAAAATCAAGGGTAGCTAATCATACCAAAAGTAAGGGCAACAAATTTCAAGTACTAGGCAAGAGCAGAGGGCTTACCGATGGGTGATGCTCAAACTGATAATCTCAATGGACGGAGGCAGCGTCCGCATAGGAGGAGGAGGAATAGGAGAGACGAAAGAAGGGCGAGTGGGCAACAAAGAAGAAGATAGTGCCAATACAGAGGACGGCGACGACGTTGATAGGGAGTTTGGCTTCGTCCTCTCCCTAGGTCGTCCAACTACTACCACGACTGCATGGACGCCAACATTTCGTGATTATTTCTCTCCGACGACCCCTTCTTCAGAGGGAAGCTCATGCCACAGAGCCCTCCGACCCCAAAGCCACCAGGCCTCCATCATTTCCCAGCAATTGAAAGAGAGCGTTTGGAGATGGTCGTCCAGTGGTCGTCGGATTTTGCGAGAGATAGAGGAGGGAGGGATCTGGAGCGAAATTTGAAATAAAAGAGAGAGAGGGGAAGAAAGACAGGGCCCCCACTGTGTAATATTTTTGAAATAAAAGAGAGAGGGGAAGAAAGACATGCCCCCACTGTGTAATATTGTCCTCATAGGCCTAAGCTATCACAGGACTCCCTCTCTAAGAGATGTGGAACAAGAGGGAGAGGGACCCCTTCCTTGCGCACATCCGGGGACCGAGGTGTGGACGCACCACCAACCCTCCTCTCCATGCACCGCTGCTCGGGCCGTCACATAAATTAAAGGGGCCTAAGCCATTATAAATGGGCCCAGGACTCCCCCCCTAAGCGATGTGGGACAAGAGGGAGAGGGACCCCTTCCTTGCGCACATTTGGGGTGCGGACACACCGCCAACCCTCCTCCCCGCGCACCACCACTCGGGCCATGATACTCTCCCCCCTTGGGAGCACAGCGTGGGCTCTGATATCATTTGTAACTACTCGGGCCCCACTGTGTAATATTGTCCGCTTTGAACACTGAGTCCTCACGGCTTTACAACACATCACACAAATTAAAGGGGCCTAAGCCATTATAAAATGGCCCAAGATTCCCCCCTAAGCGATGTAGGACAAGAGGGAGAGGGACCCCTTCCTTGCGCACGTCCAGGGACCGAGGTGCGGATGCACCGCCAACCCTCCTCCCCATGCACCGCTGCTCGGGCCGTCACATATTTTCCCTTCTTCTAATTTCCACGTCACTAGACATGTGTCACAATTTTAGTGAATCACGCAAGCCACACGTGTAGATGACGTGGTGATTAGCAACCACTGAATATTTTCTCCCGAGATGGAGATCAGTTCTGACCTTTGACCCGCTCTACTACTTCTTATTCTTCTTCTTATTCATCTTCCTCGGAGGATCGAAGGATGATGATCGACGCCGATTTGTTAGAAGATACGCAGAAGTTAGGAAAGATTTGATTAGATCAAATCATAAAGATTTTATTGAATCAATTAAATCAGATCTAATCTGTACATTGTATCATTTCCTTTTTTTTCTACACATACTTTGTAATATAATGAAACTCTGTACATTGATTGAAACACAGAGAAATATACAGAAATTCCTACACTTCTTCTTCTCTATCTACATTTTCCCTTCATATTTTGACATGGTATCAGAGCACCAAAGACTCTGACATTGCTTCCGCTTCTTCTCTATTGATTGCCGAGAGGAACCCTATCCTGCAAAGGGGTTGCCGAGAGGAATCAAAACTCTTTTGAAGGGAAATTCTTTCAAATATGAACCAACCAGAGAACCTCACCTCAAATCTAGATGAACCAACAGCAACAACTTCGACTCCACAGGACTTCCAATGCTATTTTTGTGACCGAGCAACAATTCGGCGGATCCAAAATCAACATGCGCATTGGCGAGAATGCTCCGCTCGGTTCAATGCTGGTCAGCCGTTTTTGGCGTATCCCTACCAATGGATGCCATATCCATGGATCCTGGGATGAATCCGGTCACATCATCGCCGGGAGTTCAAAGCAATGTGCCGAGCGACGGAGGTCTACCAACCAATATTAGGGGCAGACTCGACCATCGGCCTGGAGTAGACGGGCGGATCGAATCAATCTGGAACGGGACCTCAGGGACAATCCAACAACTCTTACCAGGGAATACCTCCTGGATACCTTTCCTTTCCTTTCGCGGCCGCCATGGGTCGACCAGAGCCCGGCGACGCGCTTTATGTCTCCAATTCCGACGAACTGGAGTTGCGGCTCATCGCCACCCTCTCACGAGTCCAGAGTTACTCAACCTGGCGCGGGAATTTCGGTGAGCCCTAATCACAAAAGACAAAGAGGGTTCATCGATAGGACCGTTCCGATCCCGACTGACGAAAAAATGGGAAAACAATGGAGAAAGTGCAACCAATTGGTTAGAACATGGATCGGCAACCGCATCAACCCGAAATTGCAGCCGGGTTACCACCCACGAAGACTCAAAATCGATTTGGGATAGCATCCGAGAAATGTATGGAAAATTAGATCGGGCCAAAATTTTTTCACTCCACCAATCGCTCAACGAACTGAAGCAAGGAAACACATCGGTAACGACGTGCTTCAACAGGCTCTCAGCCCTCTAGAACGAGTTGGAAGGCGCAGAAGAAAAGCTCGAAGGGGCTGAATCAACCATCCAACGGTACAAGGCCATGAAAGATAGGGAGAAAGCGACTCGATTCTTACTCATTTTGAACGATTCGTTTCGAACCTTCCGATCGCAAATCCTGGCGATGGAACCAGCACCAACCCTCGGCCGAATCTTCCAGCTTGCGGTGCAAGAGGAGAATCAAAGGCTTGCTTCGTCGGATAGCAAGATCTCTGAAACCCTAGCGCTGGCGGCAAGGGTGGAAAGGGAGAGAACCCTAGATTGGAAAGGGCAAGAGAACAAGGGGGAGTCGCTAGGGTTCGCGGAGAGCCGAGGGCCGCTAGGGTTTGCGGATCAAAAGCCCTTTAAATGGGGCAGCGCGGACGGCTCAGATCGCATGCCGCGATCCGACGGCTCCAGAGGCGCGCGAGGCTCGGCTGATCTGGACGGTGGAGATGCATCCAATTTTAGAGGATCCAATAGTCCTCAAAATCCGAAAGGATATGGGCCAAATTTTAAAAATAAAGGCAAATTATTTTGCGATTTTTGCAAGCAGCCCCACCACACAATCGACACCTGCTGGAAATTACATGGCAGGCCTAGAGAAAAGGAAAAGAGGGGAAAAGAAATATCTACAGCAGCCTATCAAATTTCTGGATCAATGAATTCTGCAAATCAGCCCATTTCACATGGGGAATATCAGCAACTTATGCAAGCTTTGCAAAAATTGGATGTCCGAAAAGGGAAGCAACTTTACGGTATTTCTTATTGCACAGCAAATACTATTTCTAGAAATACCGGATTATAGACTCAAGAGCCGGTGATCATATAGCATGTGATAAAAGGTTATTTTATGCAATTAATGAAGAATTAGAAGATCCCCTTTGTGCAATTACCCAATGGAAATGTTGCATATGTCACTACAACAGAACAATCGAGCTCAATTCACATATTGTCCTTACCAATGTCCTTTATATTCCAGACTTCCAATTTAATCTCATTTCAGTGTCTAGAGCTTGTAAGGAGAACTCTTGTCGAGTCCTTTTCAACATTGATACCTGTTTGTTTCAGGCCCTTTCGAATGGGACACTGATGGGTTGGGGTAGTCTCTCTGAAGGATTGTTTTTCTGGAAAAGCTTGCCTGCAAATTTCAATTTTTCTTGTAATAAGAAATCATTGTGTAACTCAACTTCCAATGATAGAAATTTCCTTTTGCACTCTAGATTGGGTCATAGCTCCTTTTATTCTTATCCTCAATGTCGAATTTGCCCACTTGCAAAGCAATCGCGTAATCCTTTTCCCTTAAGTCAAAGTTGATCGAAAAATATTCTTTCCTTACTTCATATTGATGTCTGGGGATCTTACCATACCATAAATCATGATGGATTGCGATTTTTCCTTACCATTGTGGATGATCACTCTAGAGCCACATGGATTTTTCTCATGCAGTCCAAAAGTCAAGTTGTGTCCAACTTAAAAACTTTTCTTTCCTTATCCAAAACTTAGTTTGGGAAACCTGTACAAGGGATAAGGACAGACAATGGAAATGAATTTTTTAATCATGAATGTGCGGATCTCCTTTCATCACAAGGGATCTTACATGAGAGCTCATGTATTTATACACCACAACAAAATGGAGTGGTGGAAAGGAAGCATCGTCATCTCTTAGAGGTTGCCAGAGCTTTAAAATTTCAAGCTTCTATTCCAGATAGTTTTTGGGGGGATTGCTTATCTGATAAATCGAATGCCGACCAAAGTTCTAGATGGACAATCTCCTTTCCGGATACTCTTTGGGAAGCAACCAGATTTGAGCCATTTGAGAGTTTTTGGATGTCTCATGCTATGCTGCAATTGTCGGGCCCAAAGATAAGATGAGTCCACGGGCCCGTCACTTTGCATCTTCATGGGCTATTCTACCCTACAAAAGGGATATCGGATTTTGATCCACATACGGGAGAATTTTCTGTCGGCGGGGATATTACATTCCAAGAAACTATTTTCCCTTTTGCCCATCAGAACAAAAATGGCACAGAACCAAGGCATTCTCCAAACTATTTTGTTGAAGATAGATCTGCAGATTCTGGATATATATTTCTTCCTCCGTTAATAGATACACAAGGTGTTTCCACATCTACTGTCGGCACAACACCTTTCGAGGAAGTCCAGGATGAAAGACTAAATGATGATGAGATTCCTCCAGATATGCCTCCTTCAGACTTGCTTCCAGTGGATAACCCAGACAATGCTACGTCTTCAGAAGAAAATCAACACAGACGTTCTAGACGAGCTACTCGACCACCTACCTGGACCAAAGACTATATATGTGGAGTCAGAAATTCACCAGGTATTCCTTTTCCGATCTCATCTTAAGTTTCCTTCGATCATTTGTCCCCAAAGCATAGGTGTTGCATTGCTCGTATTTCGAAGAACAAGAACCATCCAACTTCCATGAGGCAAATGCGATCCACAATGGCGGATGCTATGGAGGCGGGGTGAAGGCCCTTATGGATAATCACACATGGGATCTAGTTTCATTACCTCCACATCGTAAAGCAATCGGATGTAAATGGGTCTACAAGATTAAACATCGAGCAGATGGGTCGGTTGAACGATACAAGGCACGACTAGTGGCTAAAGGTTTCACACGAAAGAAGGTTTCGATTATCACGAGACTTTTTCCCCGTGGCCAAGGCTGTCACAATGCGTTCCTTTCTCTCTCGTAGCGGCTTCTCAAGACTAGTCATTACATCGATGGATGTTCATAATGCCTTTCTTCATGGTGATTTAGACGAGGAGATATATATGGAAATACCTCAAGGTTTACGGAGACGGGGGAGAATAGAGTATGTCGTCTCCGCAAATCCTTATACGGGCTCAAGCAAGCATCCAGGACAAAGGTGGTATGCAAAGTTTGCTTTGAATCACTAATAGCTGCTGGTTTTCAACAATCCAAATTTGATTATGCTGTTTTCACATGGACTCAAGGTACGTCATCTATCTACTTGATGGTATATGTAGATGACATACTCATTATGGGGAATGATGAAATAGCTATCAAAAGCCTTAAAGGATACCTGCATTCTACTTTTCATATTAAAGATCTGGGATTGCCAAAGTATTTCCTTGGGATCGAAATTGCTCGATCTAGCCAAGGAATCTCTCTCGATCGAGAGAAAATTTGCATTGGAGATCATTTCGAAGCGGGATTATCTGGATGTAAGCCAGCTGTGGTACCGATTGAACAAAATGCCAAACTAACAACCGCTGATTATGATGTTGAAGTACCTCAGGAAACAGATCATATTCTCAAGGACTCTTTTGGCTATCAGAAGCTTGTCGGGAAGCTCATATATTTAACTATGACCAGACCAGACATAAGTTACGCTGTGAAGACACTTAGCCAGTTCATGCATAAGCCAAAACAGTCTCATATGAATGCCGCGTTGAAAGTAGTGAGGTACTTGAAGAAATGTCTTGGTCTTGGGATTCTTCTCTCTAGGAAGTGTGACATGAAAATGACCGCACACTGCGACGCGACTATGCAACCTGTCCTATGAGCAGAAGATCGATAACCGGATTTTGTATCAAATTTGGGGATTCTTTACTTTCCTGGAGAACAAAGAAACAACCAACTGTCTCGTTGTCTTCGGCGGGGCGGAATATCGAGCCATGGCTAAAACTACATGTGAGATAGTATGGTTGAGAGGGTTACTTCATGATCTTGGAGTGCAGGTCAAGGGACCAACAAAGTTGTTCTGCGACAATGATGCAACCCTAAAACTTGCATCCAACCCTATAGTGCATGAGAGAACAAAGCACATTGAAGTAGATTGTCATTTCACCCGGGAGAAAATCCAGGAAGGGATAATTGAGACACAAGGGATTGGAACACAAGAACAACCGGCGGATCTCTTCACCAAACCTCTGTGTTAGAAACAGCATGCGTATCTCTTGAGCAAGCTAGGCGTCTTGGACATCTACAAGCCACCAGCTTGAGGGGGAGTGTTAGAAGATACGCAGAAGTTAGGAAAGATTTGATTAGATCAAATCATAAAGATTTTATTGAATCAATTAAATCAGATCTAATCTGTACATTGTATCATTTCCTTTTTTTTTCTACACATACTTTGTAATATAATGAAACTCTATACATTGATTGAAACACAGAGAAATATACAGAAATTCCTACACTTCTTCTTCTCTATCTACCTTTTCCCTTCATATTTTGACACGATTCGTCAAGAGGTGGTCGTGTCGCCACCAACGACCTGTGCCTGAATGAGATGAAAACGATAAAAGAAAACGAAAAATTATGCTGATGTGGAAATATAAGAGAGAATTTTCATATGGGTCACTCTCTCCTCACCGAGTGTATAGGGATCACGCTGATGTGGTGGAGTGCAGCCACGTCCTCAATCGCAAGATATCAAGGTCACGCGGGAGGCTAACGTGAAAAGTTAAGGGTGTTAAAAATTGATTTTTCTACGTGCACAAAAAAAAATAATAAAAAAAAAAAATTGATTTTTCTACTTTTACTCCTTGATTAAATTTTTAAGTAAGGTGAGAATGAAAATATTAATAAGATAGTGTGAGATATGTCAAAGCAGTCAAGCTCTAAGCATTTTGTGATCTTTAGGAAGCTCATAAATGTGGCATAGTTATAATGACTGTATTCTCCAATACTTCTACGTCGTCTTCATTCACCTTTGGTGACTATTCACTTCCCTATAGGACCCCTCCCCTAGGTATGCTTTACATTTGCGATGATTTTTTATGGGCCCGACCTTTTTTACGTCTTTTTCTCAGTGTATTACACAACAATTATACATTTGGCTTGAGAAGTGATGACTTGGTGTTTAATGTGCCATAGATAATTTTTTTTTTTTGGTCATATCTAATCATGGTTAAGTGAGGAACCCACATGATTGAGATGACAGACATACTCTTGATATCTTGACCACGCGCATTTAAGCCTTGCCAAATTGGCACTTTAGGTACAGTGTCCATTGTTCAGCAGGAGCTGTGTAATTTGTTCTAAAAGGTGGGTATATGGTGATCTGGATTGTTCAAGTTTGCATATTGGACATGAGCTTGGCTAATCTTTATATGTCTAGAGTATGAAAGGGAGGAGAGGATAATCGTACGAAGCTCAAGCGATTTTACTGCAAGTGAAGTGAGGAGTATAATCTACTGACCAAAAAAAAAAAAAAAGTGAGGAGTATAATCTGACCAAAAAAATAAAAACAAAAGGTATGCAGTACAAACAAAGCCGATTATAGGGACAGGTGAACAATAGCAGTGGCCCAAAGAGCACCATAGAAGAGAGGTTTTCTCTCTTCCACCTCCATTTATGACTCTGCTTTGTGGAAGATTTCCCCAATTTTAAAGAGAATTATTACCGCCTTTTAATCCAGAGAGCTTTACCGAACCCCATCAGAAACAATATCCCATGATTGTTGACTTTAGTCTTGCATTCGTGGGTACTTTTAAATTCTTCTGGCTCATTGGAAGGTTTTGCTATCGTGGCTCCGTTATGAGAAAATGCGGGGACAATCCGATGCCATATAAAGGAGCAAAAAGCTGGACAACTTTCCTTTTGTCTACGTGTGTAAAGGGGGAGATTAATGTAAAGCACGCGACATGGAATCCGTAACTATAGTATGTATTTTTTTGTGCGATGTCCCCACTCGCTATTGCATACACCCCTCAAAAGACGTCAGGTTGACAATGATGTAACCCTCCTTGATGAAGCTTCGTTGAACTCCTGAACAGTGGCGAGACAATTGTAGAAGAGATGGGCAATCTGCAAGTGCGGTGCGTAACCCCTTCATTATAAAAAGCAAGCTTTGCTCCCACTCTAATACATGAGTACTTCTCTGATCATTTGGATAATCATCCATTACATAGGGCTGGGGACAACCTAGAAGTCTATTCCAATGCAGCCCGGCCGTCGTCCCCACACGGACATCTTCCCTGCCTTCACTGAGTTCCACTCTATTCTCGCTTTTATTGTTCCCGTGCTGGTCAACTTCATCGAGGTGAAATATCAAGGGGGAGTTGAGTCCCCATTTGACTCCCGCTGTTCTACCGCCTACATTGCCATCTTCTGTCTTCTGTTCTATTGCACATTGGCATATATTGCTCACCTATCGTTGGCTCCCACTTGTGCCCGAGTGTTGCGCATCGTCATGATGCTCGCTGCTTTGCTCTTAGTGGCTTCCCTTACATCGTTGTTGTTCCAAGGCCCCTTTCACTCTTTCCCCTATTTCTTGTTACCCGTATGGCTTTCCGTGGTCCTCTTGCCTGGCCTCGCTCGAAAAGTTTACATGTGGTTTCAACACAAAATGATACTTTGGTTACTCCGTGTGTCCAGTTCTTGCCGACTGCACGGTGGAAGGGCGCGCCCACTTTTGCCTCGTACGGTCATGGATGTGCGCTCTGTACCGGAACAGGTAATTGTTCCACGTTGACACGGCCACAAATTGTCCCAAGGGGTGCTTGCGACCCCCACACCTTGGAAAGGGAAACACGAGCAGGGAAGAAACGTATCTACAGCGAATTGGATAACTATTAACGGCGCATTTTGGATCTTATGGCTTTGCTTTTGTTGGTATATAGTGAAGAGTTGCTTTGTATGTTGTAATATGGTCGATTAATAGAATGGACTGAGGTGACAAAAAGTCAAAACCATGAACGACTGCTTTGGAGTGCTTTTGGAGGGAGTCGACATTGAATTATTTCCATTTGAATCCAAGAGGCTCGTAATCACCACTCTTAATAACAAAATATGGTCTCAGATAATCGATTGATTCCATCAATCTTGCACTTTTAATGTAATATATGGGCTTTAAAAAAAAAAGAAAAAGAAATGGTTGAAAAGTCAAAAAAGGAAGCTGAGGGAGAACTGTGGAACCTTATGCTGTTTTAAAGAGAGGAGAGAAGGATGTCTTCAGCAGAAACGAAAAACAGGGGAACGAAGAAACAGGGGAGAGGAGAGAAAGAAGAGAAAGGAAAAAGGGAAAAAGGGAAAAATTTTGGTGCGCTCGTGATCCGGACGCTTCATCAAGCTAACTCAAGTGTGTTTTGCAACGCTGGTAAGAATATCATTTTTATTCGGCCTTTTGATATTGTTGTTAATTGTTAGGGATCCGAGTGTGTGGTTCGAGTATGCGTCGTAGTTGATTTTTGGTTTTTTCCAAGTGAGTGACACTATTTCTTTTTTGTATTTTAAACTCATGTTTTGAGAAACATGGTGGATCATATACTCTATGAGTTGATAAAAAGCATATTTTGTTGCATAAAACATGATCGAGCTATTACTGCTATTTTTGTTGTTTGAATGGAGTTATATTTCAACTTCGATTTAAATGGTTGTTTGAAAAAAGATTTGTGAAATTCTTTATGAAAGAATCTTGAAATGATTTGGAGAATGCTTTGATATTTATATATCAAATTTTGAATTGTGATATGACTTTCGTTCTAATGTTGGATTATTGAATATTGTGATTGTTGGTTGGTGCTCAATGTCTCTGTGGACCCTGAGGGATGTGTGGTATGCGCATACTAGTCTAGGATATTTCGATGATATAAAGACATTATAATCATAAAAAATATAGAGTTGATATTTTTTTAGCACTTAACTTTTTCATGGATTCTATTGTTCAACAACTGATTCGCATAAAAGAGAGATACTTTTCTTTTACCTTTTTTTTTTTTTTTTTTTTTTTAGTAGAATACGATTGAAGGGCGTAACATAGTAATAAAGTTTGTATTTATTGTTTTTGTGGGCTAAGCCATTGACTAATAATAGGTGGAGACCTTGTCGAGGGGGGAATCTTGGTCGTCTTGTCACGAGCGTTACGCGTGACCATGGTTAGACATTTGAGCATGAATTGATTAATGGAGTGGACCATTGACGTTTGATTTGAGTTTGGACGATGGAATGGACCATCGATGTGATTTGATGAGATTAATCAATAGAATAGACCATTGATACATGTTTTATAAGATTGACTAATGGATTGGACCATTGGTATCTTCGGTATTTGAGTTATGATTATATATTATGTTAAAGTGAGTTATGATTGTATTTTAAATATGCATAGTGATTTCTTGATCCGCTTAGAAGAAATGTGTTACTCATTGAGCTGTGGTAGCTCACTCCTCTCATCTACTTGTCTTTTTCAGGTTCTTCAGCGAGTCGCGAATAGGTGTGAGTGTTCGTTCGGGGAAGACTTTTGTAGTGGAAACTTTTTAGTATGACGTGTGCATAGTTGATAAGTTTAGTCTTTGCAGAACGTATATGTTTTGATTTGGTGGATTATAGATATACTCTAATATTGTAACAAATACCCCTTTTGTCATATATGTTGATATCGGGTTGAATATTGGTTATGTTGAGGCTGCATCCTTTGGTGAAAGGACGGCCGTGTCATGCCCTTATTCTTATGGATTGGGGTGTGACATTTAATGACCCACTTTGTTCCACCACCTACTCTTCTTCCCCTATGTGGGTACAATCTTCCTCTTCCAACCTCCGCTAGACTTCTTTTACATCTTACGATGCAACAAAGGATAACTTCAACTGAAGTTCATCATAAAAAATGGAGTTTTCCAACTTCGGTAGATAACTAAAATGCATACAATGAAATTCTCATGACCTTTAGGATAAAGGCATTAATGAACTACAATATTCCTCTAAGTTGCATGGTGTCCTGGATAAAACTAAGCTGTAGTCATTCTGGCCATGTCAATTATGAAACAATGTTTAGGTACGTGATCACAACTTCAAGGGAGATTAATTAGTAAATGCATAACAAGTCGTGAACAAGGAAAAAGGTGGGTCACGGTTAAGATGTGAGCATGAACTTAGGGGTTCTTGAGTCTCGGTTCTAGGTGTCGCTGGCCCTTACTCAAATGTTGACAGGGTACGTGATGAGCGTTGGGGAAAGCTCGAGAACTGTCGAAGTAAAAGAAAGCTGTTTGAAACTCCAAAAATGGTGAGCTGAAACTAGGGGATCTTGTTTGGCTTTGCCATTGGCCGTTGACGGTAGGGAAGAGGCCGGTGGAGACATTGCTCCGGAGACAATTGGCGGGCAAACACCGATAATGATTGTGTCGTAGTTGAGCTCGTGTGGTGAAGAAGATGAATAGTGACAATGAGAGGACGTGTTGAAACGAAGAGAAAAAAAGAAAATGATAAAGCAATAGACACACTCTATTTTAAAAAAGTAATTAAAAAGCCATAGTAATCGACTCAACAAGCACTATGACTTTGAGATTTGTGGAATTGAATCGCATTTTTCCACAAAGGTGTAGAACTTCAGTTATCCACTATATTTTAAAGGGCTGTAACTTGTTTATTCACACGGGTATTGACTAAAGCTTTCACCTTGATTGGTGAGGAAAATGATCATCCATACTACTCCCTTTGTGTTGTTTATCCTGTGACTATGACATAATTGTCATCAAGTCTTTTGGATGATAGCAACTAGTCAGATTCACCTCTCAACTGTTCTGTACAAAACCTGGAAAAAGGTCAGGGGGGCAGCAGCTAGCTTCTATAACAAGTCAGCTCTACATTTTGCAAGCTCTGCTTTTTAACATGCATCAGAGAGGTAGCCAGTGAAGAAACAGACCAAAGTAACAGTTTTGTCAAGACATGCCGATCTGTTAAAGAAGGCAAACATCCAGGAGTAGTTGTCCCTTACTACGATGAGACTGAAAAGATGATGAAATAACGCCATATATCAAAGCAGTCTTGCTCCAGCTATTGTATGATCCTTAGAAAGCTCATAAATTTGGCATAGATATGATGACCATATTCTCCAGTACCAGAACGTCTTCATTCCCCTTTGTGGACGAATCACTTGAGACCCCTCCTAGGTATGTGATTCCCATTCAGATCCCCATGATATTTTTTGTGGACCTCACCTTATACCTCTCTTTCTCGGGAAGCCACACGACAATTCTATATGCGGCTTGAGTAACAACGACTTGTTCGATGTGACGTACATATTTCTGCTTTCGTTCTATCTAATAGGGGCTAAGAGACATGATTGGAAGGACTGACATGGTTTCGAAGCCTCACCAAGTTAGTAATATAGGTACAGGTTTCCATTATACAGTAGAGGGTGACCATATAAGCAGGGTATCTGCTCTAGAAGATGGGCATACTGAGAATGGGATTGCTCAAGTTTGCGTCTTGCATGTGAGCTTGGTCGCACCTAATTATCATTTGTCCAAAGTGAAAAAATGGGATAGGAAATTGTAAGAAGCTCCTGCAATTTTTTCTGCAGGTGAAGTGTAGAGTACAAACAAAGCCTAATAATGGCAGTGGCCCGAAGAGCAAGCCAGGAAGAGAGATTATTCCTTTTTTCAACTTAATAAACGATTTTTGTCGCCTCTAACCGGGAGAGCTTTACCGAACCCCATCAGAAACCTGGGTTACCATAAACAATATTTCATGATTGACCAATGTTGAGACAGAGAGGAGAGGCGAAGCAGGGATTTTCGAGCCTGCAGGAGGCAAGTAACAATGGCTGAAAAACCGTCGGGCACTGAATCTAAGAATTGAGGTGGGCCCTTGTAGATTCAGATCTGCTGGCATTAGCCTCGACCGATACGGACAAATCCCTCCCAGGACCACCGGTAAATTTCATGACGCCCGTCTCATTCCATTTTTATTTGGGCGAATGGGATGGGGGTTCGGAGACCAGCTGCCAAGCGGCCGAACCAAAACCTCCGCATGCTCCAGAGGAACTTCTTTTTATATTCCTATACTCATTTCATGATTAATCAATGTCGACTTGGAATCTTGCATTCTGGAGGCACTAAACTCTTGGCTTGTTGGAGGGTCTACTTCTTTGTCTCCATGAAGAAACAAATATGCGATGACCATCCAGTGCTCTATAAAGCAGAAAAGCAGGACAAACTCTCGTTTTGTCATCCAGTGTGTGAAGTAGACGATGAATGTAAGAGTTTCGTGGACAGGGGATGAAAGTTATGGTATGCTATCTTATGTGTGATGTCCCCACCCCACGTTGCATTCGTCGCAAGACGACAGTATGACTATAATGTAACGCTCCTTCGGTCTTAGCTTCACCAAACTGCTGAAGAGTGGCAAGACAATTATAGAATAGATCGACAATCAGCTAGTGCAGTGCTCAATCACTCCGATATGAAAAAGCAAGATTTGCTCCCACTCTAATGCATTAGTATTTTTCCTGTTCTAATCACCCATCTCCCTCTCTAATTACTAGGATTGAGCGGTTACAAGTTTTGTATAAGTTCCACCTAAAATCTACCCGTTGGAACATGTTTCTCATTTTTTGGAATCTAAACCTACTCTGCATATTCTATAACTTGGAATCTACTTTGTTAGAGGTTCTAGGGTCGGTTTGAGGGTCTACCTAAGTTTCACCTTTATTATTAATTGAACAATTATAATGAATTATTACCTTTAAAACCACTACTTGCTACTATAATGTACTGACCATAATTTATATTTAGATACACAAAAGTAAAAATTGTTAGTCATGAAATGGAAGCTCAAACTATAGTTCCAAATTATATACTCATCAATGAGCACCATGAAATACCATAGGATCACGCGAATACATAGATTAATAAAAATATAAAAATTTATTCTAGGTTCTAGGTTCTACCAATCTAGAACCTAGAACTTACTTGTCAAAATAAGTTCTCTAATTTTTTGAATCTCGAACTTATTTTGCATACCTTGGAACCTAGAATTGGACAAGTTCCATCGGTTCAGTTCTCAGGTTCCAGTGGTCTGATTCTCAAGTTTCTATATTGAAACCATGCTCATCCCTATTATTTACTTTGAAAATCATCTGTACATAGGACAAAGGATAGTCTAGAAACCTACCACAGTTTCCAATGCCACTCAAAAGTTTGGATTTATGAATTCTTGATCCCCCACTCTCTTTGGTGCCTTGGTCTCCATTTATACTCCTCCACACCCAATATTCCCATTAGATATTCTTTAAGGGGATCAATCTCAAACTAGTAATTGGACAATCGTTGAGAAGATCAATCAGCCGTTGAAGTCGATCAATAAGAGATTTCCATCGATTTGATCACTCATACAATCAAATGTTGATATCCATAAATAGAGTAATTCATTTATGGAAAGTATGTTGCTTTCAGATCAATCAAAATATCTTGTGTGATTTAATTATTTCGCGTAGATAATCTTGGTCAATCAAAATCTCTAGATGACAAAAGTCCATACATGATCACAAGCCATAAAGGGATAAAATAAAATATCATAGAATAATAATCTTAAGTTTGTGACAATATGTTTGTTATAGGTTGTATATTGCTTATATCAGCAGTTTTGGTAATATTCAGCTTTCTAGTTGTTTGATGATATCAGACTATGGCCAGGCTTTTGCTTATATTCAGCCTTCAGTATTGTACTTTGCTAATAACCTGTCTATGCCCTGCTGATATCTAGCCTTTAATACTCTGCTAATATCCAGTTTAGGCCCTGCTGGTAATCATGTAGTACGTTGCTGATATCCAACGTAGTATTCTAGTGATGTCCACCTTCCGTAAATTTCTGGTTATATCAAACTTTTGCTGATATTCAACTTCAATCTAGCTTCTATCCACTAATCATTCCAAGCATATTAGCAATCATGACACTACCTTATTGTTGACCCGTTCACGGTACCTCCAAACTTTACCAAATGTCCTGTTCTAACTTGTTTACCTTTTATATGGGTACCTCCAGCTTCTATACATCCAATGCTTTGTTCACCACTGAAAGAATAGTGTATTCCTCATCGTTAGATGACCCGATTAGGACATTATTTACATAACGGCTTATGCATGTTTCACCTGATTACTCAATTATTAAACATATCGGTAGCCTTTGATTATTTTATCATTTTCAAAATATCATTACGGATCAAGAGAAGCCTCAGTCCCCTTTCGTCTCCCACTCCTTCTCCACCTCTGTTGCCATCTTCCGTCTTCTTCTGTTCTATTGACACTTGTTGCTCATCCATCACTTGATCCTGCTTGTTGTGCCCAAGTGTTTCGCATCCTCATGATTCTTGTTGCCTCGCTCTCGGTGGCTTCTCTTGCATCGTTGTTGTTCTAAGGCCTCCATAGGTGCATTTGGTTTGGCTTGGGGTAAGTCTCCAAAGGACTTTAGATAAAAAGAGGTTTTCCAAAATTTAAATGATGTTTGGTAAACTACAATCTAAAAACAATTGGGAAGCAATCTTGATGTAAATATGGTTTGAAAAAAAAAATTACACTTTGTAAAGAACTTTTACGAATTCTTTTTTCTAAACTAAATTCCCTAATCTTTTCGCGTGACTGCAGGGGAGGCTGCTGACGGCTTGCCGGCCGCTCGCCGATCCATAATCAGCGTGTGCATAGAACAAAGTATAATCTAGTAACCTGTTGCAGTTTTCAATCCCGCTCGCTAACTTAAATTTATGACTCTGCTTTGTGGAACTTTTCCTCAATTTTCAAGACAATCATTATTGCCTTTAACCTAGAGAGCTTTACCGAACCCCATCACAAATAATATGCCATGATTGTTGACTTGGAATCTTGCCTCCATGGGCACTTTCAAAATTCTTTTGGCTCATTGGGAGGTTTTGCTATCCTAGCTACGTCATGAGAAAATGCGGGGAAAATCCTACGCCATATAAAGTAGTAAAAAGCTGGACAACTTTCCTTTTGTCGGTGTAAAGAGGGAGATTAATGTAGTGTTAGTACGCATTTCTTGTGCAATGTCCCCCACTCGTTGCATTTCACACCTGAAAGACGACGGGTCGACAATGATGTAACCCTCTTCGATGAAGCTTCGTTTAACTCCTGAACAGTGGCAAGTCAATTATAAAAGAAACGGACGAGCCGCAAGTGCCGTGCCCAAGCACTTCATTATAAAAAGCAAGCTTTGCTCACGCTCTAATACACAAGTACTTTCTCTGTTTTAGTTGCTATGTCTCTGTTTCTCTGATCATTTTGTTTATCATCCATTACATAGGGCTGGGGATAACTTAGAAACCTTTTCCAATGCAGCCCGGCCGTCGTCCCCACACGGACATCCGCTCTGCCTTTGTTTCCGTCCACTCCATCCTCGCCTTTATTGTTCCAGTTCTGGTCAACTTCATCGAGGTAAAATATCAAGCGGAACCCAAGACCCTATTTCACGCCCGCCGGTCTTCCACCTACGTTGCCATCTTCTGTCTTCTGTTCTACTGCACATTGGCACATGTTGTTCATTTGTCATTGGCCCCCGCTTGTTGTGCCCGAGTGTTTCACATCCTCATGGTGCTGACTGCTTTGCTCCTAGTGTCTTCTCTTACTTCCTTGTTGTTCCAAGGCCCTTATCACTCTTTCCCCTATTTCTTGTTACCCGTATGGCTTTTTGTGGTCCTCTTGCCTGGTCTCGCTCAAAAACTTTACACGTGGTTGCAGCACAGGATTGTACTTATGTCTCTCCGTGTGCCCAGTTCTCGCCGACTACACGGTGGAAGGGCGCGCCCAACTTTGCCTTGTACGGTCATGGATGTGCGCTCTTTACCGGAATAGGCAATTGGTCCATGTTGACACGGCCGCAAAATGTCCCATGGGGTGCCTGCCACTCTCACACCCTGTAAAGGGAAACATGAGCAGGGAAGAAACATATATATGGCGAGTTAGATAACCAATATCAGCGCATTTTGGATCTTATGGCTTTGCTTTTTTCGGTAGATAGTGAAGAGTCGCTTTGTATCTTGTACTATGGTTGATTAATAAAATGGACTTGGTTGACAAAAAGTCAAAGGGAGACCATGAACGACTGCTTTGGAGGGCGTTGAAATTGAATTCATTCCAGTTGAATCCAAGAGGCCTCGTAATCACCACTCGGAAAGGTCTTAGATGATCGATTTCATCATTCTTGCGCCTTTAATAACCCACTTCTTTGTTCTACTACCTACTCTTTTTTCTGAATTCCTCTTCAGACCTCCGCCAGACTCCCTTCACGTCTCCCGATGCGACATAGGATAACTTCCACCAAAGTTCTTCATAAAAAAACCGATTTTGGTAGATAAATAAAATGTTGGCAATAGAAATTGTTTGATGACCTTTATGATAAAGTCATTAATGAACTACCATATTGCTCTAAGATGCATGGCATCCCGGATGAAACTAAGCTGTAGTCATTCTTGCCATGTCGACATGAAACAATGTTCTGGTACCATGATCACGTCTTCAAGGTAGAATATCAGGTAAATGCATAACAATCCATGAACACGCAAAAAGCTGGGTTATAAGGACATGAAGTCCAGGAGAGAGTGAAAACAGGGGCTCTAAGGTCTCCATCGGCAGCAAATTCTAGCTGTCTCTGGGCCTTGCTCAGATGTCGATGGGGCATGGGATGAACATTGGGGACAGCTTGATGACTGTCATAGTAAAAAATGGCTGCTTGGAACTCCAAAAATGGTGATTGAAACTGGAGGATCTTGTTTGGCCTCGCCACTGGCTGTTGACGGTAGGGAAGAGAACTGTCGTGACATTGCTCTGGAGACTTGGTTGGCGGCCAAACTCTGATGATGATTGCGTTATCGTTGAGCTTGTGCGGTAAAGAAGATGAATAGTATCAGGTAGAGCACAAGTTGAAATGAAAAGAAAAAGAAAAAGAAAAAGCGACAGACTCTGTATTTTAAGAAAGTGAAAGATAAAAAAAAAAGGCGACATTAATCAACTCAACAAGTATTATGACTTCTTGTACTTTTTGAGGGTTTAGAATTGAATTGCATTTTTCAACAAAGGTTTAGAACTTTTGGTGTAGTTATCCCTTATTTTTACGCATTTTGGAAAGAACCGTGATTTCATAAAAGCGTAATTATCCTTTTCACTATATTTCAAAGGACTGTAACTTGTTTAATCTCGTGGTATTGACTAAAGCTTTCGCTTTGATTGGAGAGGAAAATGATAATTCATACAGCTCCCTTTGCGTTTACACTGCGACTATGACATAATTGTCATCAAGTCTTTCGGATTATAGCAACTAGTCAGATTCACCTCTCAACTGTTCTGAACAAAACCAGGAAAGAGGTCATGGACGCAGCAGTTCTGCAAGCTCTGCTTTTTAACATGCATCAGAGAGGTAACCAGTGAAGAAACAGACCAAAGTAACGGTTTTGTTAAGACATGTCGATCCGTTAAAGAAGGCAGACATCCAGGGGTAGTTGTCCCTTAGTACGGCGAGGCTGAAAAGATGATGAAAGAATGCCACATATCAAAGCAGTCTCGCTCCAGCTATTGTATGATCCTTAGCTCATAAATTTGGCATAGATGTAATGATCATATTCTCTAGTACCAGAACGTCTTCTTCCTTCACCTTTGTTGACGAATCACTTGAAACCCCTCCCCTCGGTATGCTTTACATTCAGATCTGCATGATTTTCTTATGGATCTCACCTTATACTTCTCTTTCTCGTTATTTGGCTTGATTAACGACAACTTGTTATCAATGTGCCGCACACACTTTTTTTTTTCGTTCTTATTAATGCAGGTTAAGTCACATGATTGGAAGGACTGACATGCTTTTGAAGCCTAAGCAAGTTAGTAATATAGGTACGGGTGTCCATTGTTCAGTAGAAGGTGACCATATAAGCAGTGTATCTGTTCTAGAAGATGGGCATACTGTGAATGGGATTGCTCAAGTTTGGATCTTGCATGTGAGCTTGGTCGCACCTAATTTTTCTCGACTTTAACTGGGAGAGCTTTTCCAAACCCCATCAGAAACCTGGGGTGACCATAAACAATGTTTCATGATTAAACAACCAACGTTGAGCCAGGGAGGAGACGCGAAGGAGAGATTTTCGAGCCTGCAAGCAGCAAGTAACAATGGCTGAAAAGCCACTGCGCACTGAATCTAAGAATTGAGGTGGGCCCTTGTAGATTCAGGTCTGCTGGCGTTAGCCTCGACCGATATGGACAGGGACAGATAATCCGAACAAATCTCTCTGAGGCCCAGTGGCCGGTGGTTTTATAACACCCGTCTATTTCCATTCTTATTTGCACGAATGGGTGAGGCTCTTGAGACCAGCTTCCAAGCTGCCGAGCCAAAACTTCCGTATGCTCCAGAGGAACTTATTTTTAAATTCTTGTACTTATGTCAGGTCCATCAATGTTGACTTTAGAATTTTGCATTTCGGAGGCACTAAACTCTTTTGGCTCATTGGAGGGTCTGCTTCTGTCTCCATAAAGAAATAAATATGCGGTGACCATCAAGCGCTCTATAAAGTAGGAAAACTAGACAACTTTCGTTTGTCCTCCAATGAGTGAAGCAGAAGATGAATGTAAAAGTTTCGTGGACATGGGATGAAAGTCACAGTATGCTATCTTATGTGTGATGTCCCCAACCCCGTTGCATTCACTGCAAGACGACAGTTTGACTATAATGTCACCCTCATTCGGTCTAGGTTCATCAAATTGCCTAAGAGTAGCAAGACAATAACAGAATAGCTCGACAATCTGCTAGTGCAGTGCTCAACCACTCCATTATGAAAAGGAAGATTTGCTCCCACTCTAATGCATTAGTATTTTCCCTGTTCTAGTAGCCCATCTTTCTATCTGATTACTTTGATAATCGTCCTGTACATAGGATAAAGGATAATCTGGAAACTTATTCCAGTTTCCAATGCCGCTCGGCAGTTGTCCCACAGAAATGTCCGAGGTTTCCCTGCCTCCACTTCCCACCATGCGGTTCTTAACTTTATTGTTCCCGTGCTGTTCAACTTCATTAAGGTGAAATATCAAGGGAAACCGAAGTCCCCTTTTGACACCCACTCTTTTACCACCTCTGTTGCCATCTTCTGTCTTCTGTTCTATAGCTCATTGGCACTTGTTGCTCATCTATCATTTGCTCCCGCTTGTTGTGCCCGAGCATTTCACATCCTCATGATGCTCGCTGCTTCGCTCTCGGTGGCTTCCCTTGCATCGTTGTTATTCCAAGGCCCCTTTCACTCTTTCCCCTATTTGTTGTTATCGGTATTGCTTTCTATCGTCCTCTTGCTTGGTCTTGCTTGAAAACTTTACATGTGGGTTCAAAAAAAAGATTGTACTTATGTCTGTCCGAGTGTCTCGTTTTCACCGGCTACATGGTGGAAGAGCACGGCCACTTATGCCTCGTATGGTCGTGGACATGCGCTTTGTGCCAGAAGTGGCAATTGGTCCATGTTGACAGAGCTGCAAATGTCCCAGAGTGCCTGCAACTCGCACACCCTGGAAAGATAAAAATGAGTAGGGAAGAAACATATAACAGTGTGTTAGACAAAATAACAGCGCAGTTGGAACTTATGGCTTTGCTTTTTGCTGGTATCTAGTGAGAGTCGCAGTAACTATAACTTCAAGTAATACAAATGATTGACTAACAAAATTGAACTCAAAAGTAAAAAAGGAGAAAGAAGAAGGAGAGGAATCGAGAGTTTTCGGGAGAGGAAACGAGAAGAGAGAGAGAGGAAGAAAACAGAAAGAAAGAAAAGAAAAGAAAAAAAAGGGGGAAAAGGAGGAGATAACAAAGTGTCAAGTGAGAGACCATAAACAAATGCTTTGGAGTGAGTTGACATGAAGATCTTTCCATTTAAATACACAAGTCCCCACTGTGCCTACAGAGCAGAACGTTTCCATGGTCGAATACATGCTAATATGCCCATTTAGTCGATTCAACAGACAGTACAGGTAACCTCAAGAGTATTTCCCAAGAAAGGTTTGAACCATGTGGAGTTCAATAACAGTTTGATGAAAATCGCCACTCGACAGACATTTTCACGTCAAAAACCAATCTCAGTGAAAAGCAAAATCATGTCTCAGAAACTCAGTTGATTTCATCAATTTTGCACCTTTAATAACCACCTTTTTTTGGTTCTCACCACCTGCTCTTTTTCTAGAATAAGCATGCAATTTTCCTCTTCCCTTCACCAGACTCCTTTTGCATCTCATGATGCAGCAAAAGATACTTCAAACAAAGTCCCCCATAAAAAAGGAGTCTCCGAATTTGGTATTACTAGAGGATAGCTGCACCCTCAAGAATGCTAATTATGATAACTAAAATGTCGGCAATAACCATTTTCATGACCTTTAAAATAGAGGCACTAATGAACTACATATTTGTCTCTAATTTGCATGGCATCCAAGATGAGACTAAAATGTAGCCATTCTTGCTCTGTCAATTGTAAAAAACAATGATCAGGTACCATGATAATGACTTCAAGGTATAGATTAATAGGTGAATGCATAACAAGCTGTGAACGCGCAAAAAGTTGGGTTACGGCAGCTTTTCCTAACTCATTAAAAAAGTACAAGTATTAGTGAATCAACGTGATGAGTAGAATGTAAACTCTGCTGGAAAATCGCTTTATATTCTCATGACATAATACATTTTGCTGCCAGATGAATAAAATCGGAAGAAATCGCTTTAACTCAGTTGTCACATTTTTTGCGAGGTTCTTAGGCTGGATACAACAACAACTCCACCCCAAAAGTTAAAAATTATCCCATGTCCAACGAATCAGCAAATCAACTAAAATGAAACAGACCATCTGAAAAGAGGAAACAATAATGTTAAGGTACTTTATAAGAACAAAATAGTTAGAACAGCATAATGATAAGGCTCAATCAATAATTGGTTTTGTTCGTGCCAGTTGAGACTTAAAAATAGAATCTCTTTAAAAACTAAACAAAAAATTATAGAGAGAATTTCGGGACCCTTAATTCAAAAGCAAACACCAAGAGCATAAACAAATTAAAAAAAAAAAAAAAAAAAAAAACAGAAAACTAAATGCTCCCTTCTAGTTCCACCCCATCTACATCATAGCTTCGCATTCGGCAAGATATGGCGCATTCAGTACAACATAACAAAGAAAATGTTGCATCTTGGCAAGGCATAAAGAGATTTTCTCTTGATAGTAAGCACTAATAAATTATAAAAGTACCCTGTACCTGCAAAGGAACTATATTGACTATAGGCTGAAGACAATCCTCCACCTGAGGAACTTCAATGACCCTACACCCTCCTCCATGAGACACAGCTGCAGCATCCCCACTTGGGCACATGACAATTAGGCATCATTTACTGGCACGAAGTTGCTGAATAACTGATTGTTGCTTGCTGTTAACACTGACACCTTCAGTTTAGACCAAATAGGGAATACTGGGATGCAAGTTAACCTCTACCGCAAAAGCTAACCTGAAGCAAGCATCATGAATAGTAATCACTACAACAGGTAGACTGTCATCCACTAGAGCAAGAGGATGATGTTTCATCTCACCAGCAAGCATTCCTTCACTGTGCATTAATACCACTTCCTTTACTTAAAGAACCTTTCAAAGCTGCACCATAGTTGTATCCTCTGCCAAACGTGGGAAATAGCAAGATCTTCCATTTCACGGTCAAGCTCCAGCACCCCTCTAACTTTGTCTACAAGATATAAGTAAAAGATTTAATGCTTCATACAAAATTTTTTCTCAAAATAAGTCCAGACGAAAAAGGCAGATACAACTTAGAAGCTCAGAAATTGCTAGGGCGAGGCCTATTCTCTCTGGTTTAACCATTCTTCCTCTCTTGACATTATGGTAACTATTTGGATTATAAACCTATAATAACTGTTGGATTCTGTTGTGTATGCAGCAATGTCTGACAAACTGTACATATTTGAAGGAGAAATTGGAGCAGGAAGGTCTGCTCACCTTGACCTTAGAACGTTTGCATATTTGGATGAAATGTCTACATTTGGCTATCTTTTTATTATGATAAAATGCAATGTTGTTTCAATTGTTGATCTCCAAATTGATGGCACTTTAAGGAAGCTCCTAAGAGGTGGTAGAAATATTGAAGACTCTCTAATTGCAGTTGTCATTTGGAATTAGGAGATAGTTCAGGTATGTGACTTATGTTTTAAGCTTTCAATGTGGCTGTCCATTTGGTAAGGCTTTAGTTAGCTCAGTCACTATTGTTAGAGAAGCGTAAGAATATATTTCACTAAAGACTTCCTTAACCAAACTCCATATTCTACACCCATATCATGACTCTAGAGAAAGTAATTTCATGTACTTCTTCATGTATTAAGTTTTAATAATTGATGAACCTTTGTAATTATGAACTTTGATCAATGGATTCTTGCAATGTCCCTTTGGATTCTATTAAATCTTAGGCTATTCTCACTTTTTTGCATAATATTCGTCACAATCAATGATGTCAACCCCTCCAATCAACAACAATACGTTCGTGTTTTGCTATTGTGGCCTAAAATGTCCTCTATGAATGACAAGGTCAAAGGACAATCAAAAGAGAAGATACTATGGCTGCCCAAAATACACCCACTACAATAGAGAAGAAAGTTGTAATTATTTTGTTTGGATCGATAAGGAAATTAATCAATTGGCAAGGAGTATGTCAAAAAGTTTTTGCCAAAGCAATGTTGAGCAAAAACAAATGTCAACCCATAATGAGGATGAGGGTTGTTCAATGGATGTTGAATATAGGGCTCTCAATGCAAAATTGAAGCAAGATTTGATAAAACTGAAGAAAGAAAATTCTAGATTGAAAATGTCGGTTGTGTTGTTTATGGTAATTTTAGCTTTTAAACTTGATATGTTATGAGATTTGGCAAATTTGAAAATGTTGGTTGGGTTGCTCATGAGTTTTAGTTGTCGTTTGTAAATGTATGTGCATTTTGTTTGTAGGATGAATAAAGTGAACTTTTATGTAAGTATATCATTAAATTTATTTTGCTATTGCATATTTTCTTATGCTGCTAAAAGGATGTTGTTGAAGCTTCTTGAAATTTCGATCAAATTCTTGCTTGAAATTATAAATGTTTGATTGAAGATTCTTAAATTCAAATTATAAACGTTTGATTGAAGATCCTTAACAATGTATATTCTAGGTTTTGCAAAAACTAGCCTATGGGGCATATGAACTGCATACTAAAGAACAAGATTGGTGTTTTTGTGGGTTATTTGGGCTTTATCATTTTCGGGTGATATCCTTGGCATTTCAGTTCAAGGGCTGTTGAGTTTGCGCGTCACTTGAGAGATCATTATCGAAGAAGCTTCAACAATTTGAATGAGAGAATTTAGAACTACAACTCCCGTTCAACATGCATCCAATTATGTCATGTCTGAATAAGTCTGCTTGTCAAATCAAAGGTGAGGATTTGGATATTGATGCTAACTTGACAAAGGTTCATCCACACTAGGTGAAGAGCCAGTTTGGCTGCAAATTGCAGGCTCCTCCTATCATGGAAGAACAATTGCCTATTCACATGCATCCGAAGCAGAAAATATTGTATACACCATTTCTATACATGAGCCACAGATAAACCACGGTTAAATATTTGTTTTAAAGCCCCACATTGATAAAGAAAACGGCTGACTGTTGATTCTACAAAACTCCCTTTGAACATGCAGGAGGGAAGAGAAATTAATGGCGAGTGCAACATCATTGCTGAGAGGAGTCACCTTCATTACTAATAATGACCTTGTGTCTATGTACAACAAGATAATAAATTAGTGGAGAGTGCAACATCATTGCTGAGAGAAGTCACCTCCATTACTCATAATGACCTCATGTCTATGTACATCAAGATAATAAAAAGCACACAACCATCTAACATCAAATTTGTGCCTTTGAAAATGTAGGAGTCAACTTCAACGATCTATCACCATAAGCTTCATCTTGTTGCACATCAATGAGTCCATAACTCTTCAAAACCTGTCCACATCATATGAGAAGTCATCGACTGAGAAAACAATCCAGAAAATCAGAAGCACTTTTGATATGAGTTTAGTACATCTTATGTTGTAATTATTGTATGATATACTTGATTACCAAAAGCTTGCCAAAAAGGAAATTGTGTTAAGCAAACGTCTTACTTTCGAGTGCCACAGATAATGACCAAATATTAGCCTAGTTCACTCTTCCAAATGAAGAATGATAAATCAAGTTAGAAGTGTCTATCATTAATTAGCTTATATGTAGAGTATTGGCATCTACTTTCCTGACAGTAAGTAGGACAAGAGATTCTTAGCATTTATTCAGAATATTATATCATGCTGGTTTCTAGGAAGCCTGTATCAGATGGAAATATGCAACATCATTGCATGAAGTCTTGCCTATTAAGCCTTACAAAAGAATGAAAAAAGTAGTAGTATAAATCATGTATTACATCATACCCGCCAGTGAAGTATCATCTGCTTCCACAAAAGAAAGTTCCTGCATATATGTTGGCAACAGAATTAAAAACTTGTGTCAAGGCTCTCCACTAACCAAACTTACTGGGGGAAAAAGAATCAATACATGTGTACTTCTCTTGATCTTATTAAACAAGAAGGAAGCATTATGCACTAGGCAATGCATCAAAGACTGCAAGGTAGTAATGCCAAGTAGATAAGGCAAAAGAAAGAATACTCCCAGGAGAAAAACTCTTAGTCAAGGATAAGGAACTGAGATTGGTGATGCAAAATAAGATGAAGAATGTGCCAAACAAACTTCTCGAACGCGAGCTACTTTGCAAAGTAGAAATTGTAGGCATGTCACAATGAAAACAGTTGTAACAGAGTTTATAGAAGGACCAAGTGAAACAAGACAAATTCGAATTACAAAAAATGCCAGGTATTAAATAACTAATGAGATGTTCTGTCAAAGTAATTGGCCAGTTAGCAAAGGAATTCAATAGAATTCAACAACACACTAGAAAGCAAGCAAAGACTTACTTAGGCAGCAGTCATCTCCGGAATATCTGAAAGGCAAGTGTTCTCTTCAACTTGATTTTCTTCTATAAATGTCAGTGGTGTTTCCGTGTCAGACCTAAAAGTACCAGTGGACGTGGCAGCATCAGGTGTCGGCAGGACTCCAGTTCTAACAGTACTTCCCTAAGGAAGCTCTGGCGCCGATCCTAAACTACCTGATATAGGGGTAGAGGTATCTCTTCCAAGAGGAGTCAATGCCTCTTATCGGAAGTGAAACAAAATCCAGGAAGTTACCGCCGGTCTGGTCTTTGTCATGCCGAAGATGTTCAATTTCCATGTCAAAAGCAGTAGCATTATCAGGAGAACGAGAAATCCCAAGAACAGGCAAAACTTCAGTTGTTGGACCTGGAGTCTCTGAATCCACATGCTCTGGAATAACATCATCTTGGCCAGAAAGATGTAGATTTATTGGTACGCAATCCTTCTTAAATATATTCTGAAGATCACTGCACATGCCTGCAGCAATGCATATAGTGTGATCCTCTAGTGAAGATTTCTCCACCTAGCACATGCAAAAAAGCAGTAGAAAAGTTTTAGAGAGACAAATACCATTGAAGGGGGGTTCCTGAAAATCGCACTCCTTCCTGAGGCATTTATTTAACTTCCATAGACCAAAAGCAGAGCTAGGAATCTTCTTCCTTTTACGCAGTATATCACTGGGATTGTCAAGAGCCCTTTCCATAAAGCTGCACATAAACATTTTCAAGTTACTATAAGGCAACAAGAATATCTGAGTCTGCTCTTGTGTCTTGACTATTAAGATTACCTATTTTTCAACACTACACATTCATCAAACAATTACTTTCTCTTTCTTTTCCTTGCTAGTGGCTGCTGGGCAGGTGGGCTTGATCGAATTGCCATTTCAGGTGATGCATGCTCTGACATATAGAAAAACACATGTAAAGAACGCCAGTTATGGGAAATCTGGAAAGGCATAAACTCAGTTCATAAACACAATAAAATGTGCGTGGAAAGTGGTAGGACCCACCAAACAAAATATGCTTGTCACAAAGCTGATTAGAGAACCCGCAGCAAATAGTAAGAGAGAAAGAAGAAGGGAGAAGGAATAGAGAAGAGGAGAAGGAGAATGTAAAAGAAAGAAACAAAGAGGGGACTGTAGATTTCTGTTTAGTAACAGAAACCCTACACCCATTGTATTTATATTGAATATAAATTGTATATGACAATAATATCCTTATGTAAGTAAAAAAGGAAATAAAACTCTGATTATAAAGGAAACTTAATTAAAGTAACTTAACAATGCTCATCCGGAAACACAGCAGCATTCGGCAGATCTGCTGAAGCAGCTGTTTCTGAATGCTGCTAATATGGTAATGATGACCCTCCAGAAGCCAAGGCATCTGGCACAGGAGGGGTGACAGTTCCCTTTTCCATCATGATTTGCTTAGATCTTGTCGGAGAGTTTCTATCATCTACATGATCTGTCATGGGAGGAAAGTTCCCAAAGACATCATCATGAACTGCATCACGCATAACTTCTATTTCTGGCAAATCTAGCATGGGAATGTCATGATCAATCTCTCCCCTCAATCTAGGAGGAGAATCCTGGAATCTCTCCCTATGTACTTCTGGGTGACTACCTGGGTGACTACGACTAGGACCTTCAGAACGCCAACTACTGTTTAAACATGCATAGAAGTCACCTTATCATTGTCCGATAAAAAGACTACATATCTTCCTGTAAACTGCATAATATAAGAAACCAAAAAAAAAAAAAAAATGAAACTGTTATAAGGACACTGACTCTTCCTCCATTAAACTAACTACAGAAACAGGTACCAGTGCATGTTGTGATGATTCCAGAATATCCTATAAAACAAGCCATTCTTGTTAGGTATCAGAGGACAAAGACATGCAGAATCTAATAAGCATACAGCTTTTAGCAGCTTCATATTTAAACTTGTGATTCGGACCAAAAAATCGAGTGGATTAGCAGATTGAGTCAAACTATAGCAGTTAAGAAACTCATATAGAGAAGTTCTTACATATTAAGTTCAGCACTAGTCCATGTTAATAGGATTTTCACATAATTATCTCAGCACAATGGATATACCTCAGCAAAAGAACTGAAATTCTTCCACGCAGCAACTGGCGCCATGCGTGCCTTTAACTGCTCACATGCATCCAAAACTGCAGCACCATACATATCAGAACTTGCAGACGCAGCTGTTGGTGATGCATTGGAAACCTATATCACAAGGATTTATACAAGATTACAACAAGGCATTGCAGAATATACTGTTGGAAAAGAACTATTTTTGACAAAATTAGCCCAAAATACCAGCATGGATGAATTTACTAGCAGTGACTTATATTCACACCTACAAGATAAAGTATTTCATCCAATGAGCTGCACAACTCAAGTCAAAAGATTCTGCCACAAAGCAAGTATCAATGACCTAAAACAGACAATAAGATTCTTTTGCTTATATGCAAACCTTGACCCATCTCTACACCACCATGTGTAACTAAAACAGTCCCATCTGTATAAATATGAACAAGTGCACCTGCCTAAAGAAACCATAAGAAAATCACTATAAACACGGCGCATCTTGACGAAGAAAACTATCAATATTCAAATGAGTCGTCAGGAGAAAGAACAAGATCAAGAGCAGAAACAAATTCTCTTGCTGCCCAAGTGAAAAGACAGGGACACAACAATGAGCAAGGTGTTCAATAAAGTGACCCGGAAAATGTCCTAGAGCAGCATATGCTATTCCATACCTGATTCACATGTTTCACCGTGAAACACACGCCAACTCCATCTAGAACCATGGCAACTCCACGCTTCTTCCATCGATTTTGCAGATTGAATTGGTTGACTTCTTTACGAGCATTCGAGAAGTTGCATGACTCTTTCAGTGCATTCCAGAGAGGGTCTAGCGTGCAGTGCTGAATTCGTTGTCCATAGTGTGTTATTGACCCGTCACCTAGAAAATTAATTTCCTATAAGGAAATTTGAGAGTAAGTAGAAAGAAAGCCTAGAGAAAATAACCAGGAAAAGAGTAAACTGAGGAACAACGGTATAAGTTACCCTTATCTCTTCTGGGCTCTTCTTCAGCTCTACTACTATTCTCTGGATCCAGTTTTCTGCAACAAGCAAGCCCTGTGGACCACCGAAACCTTGGAATGCTGTGTTACTAGGCAAATTAGTGAAGCAAACCCTTCCAATGACCCTCATGTTGGGTGTCTCATAGACATTATCAGAATGAAACATGGCATGATCAAGGACAGCAAGAGACAGGTCGAGAGAATTCCCAGCATTATTATAAAGTTCGAGATTCAGTGCCAGCACCTTTCCCTCCTTCGTAAATCCTACCTGTATCAAGTAATTTAACTGGTCACTGTGCTGTGCGTGCAGAGATACATTTTTGCCTAAGCACACTTAACATGCCGTAATGCAACAAGCCATGATGCTAATATCTAGATTCAGAATATAAAAATAGCAATTTCCAACCAAAATTGATCAAAATGACTAAATTGGCAAATGTGAAAAGATTTAAAATTCAAATGGTACAATTGAAAGATTTATGACCAAATTGGCACATCTGCATATGACTTCTTTGGTAATATTCCTCTGACTTTTCTTGATGAACAACTTTTTTGGGAAACAAAAGACAAGCTCAGTAGTAAAACATCACATTATATTTTCCGAGAAAGCTATGGCGCTGCCCACTTATCATGTCTACATCTCCATCCAACGTGATTTTCACTGGTCTGTTCAAGAGATACGATGGGACAGAAGCTACAGCAGCAAGGAATGCCGACCTTGCTTCTTTTCCTCCAAACCCACCACCAATTCTCTTGGTTTTACAGACGACTTTTGAGAATGGCAGGCCGAGCACGTGAGCAACAGTCTTCTGATGATGCCTGGGGCACTGCAGAGGAAGAATACTATCATGTTACTATCTACAAAGTCAAGTCCTGGAATCCATTTTCCGCTTATAAAAGAACAAGGGTAACTGGGACATGCATATAAATCTCTCAAAATCAAACTTAGCAACTGAGTCCAAAGCAAAATTCTGTCCAAAACCTTCATCATATAAACAGCCACACTAAGGAATGGCTAAATCCAATCCCACAGCAACCCATTACAACTGACTTCAGTTATCAAGCAAGTTGTGTTATCCACGTTTGGCAATTCAATCTGACTGCAGGCAAATTCAACATTAAAGAGAGCACAAAGAATGTTGGTCAAAGGCCTCACTCACTTGAGTGGAGGAAAGCATGTGGACTTCATTTCTGCCATCCACTGTCTATATCAGGGTGCAATGTGTCTCCAAGTAAAAATGTTCCTGACCTGCCACTTGAACCTCCCCCTGTATGACTTTGTAACATTCGCCCGACCGAAAGCAGAGATCCATGTCACCTTTTTGCAAAGACCTCTGTGTTGGGACAAAAGCTTTTAGCTTTGATGGCATCTTCTATTGAAAAGATAGCCAGAAGTTCTTCATACTCCACATGAACCTTTCTCACGGCTAGTTTCGCATTCTCTTGTGTATCAGCAACAACTACCCCAATAACCTGCGACAAATATATGGAAACAAGAAGACTTAACATACAAAGGGGTAAGGAAGAGTCGAAAAACTGTAAAAACATTTCCTAGTCTGGTGGGTAACTCTTGAATTTTCAATATGAGGGTCCCAGTTCAAGTCATAAATTCGATTTGTTCGGGAGAGTCCAAAGCACTTGTACAACATACAAAGACTGACTGCTATGATATACCTGGCCAACGCCAAGTGACAGATTCTGAAGCAAATACCTCCTCCTCTGATATAACAATCCCCATCTCGTTTTTTCCTGGGATATCTTTTGCAAGAAATATGCTGGCAAATCCAGGAGAAGATTTTGCTCCTGAAACATGTACCAAATTATTCGGGCATGGGGTTTTCTGCTTAGCACTAATGCGGCATTCAGACCGTCAGGTGGCAAGGGTGTGTCATCAGCATATTCTGCCTCACACCCGTGACCTGAAGAAACAATAGCAGATAAGAATGTGAAACAGTTATTCTCAGCATATGGAGAAAAGCAACTGATAGGAAATAAAAATTTACAGATCACATCATGATGACATCTTCATCGCACAACTATATAAAATGTAAGATGAAAAACCTTGCTCGCACATTAAACAATTGACACAAAAGTTTTTAGGCACATCAGTCAGGACTATGTGCAATATTAGCGTACTAAATACATCAGAGAATTTGCAACAGGATAATTCACAAGACGAAGAAACAAAGATGTCCCGCCTAGAAAACAAAACATAATTGCAAAGAAGGAAATAGAAAATGGAAATAAGGAAGAGTTACAGATAGTCATTTAAGAATGCAAAACAGATATCCCCTGAGATCAAAAATGGCCATCCTTCATGAGCTTACTAAAATATTATATGGTGACAAACTCATGTGAAGTTATAAAAAATAAAAAATAAAAATAGTTTGAATTTTGGGTTGAATAAGCATCAAGAACTGCCACCATTTAAAGATTGGTCACATCAATATGGGAAGCAAAGAAGACTAACTGAACATTCTGGCTTTATTTAAATTTGTTGTAGCAAGCAAATAGAAGTGTAAAGTTTGTGAACTCAATTTTGGGAAACGGATGCAGCCATTTCATGCATTCTTACATGTGTATATCTTTATTACAACATGTTAGTAGGCCACGAATTCATACAATTGGATGAAAGGAAGGTGCAACCAAATACCTGATTTGATGGCAATCACGGAAACTAAAATTGGTTTTGAGGAAAGTAGCATTAAGTCCCATGATGCAAATGAAAATACGCAATGTGAACCACGCAAAAGATGCAAGAGTCTCACTGCGTTAGATTCCCAGACTTAGTACAGATACCTGTAGCCTTGAGGAAAGGTGGATCTCAGGGGATCCCACGGAAGTCCCCTGCTTCACAATTTCATAATCCTGACTTCCAACAGCAGATGGTCTTTCAAATGGTTTTATGGCAGATATATGTGACGATGGTATCTCTTCCCTGATGGATCTCATCTCATCCATCTCCTGAGAAACCCAGAGGAAAAACTTAAAAAAAGAAACTAAGTGTTATAGATAAAGGAGCCACTCCACCATAAACGATTGATGCATCTGCAACAACCAGATCATCATATTTTTTCTCAAGAAAAACACGCATTCCAGCATTTACAATAGCAATATCATCATCCCTCCTGTGGGCTTGCTTAAACTCTTTTACATACTCCAACCTTCCGCTCCATGGCAAAAACACTGAGAGCAGAATCTCTCCACTTGCAAGGTCCACCTTCGGATAACCTAGAAAGAAATTCTCAGCTGAAACAATTGTAATGTTTCCTTTGCCATCAATAACTCAAAATTTCGCCCTAGAAGCCATCCAAAGAGGGTTCAAGTCGGATATTGGACTAGCAGTACATACGTTTCCACCAACTGAAGCAACATTCTTTATCTGTGTCCCTCTTCATATGCGTCATCCAAATCCATGGCATCAAGTTCAAATGTGTTGAGCAAAGTGATAAATTGTACCGGTGGCTGTCTAGTATCCTCTGGCAAATTAAGCTCTACTGGAGCAAAAACTTTGCTCAATCCAGTGAGTAGAATATTACACTCGTGGAAAAGATAATCCACTTTTTTTTAATATATCCGAACAACGCCCAACAGAAGATGGCCAGACATCCTCAAAGCAATTGGCACTTCGGGAAACATAATATATTCTACCGAATACCAAAAAGAATTACTCAAATTGCTGCTCCCAACATCAATGATGCTGATCTTACCACAAGAAGCATTGCAATACGAAAGATAAGAGTCCTGTACCGTTACTTCGGACCATTTGTTTGCGTTCCTTCAGAATTGTTCAATTCATTTAACCCAGGATGCTGAAAAGAATTTGATGATTCCTGTATAAAGGAAAAATCAATTTGTTTACATTAAACTAAATAAATGCCAAGACAAAAATGTCTCAAATAATCAAGTTGTACCTGACTCAAAATGGTTTCGCGTGTTCCATTATTATACTCCAACATCTATCCAAGATGAACCATAAATAATGAATATTACAGTAGTAATAATAAGATAAAATAACATTAGGATGTAATGTGATTTCATAATAAGTACCTGATTAGTTAATGGGAAAAAACCATTCATAATCCCTAATGGCATGACATATGGTGGTTGCATCTACATATAATAAATGATCCCGTTAGTAAAACGCAATTAAATTAATATACCAAACTATTAAATACCTGATTGGGGAATGGGCTAAATCCACTCATAATTCCCAGTGGCATGATATATGGTGACTGCTGCATATATATAAAAAAAAATTGACCAAATTAGTAAAATATAAATTCAAATGGAAGACTAAGAGGGACATACCTGATTATAAACATTTGAATTTACTGTAGGACCACCGATATTGCTAGGATGAAAGGCACTGTGAAACTGATTTGAATAGCTCGAATAATCTGGGAAATGAGTTTCATCCTGTGTTGCTTGGACACCCAATTCTACAAAATAATAAATATGTTAATTTACATCATATAACATACATAAAAAAAAATTAAACTAATCATATAATTACAATAATATGTCACTCACCTTGACTTTCAATTGGCGTTGGGGGTGTTCCTTTCTTAGATTTTTTCTTCTTTTTCTCACTTGAACTTTTAAGTCTTCCATGAGTTATTCCCTTTCCTTTCTTTCGAAGGGGATCCAATACCGAAGTGTCACACAAAGAAGCCTCATTATCCTCATGACTAGCATCATCAGTCATAATCACACTTGATTTGTATGCTAAAATTTCAGTCTTTGCTTTTTGTATATATTTCCTCACTATTCTCATAGTATTGTCATCTTTAGCTCCCAAACTCATCACTTCAAAAGATTGTTGCATTAAGATGGAAAACCGATTAAACTTAGATGAATCCAATGACATTTCCTGAAATTCATCATTCGCAATCCTTTGTTTTGCACCCTTAGTCCATCTTTTCAAAATATAGGCAGATGGAATGCGCGTAACTGATATGTTCTCGATCAACACTTTCAAGGCATGACGACACAACCACCCTTTTGATTCAAATAATTTACATTCACAAAAAACTGAAGAATCTGTAGGGTCAAATCTGACAATATGTTCACGTTGAGCCCCCCTACTCTTGAGAGTAAATGAATAATTCAATCCATCAAATGTACTACTTATAATATTTTCAGAGAGACTTTGCAAAAATTCATCATTGAACTTTATGAAAATGGCACGGGTATAAACTGAAGCAGCATGCATCAAGATGTCATGAAAAACCATCAATCTAGGCGTCCCACAACAACTGTAATCATCTTGACTTTCAATTTCTCTCATATGCTTCACTTGTTTTTCGTAGTAGTAGACAAATTGTACAGGGGTCCATGCCTTGCTCACTATTTTTTGGAAGACATTATTGGTGCTCTCGCTTCTTTCATTTGATCTTGTACCACATGTAAAAATATCACGACCAAAAGCTGAACTCCATTTATGTCTAAGATCATATAATCCCCTAAGCCAACTGTTATCCTTAGTATCCCACTTTTCTTCCATTTCCCTCCAAGTAAATTCAAATTCATCCTCCGATCTGCATCTATACATAAGCGCTAAGAAATATGTATTCCTAAAACCTGGCTTGTGGTAAAGATGTGGAATGTTTTGATCGGCATTTTTCATGATATGCCAAGTGCATAAACGATGTTGTATATTCGGAAATACCGTTCTAATCGCTTTTGCCATGGCTTGGTCTTGATCAGTGAACATGGTTTTTGGAGCCTTATTTCCCATAGACTTCAAAAACGTCTCAAATAACCAAATAAATGATTCTGCAGTCTCATCCATTAAAAATGCACAGCCGAACAAAACATTTTTCCAATGGTGATTAACCCCAACAAAAAGTGCACATATCATATTACATCCGTTCGTACGATAAGTGGTATCAAACACTAACACATCACCGAAGCAGTCATAATCAAATTTGGACAAGCTATCTGTCCAAAATATATTTGTTAATCTACCATCTTGATCTACTTGTACAGCGTAAGAAAACATTGGCTTTTGCAGTTTCATGCTATGAAAATGGTCCAAAAGATTTTGACAATCTTCCCCACTTATACTATTGGATCTTGTCGTCTGCAAATAATTTTGACAATCACGTGGTTAAAACCTAAGTTTTTGCTTCCTCCTGCTTCATTTGCCAAAAACTCAAATGCTGTAATTCCCCCAATGCTAGCTTTCATCTTGTCAACTAAAACACTCTTGCAACTCTCGGACATGATTCTTCCACATCTAATCAGATGCCTTTGATCTTTAGGAATAAATGCATGATTATGCTCAGAATTATACTCTATCACTTCATAGATATCATTATCAACTTTAAACTTGATACGAGCAAGACAGCCACATCTAACTTCAAACTTCTCAAATTTCTTTTCTTGATCAGATGAACTGACTGAATACCCCTCACAATTGCACACAAAAGTCCGTCGGGTTATTTTTCCTTTAGTATTTCTAACCAAATTACCCTTCCTCACTCCAAATCCTTTACTAAGTGCATAGGCCACATACTTATTATATGCTTCAAGTTCATTTGAAAAAACCATTCCTATTGCAAACTCAAAGTCTTTTTCCATATCACGCATTACATGTGCAAGATGGGAAGTTTCAAGCTGCAATTAAAAGAACAAAATATAATTATCCCACTTTTACTTAAGAAAAAATATATGTTTCGAATAGTACAAGTAAAGAATTACCTCTGATTCAGCCATCCAATAAATTTACATGTGCAACTTCGCACCCAAACAAGGATTAAAATGAAACACCAAATGCTTGACCTGTTAAAGAGGTACAACATACAATCAGCCATGGACAAGTCTATTTGCTTTCAGCTATTATTTAGTTCAATCAATTACAGAGTATGGCCTAAAATAACCAGCACATACTGAAAATGGATTCCAAGCATAAGCCGTTAAAACTATAGCTAATATATTCTGAGTAGGACATTATCCTTGATATAGAGCAGCAAAAGCATTGCATAACGTGCTGCAAATCATAAAGAATGCACGTGAATAACGTGCTGCGTATCAGATAGACAGAAAGAGAGGAGATGGTCAAAGTCAACAGACGCAATATATTATTTGTATCGTATATTTATGACAGCAAAAAAAATAGGCAGTCCAAACTCTCTTAACTTTACATCATCAACATGATATATGTACACCTCAGACCAATAAAGAATGCACACTCACATTAAAGTACTAGATTACAACAGCACTTTGTTAAGTACTCCCAAAGTTTCCATTTCAAGAGGTTCTCTTATTTCTCACCTAAGTAAGTCCTCTGCTAAACCCTAAACTTCTTTCACCAAGTACGGCATGACCTATTGAACACCACAAATAACCAGCACATACTGAAAATGGATTCCAGGCGTAAGCCGTTTAAACTATAGCTAATATATTCTGAGGAGGACATTATCCTTGATATAGACCAGCAAAAGCATTGCATAACGTGCTGCATATCAGATAGACAGAAAGAGAGGAGATGGACAAAGTCAACAAACGCAATATATTATTTGTATCGTATATTTATGACAGCAAAAAAAATAGGCAGTCCAAACTCTCTTAACTTTACATCATCAACATGATATATGTACACCTCAGACAAATAAAGAATGCACACTCACATTAAAGTCCTAGATTACAAAGCACTCTGTTAAGCACTCCCAAAGTTTCCATTTCAAGAGGTTCTCTTATTTCTCACCTAAGTAAGTCCTTTGCTAAACCCTAAACTTCTTTCACCAAGTACGGCATGACCTATTGAACACCACACATAGCAACTCTCAAAGCTCTCTGGTCACACTAGACTGTAGCAACAAGTGGTTAATACTTTCACCTTCTTGCTTGCCCATAAAACACCAATTAATATACACCTTACCCCCTTCTAAGATTTTCACCAGTTCAAATTGCTCTGAAGAAGCTTCACATGCCAAAGTGGCAACCTTTTTAGGGGTGTTAGAGTTTAGCTTCCAAATAGCCATGGAAATGAATTATCGCAACGATGCAGAATGATGACCAGGGGAAAAAAAAAGAGTGAAAACTTGCAATTTTTTGGACCAAGTGAAAGCTTTGCCTATAGTAAAAATTGGTACCGATGCGAGAACAACATAACTAATGACCTTTCAGGTCTCAGTATTTAAAACAGCAGCTCTCATGTGTAAAATGTCCTCAAAACTATGCAACATAAGTTCCAAATTCCTGAAAAAGAAAGGGATTGATTGCTATTATTCTGTGTTAAATAGTCTATTACATGCTTCCAAATATAAAGGCATTGTGTTCAGTATAAATTTTCTAATTGAGCATATGTCCACTCCGTTGCAACTTTCATCAACAAGTGAGATTAAATGGAGCACCTACACATGTCTCTGCAAATCTTTTAAGGGAGTTCATCATCTGAGATTGAATTGGTCATATAAATGACGACAGTTGACTAGGCTACACTAGACTTAACGTGTGGAAAAATTATGCCAATAGAGACTTTCGGATAACTCCCCCTAGTGAAATCTGGCCATTGGGTATGCATATTGGCTTTCCAAAAGCTGATAGGATTGTCTGGCATTTTCTGATCAATAATCAAATCAATTTCACCACTATTGACCTCATCGCCAAAAAGAGCTGAGCTACATTTATCATCAAAACTGACCAAGACTTTCGCCATGACCACAACTTCTACACTCAAGCACAGGCATCACTGAACTCCTATAAAAACCCTTCCGTCACCCCGTCAGACAGAGAGAAAGAGAGAAAAGAGAAAGCGAGAAATTACCTGGACAAGCCGGTGCAGGATCTGGAGCCGGAGGGGGGGCGCGGTGGTTCGCCGGTCACGCGGTGGTTCGCCGTCGAAGAAAGGGAGGGCAGACAGAGACGCGAGGAGAGAGAAAGAGCAAGGGACGGACGAGTCGGGGCCGGAACCGGAGCCGGAGGGGCAGTGCGGTGGTTTGCCTGTCCCGTGCGGTGGTTCGCCGGTCGGAAAGAGGGAGGACAGAGAGAGAGAGGGAGGTCGCGCTCCTCTCGCCAGTCCCGTGCGGTGGTTCGTCGATTGCTCGCGGTCCTCTCGCCGGTTCCGTGCGGTGGTTCGCCGGTCGGAAAGAGGGAGGGCAGAGAGAGAGAGGGAGGTCGCGTTCCTCTCGCCGGTCCCGCGCGGTGGTTCGTCGGTGTCGCGTTCCTCTCGCCGGTCCAGCGCGGTGGTTCGTCGGTGTCGCGGTCCTCTCGCCGGTCCCGCGCGGTGGTTCGTCGGTGTCGCGGTCCTCTCGCCGGTCCCGCGCGGTGGTTCGTCGGTGTCGCGGTCCTCTCGCCAGTCCCGTGCGGTGGTTCGCCGGTCGGAAAGAGGGAGGGCAGAGAGAGGGAGCTAGGTCTCGCGGTCCTCTCGCCGGTCCCGTGCGGCTGTTCGTCGGTTGCCGGCGGTGGTTCGCCGGTCGGAAAGAGGGAGGGCACAGAGAGACAGGGAGGTCGCGTCCTGTTCGTCGCAGAGAGAGAAAGGCGCGAAAAAAGAACGAGACTCGCTGAAGAAGAAACCCAGTCTCGTCAGTCTCGTCAGTCAGTCCGAAAATTTTTCAAAATGGCGCCTGATATTCTCCTCACTCCGTGGGTCCCACGAGAGGACACGTGTCGCCCATTCCAGCGGATTCTTATTTGCGTAGGAATATCTTCGACGTTACAAACCCCAGGGAACACCCGCCTTACCAAATATAGCCTCGCCGACAAGATCGTACGGACGCAGTTTATAAGGGGCAAAACAGTCATTCCACCTTCGGGTCCCCATTCTGTATCTATATGCGTCGCTTCCCAGGTACATGAAATCAGCCAAGATATGCTCCCCCTCTAGCCGTCTTTCTCTCTCGTCGTTTCGATAATCATCCTCTACACAGGACTACGGATCCTCAAGAAGCTGATCCCAATGCCGCCTGACCGTCGTCCCGACACAAATGTCCGAGGTTCCCCCTGGCTTCGCTTCCTTCCACCCCATCCTCGTCTTCCTTGTTTCCGTGCTGGTCAACTTCCACCCGACTCCCCATTCGAGACCCACCCTTCAGCCACCTCCCTTGCCGTCTTCTATCTTCTGTTCTACTGCGCACTGGCGCTTGTCGCTCACCTGTTGTTGGCTCCCGCTTGCTGTGCCCGATCGTTCCACATCCTCATGATGCTCGCCGCCACGCTTTCAGTGACGTCCCTCGCATCGGTGTTGGTCCCGGGCCCCTTCCAATCATTACCCTATCTCTTGCCATTTGTGTTGCTTCCCGTGGTCCTCTTGCCCTGTCTCACTCGAAACCTTTACCCATGGGTTCGCCACAAGACCATATCTACTTTTGTCCACGTTTTTCGTCCTCGCCGACTAGCAGCCCCGCCGCTCTTGCCTCTTACAGTCATGGATGCCTGCGCTTCGTGCCGAAATTGGGAACGGGTCCAAGTTGACCCATCCCCACATGTCCTACGGGGTGCCCACCCCTAACACACCCTTGGAAAGTAAAACAACAGTTCAGAAGAAAAATAACAACGCGTTGCACAACCATTAACAACGCCAGAAGCAGCTTAGGGTTTTGCTTTTATTATCTAGTGAGAGTCGTATTGTATTTTCCACGTACGGTTGATTGATAGAATGGGCTGCTCACGGAGCAAGTAGACATCGAAATTCTTTCTATTTGAATACATGAGGGCTCTGCGTCTCTACAAATTGAACCACATTGTAGAGCTAAATATCACACTAAAAAAGGAAACTAGAACGTGATATAAATTGCCTTGATGACCGACATGACACTCACTACTCAAGAGACATGCTTAATGCCAAAAATCGATATTAGCAAAAGAAGCAAATCCTGTCTCATATACTTGATCAATTCCATTAATCTTGTACCTTTAATAACACAATATCCATACGATTGAGTCCTTGGGTTTCCGAAATAATGTAAAAAAAAAAAGAAGTGCTTCGAATCATTGCTATTTGACTCGGACCTATTCTAAAAAAGTCAAGGCATTTCGAATTGTTTGTTGACACTGACAAAATCAGGAAAAACCTCTAAAATTATTTCAATATTGGACCTTGGACATATAATAGTTCCGAATCGAATCTCTTTAGAAATAAGATCTTTTGTCTCAATTCCATTAATCTTGTACCTTTAATAACACATTTTGGCTGCGTTTGGCAGTCAGGATAAAATTCGCGATAAAATATGATTTATCATATCTTATGTTTGATGTTTGCTTAGGATAGGATAAAGTCAGATATAAGGAGGATATAAGCAGGATTAAATTATCTCATGGGGAAGGTGAGATAAAGATGGATAGGATTTCTAATATTCATAATAAGAAAGTTATTTTTCTCAAATAACAAACTTATTAAATTAAAAAAATAAAATTATATTTCAGTATAAATAATATTTGAATTCTAATTTAAGAAATTAAAATTTAAAAATTTAAAAATTATTTGTTAATTTAATCTTATTTTAATTTATATATTCAACTTTAATTTAATTTTATAATAAAAATTCAATCTATAAATTATATATTTATATTTATTATATATATTTTAAGTCTTTTTGTATTTTAGGTATGTTAGTACGGTTTACTATTTGATAAAATTTTATTAAAGAATGATGAAAGGGGAAAAAAGAAATAATAAAGAAAATAATTTTAAAAAGAGGAAAAATAAAATAAAAATAAATTAAGAAATAGTGTCACAAGAGATTTTTACCATCTCCGTTTATGAACTTTTGGGTTCATTTACAATGATATACCGTTTATATTTAAAAAAATATATGATATGATGTAAATATATCCAACTTTAATATTGTGATTCACCTAACAGTGCATAGGATATAGAAAAATCCCAGAATTTCATATCCTATCCTATCCAGTCCTATCCTGGTTAAGAATCCGGACGACCAAACGCGGCCTTTTTGTTATACTATTTGCTCTCTTTTCCCGAATGAGGATACAATCTTCCTCTTCCAACCTCCACCTTGAAACAATGTTTAGGTAACATGAGCACGGCACTCAAAGGTAGATTGACAAATAATTGCATAACAAGACGTGAACATGCAAAACGGTGGGTTACGACAGTTTTTCCTAATTGATCATAAATAAAGATCTTACAAGGATTGCCATTCTAAAAAGTACAAGTGATCAATAGAATGTATATTCTGTGTCAGAAGATGCTTTACATTCTTATGACATAATTCATTTCGCTACTGGGTAAACACAATAAGAAGAAATCTGTTAGTAGGCTTCTAGTTTGTCGTCACTCTTTGCGAGGTTCCTAGGCTGGTCGACATTGTATCCTCTTAGGACCATGAGATGAATACGCCAACAACTGCAACCCCAAATGTCAAAAAATTATCTCATGTCCGACAAATTAGAAAAATCTAGTAGAATAAAACAGGCTATTTGAAAGGAATAACAAGAATGTGAAAATACTCTATAAGCAATGAATAAATAAACAAATGAAAACAGCAAAATGTTAAGGCTCAATCAATAAAATTGATTTCTGTTGTTTTTGTTGAGACTTTAAAAAAATAAAAAATAAAAATAAAACTCTCTTTTAGAGCTAAATGCCAAATCATAGAGAAAATTTTGGAACTCTTAATGCAAAAACAAACAACGAGAGCATAAAACAAATCAAGATAACAGAAAGCTACATGCTCCCATCCAGCTCCACCTATCTACAGCATAGCTTCATCTTTTCAGCAAATTATAACACATTCAGTGGAGTAGGAAAAAAAGATGCTGCATCTCGGCAAGCATAGAAAACGATTGGAAGTACTCTGTACCTGCAAAGGAACTATATTGACTACAGGCTGAAGACAGTCCTCCACCTGAGGAACTTCAATGACTCTACATACTCCACCAAGAGACAGCCGCAGCATCCCCCCTTGAGCACATGACAATAAGGCATCCTTTGCAGGCATGGAGTTGCTGAATAAAAGGTTGTTGCTTGCTGTTAACATTGGCAACTTCAGCTTTAGAACAAATACAGATTTCACAGATGCGAGAAACCTGTACGACAAAACCTAACCTGAAGCAAGCATCATGAGTAGCAATCGCTACAACGGGAAGACTCTCATCCGCTAGAGCCAAAGGACCATGTTTCATTTCACCACCAAGTATTCCTTCACTGTGCATCAATGCCACTTCCTTTACTTTTAAAGAACCTTCCATAATTGTATCCTCTGCCAAACATGAGAAGTGACTGCTCTGCAATCAGTAGCTTAGCAAGATATTTCATTTCCTGGTCAAGCTTCAGCACCTCTCTAACTTTGTCTACAAGGTATTAACAAGGGATTTAATGTTTCATACAAAAAATTTATCAACATGAGTTTAGAAAGAAAAGGCACATCCAACAGAAGTTCAGAAATTGTGAAGGTGAGATAGGAAGTGACACATACTTGGAAGGTCAAAAAGACAATCAATTATTGCTTCTCTTCTCACTTCATTAGAAATAGCATCCCCTCCAATTGCTAAAGCTAACATAGCCATAACAACTATTTGACTTGTATATGCCTGCTCAAAAAGCATATCTGCAAATCAATTTCATGGGAAAACAAAGGAAAAGACAAGAAAACCATGAAGAAGAGAGGACTGTTTCTGCAACAGAATGTCAAAAGGTACTCTCTCACCCTGGTGCTTGCCACACCCATCTCAGCACCAGCATTTATATGGACACCACAATGTGTATTTCTGGCAATTGCACTGCCAACAGTGTTAGCAATTCCTCAACATAATGCACCATTCTGGAGAGCATATTCCAGTGCATGTAAGGTATTTGCTGTTTCACCAGACTGACTGACAAATGCCGCTGTATCTTCTCTATAAATTGGGCCTTGATGATCCACAAGATCACTTGCAATTTCCATTGTCACAGGACTTCCTGTTTTGAAAGCAAGCAAATTAGAAAAGAGTTGGTAAAAATAAATTAACATCTCCAGCCCACATAAGCTATCATTCACTACTTGCCTGAAAGTTCTTCCCAGATGGGCCTTGCAGCTAAAGCAGGATTATAACTCGTACCACAACCAATAAAAACAATCCTCTGGCTCCTCCTAATTGTCTTGAGATGATCCTTCAATCCACCCAGAAGGAAAGTCTTAGCTTTGCAGGTGCCTCGAAGTATAAGTCTGCCCCTCATTGTGGTTGTTAGTGATTCTGGCTGTTCATGAATTTCGTTCTGCATATAATGCTCATAGTTTCCTTTATTTATTTGCTCAACTTCCATCTCGAGAACAGAAAGTGCATGCTGTATGCTGGCCTGGAAAGTACACCACGTTTTCCTTTGTCACCATCAAACTTTAGGATAGATACCCCTCCATCCTGATGCAACCAGCATTAGTAGAATAAATTCAGCATTTGGCTTCTCATGAGTCACTAAATTATGAAAATAGTCCGGAAAGAAACGATCATGGTCATCAGCCCTCGATTGAGGTGATATAGCAGGACCTTCTGCATCAAAGTTCACCTCCCATGTAGGCAACATGCTCCTCCAATGGAAAAGGACAAGACTGCTATTCAGCTACATGCAAGAAGTCAAGCCAAATAGAATTCTGGCGACATCGAGCCGAAAGGTTCTCAGTACAACTAAATAGGTGGTTAGTACTGGTGATATTGAGCATATTTAACCATGTTGCTATGCAGTCCGACGGTATATTCACAAATTGATACTGAGACGAAATCGATAGAACTCATGTTGAACTGAAGTACCCCCACCCTAAATTCTTAACAACTAAGATACATTCGGTCATCAATAAAACATAAAATCAAGAGACTGATAAGGCAGCCTGTGCAATAAAGGCTAAGAATACACATAAATTCCTTAAAACAACTATTTAATTACCTTCAGATGCACAACTTCACCATCTTCAATAACCAAAACTTTTCTTGTGTGCTCAACCAGAGCATTTGCATCATTCGATAAGAACAGTTCCCTGGGATTCCCATTCTGTGAAGGGTACTTATCATCATGAAATAATGATCCTTTGCTTGATTCTTCTGTCAATTGCTGAATGAATTAATAACTATGTTACAATTATGATAAATTACAAGACCAACAAGAATTTTGACAACGAAAATGCATAGGTAAGACATACACAGGAATGGACAACTACACATATGAAAAAGGAACTCCTAAGTCTAAGCTACAGTTGACACATCATGGAGACGTAAAAATGAATTAAGATTTCAGCACCATAGACAACCACAAGCTTTTCTCAAACTTATCGTATCATGACCAAAAATATGTGCCATGGTGGACAACAGTAACAAAGCTATTCCAATTCCCGGTTCTAATAGGAAATTGATGTGCATCCAGCTTAGCATTTCTAGTGCAACTTGACTAAATGTGACAGTCGTGTCACCTGCAGTTCAAAACATACCAGTCATAAATGAAATGTCACTGAACATTGTTCTCTAGGGTGAAGTAACACGATAGCACACTTCAAGACACAAAGCAAATTATGTGGAATATGTATATATGTTGAGCACAATCCCAATGGTGGTCATATTGCCAGTTAATTTACTACAAGCAAACAATTGGAGAAATAAAATCAACTCTTGCCCAAAATGATGTCATTCATACAAAAGGATATTGCAGAATTAAGTATCCATTTACTGAGGCCCTATAGAAAGAAAACGAGTCACCAAAACAATTTGTTTTAAGATCTGAAGCCCCTACACTTGTTGGGAAAAGTACTGGCGCAACATGGGCCTGACATACATAAACGATACTTTCAACAAAAGATGTCAGAGATGGTTTATCCATCATGTCTCTTTAGTGTTTACAAAGAGTTGAACAGATTTCCAACATTACAACCTTCATATAATTACACGAGATTCAACTGAAAATCTGTAAAGATTAATATAGCACATCCAACAGAATGTGAGTGAAGGCAATGATGACTGAGGTTAAGTGAGGTTTTAAGCAAAAAATTAAAATAATTAACTTCAACATCTTTTTTAATTTCAGTGTCTCATGAAATTGTGTTGACTGAGGTTTCCTTTTTTTCACACACAAACTCAGTAAGAAGCTCATTAAAATGCAACGATGATCTTCATTGCATATAAGCTATTATCTGAATCTTCATTAGATTTATCAAAAACATACTTGGCAAGCTTAGGAATCACTTCACTGTCAGTATCAGATTCAAATGTGAACCCATGTCAAATTGGTGTTTGCTTTAAGACCTGCAAATGTAAACGAAAAGGTAAGAACCTCAGAAGAATCTACTGGCAAAATTTCTTCGTTAGTTTTAAGCTAGAGAGAAATAGCATTGAGATTGTACAGCATTTTACAGACTCATCACAGAGTAACATATAAATTAGGAGCATATCATATAGTTTTGTTAGGAAAGCGTCTTGGTATCTAAAAATGCTTCTCATTGGGGTAAAATGAGGTCCATAACCTATTGCAAGGTTCCTTGTGGTACACAGGACATCTGCTGCTAATGATCCACACATCAAGATGCATGTGATCTGTGAAGGCTTCGATGAAAAGGTCCATGATAATATAACAGAAGGATAATCCTTGGCCCAGTTTATTATTAACAACGACTAATGTGGCCTATTCATAACACCCCTTACTAGATCAATCAATAAAGCTTCATTGATTCAACCTCTCCCTCTAGTCAGCAGCTATGCCTTCACTCACATTCTAAGAAAGAGTAATTGTCTAGATTAAATATCTCTAAGATGCATAAATTGATTAATGGAATAAATTCATCCAAACACAAAATATGATCTGCGATACCTCAGGAGATGTAAGCATTACACATTGTCATAATGTTACAATAATCAATGACAAGGATGTACTTTCGGCCTACATGAAAATTTGAAAGCTAACTTACCTCAAAGGTGAAAGAAAGCTTTCATAATTTATATAGCAAAATGCAACCCGAATATAAATGAAAAGTATACTATAGTCCAAATAGTTGCCAGTTAAGCCTCGACCAACCTCATGATTAGTGATGACCCCATTGTGTACAACCAAAAACTCATTTTCAGCATCGGAGCTCTGAGGATGACTCTTCCTAGGAGCAGGCTCTTCATGAGTCGCCGACTGTGCGTGCACTATTCCGGCATGAGTAAGAAAAGATTCCTCCAAATTCAAGTCTGTGGCATCAACCTCTGATGATAACATAATCAACAGTGAGTTCCTTGAACTTGGTTGAGGAAAACTAAAAAGCCAGACTTGAAACAAATATAAAAAAGTAGAACGGCCACACAGAAGTTTCATTTAACGGAATAAACAAGAAAAATCCTACACGAAAATACATTCCTAGTTTGAAGATGTTGAGTAACGCGTGCACCCATATAAAACTGCAACATTTAAACCAGTGAAGCCCCCCTTGAATTTACAAATGAGGCGTGATAGTTTCAATGGCACAAATGGATTCAAGGTGAATACACATGGTCTATGTAATAATATTTCCTTCAATCCAAAAACTGCATTTAAACTTGACAGTAAACATGTTGACCACTGCTTAACATTCCTCTATCTCCAAAATATATATATCCTAATGCTGCTCGAAACGAAAATACTCTCAACTTGGATTTTTGCCAAATTAATTTCTAAGAGAATCTCGGAGAAAAGATTGACTTTCACACCTCAATGAGTTTAGATTATGTCCAGCAAATTAGAGACAAATATGCCGTACACACTTTCGTTGTTAGTTGGCTTGATTAACGACAACTTGTTATCAATGTGCCGTACACACTTTTGTTTTCGTTCTTATTAATGCAGGTTAAGTGACATGATTGGAAGGACTGACATGCTTTTGAAGCCTAAGCAAGTTAGTAATATAGGTACGGGTGTCCATTGTTCAGTAGAAGGTGACCATATAAGCAGTGTGTCTGTTCTAGAAGATGGGCATACTGTGAATGGGATTGCTCAAGTTTGGATTTTGCATGTGAGCTTGGTCGCACCTAATTTATGTCGACTTTAACCGGGAGAGCTTTACCGAACCCCATCCAAAACCTGGCGTGACCATAAACAATATTTCATGATTAACCAAAGTTGAGCCAGGGAGGAGACGCGAAGGAGAGATTTTCGAGCCTGCGAGCAGCAGGTAACAATGGCTGAAAAGCCATTGCGCACTGAATCTAAGAATTGAGGTGGGCCCTTGTAGATTCAGATCTGCTGGCGTTAGCCTCGGCCAATATGGACAGGGACAGATAATCCAAACAAATCTCTCCGAGGCCCAGTGGCCGATGGTTTTATAACACCCGTCTATTTCCATTCTTATTTGCACGAATGGGTGGGGCTCTTGAGACCAGCTTCCAAGCTGCCGAGCCATCGTCCTCTTGCTTGGTCTTGCTCGAAAACTTTACATGTGGGTTCAAAAAAAAAGATTGTACTTATGTCTGTCCAAGTGTCCTGTTTTCACTGGCTACATGGTGGAAGAGCACGGCCACTTTTGCCTCGTATAGTCGTGGATATGCGCTTTGTGCCAGAAGTGGCAATTGGTCCATGTTGACAGAGCTGCAAATGTCCGAGAGTGCCTGCAACTCGCACACCCTGGAAAGGGAAAAAAGAGTAGCGAAGAAACATATAACAGTGTGTTAGACAAAATAACAGCACAGTTGGAACTTATGGCTTTGCTTTTTGCTGGTATCTAGTGAGAGTCGCATTGCTTCTTGTAACACGATGGACTACAAATTGAACTCAGGTAACAAAATGTCAAAGTGAGAGACCATAAACAAATGCTTTGGAGGGAGTTCAATAACAGTTTGATGAAAATATGCCCATTTAGTCGATTCAACAGACAGTACAAGTAACCTCAAGAGTATTTCCCAAGAAAGGTTTGAACCATGTGGAGTTCAATAACAGTTTGATGAAAATCGCCACTCGACAGACAATTTCACGTCAAAAACCAATCTCAGTGAAAAACAAAATCATGTCTCAGAAACGCAGTTGATTTCATCAATTTTGCACCTTTAATAACCGCTTTTTTTGGTTCTCACCACCTGCTCTTTTTCTAGAATAAGCATGCAATTTTCCTCTTCCCTTCACCAGACTCCTTTTGCATCTGACGATGCAGCAAAAGATACTTCAAACAAGGTCCCCCGTAAAAAAGGAGTCTCCGAATTTGGTATTACTATAGGATAGCCGCACCCTCAAGAATGCTAATTATGATAACTAAAATGTCGGCAATAACCATTTTCATGACCTTTAAAATAAAGGCACTAATGAACTACATATTTGTCTCTAATTTGCATGGCATCCAAGATGAGACTAAGTTGTAGCCATTCTTGCAAATGTCAATTATAAAAAACAATGATCGGGTACCATAATTATGACTTCAAGGTATTGATTAATAGGTGAATGCATAACAAGCTGTTAATGTGCAAAAAGTTGGGTTATGGCAGTTTTTCCTAACTCATTAAAAGAGTACAAGTATTAGCGAATCAACGTGATCAGTAGAATGTAAACTCTGCTGCAAAATCACTTTATAATCTCATGACATAATACATTTTGCTGCCAGATGAATAAAATCAGAAGAAATTGCTTGTACTCACTTGTCACATTTTTTGCGAGGTTCTTAGGCTGGATACACCAACAACTCCACCCCAAAAAGTTAATAATTATCCCATGTCCAACGAATCAGCAAATCAACTAAAATGAAACAGACCATCTGAAAAAAGGAAACAGTAATGTTAAGGTACTTTATAAGAACAAAATAGTTAGAACAGCATAATGATAAGGCTCAATCAATAAAATTGGTTTTGTTTGTGCTAGTTGAGACTTAAAAAGGGAATCTCTTCAAAAACTAAGCAAAAAATTATAGAGAGAATTTTGGAACCCTTAATCCAAAAACAAACACCAAGAGCATAAAACAAATCAAGAAAACAGAAAACTAAATGCTCCCTTCCAGTTCCACCCCATCTACATCATAGCTTCGCATTCGGCAAGATATGGCGCATTCAGTACAACATAAGAAAGAAAATGTTGCATCTTGGCAAGGCATAAAGAGATTTTCTCTTGATAGATAAGCATTAAGAAATTTTACAAGTACCCCATACCTGCAAAGGAACTATATTGACTACAGGCTGAAGACAGTCCGCCACCTGAGGAACTTCAATGACCCTACACGCTCCTCCACGAGACACAGCTGCAGCATCCCCCCTCGAGCACATGACAATTAGGTGACATTTACTGGCACAAAGTTGCTGAATAACTGATTGTTGCTTGCTGTTAACGTTGACACCTTCAGTTTTAGACCAAATAGGGAATACTGGGATGCAAGTTAACCTATACCGCAAAAGCTAACCTGAAGCAAGCATCATGAGTAGTAATCACTACAACAGGTAGACTGTCATCCACTAGAGCCAGAGGACGATGTTTCATCTCACCAGCAAGCATTCCTTCACTGTGCATTAATAACACTTCCTTTACTTAAAGAACCTTCCAAAGCTGCACCATAGTTGTATCCTCTGCCAAACATGGGAAGTGACTGCTCTGCAATCAGTAGCTTAGCAAGATCTTCCATTTCATGGTCAAGCTTCAGCACCTCTCTAACTTTGTCTACAAGATATAAGTAAAAGATTTAATGCTTCATACAAAAAATTCTCTCAAAATAAGTTCAGACGAAAAAGGCAGATGCAACTTAGAAGTTCATAAATTATTAAGGTGAGATAGGAAGTGACACATACTAGAAAGGTCAAAAGACAATGAATTATTGCATTCTCTTTTAGTTGTACTCAGACGCTTTGTGCTCAGTGTTGCCAGAATATGATGTGGCTTAACACACTTCAATAGTTGAGTGAATCTGTCTTTTTATAATGCTGCAGCGATGTGCTGGAGAATGCAGCGGATTGGGAGCAAAGCTGAGAGAGGAGCCAATTTTGAAAAGAAGAAGAGAGAGAGGCTTCTTCATTGACAAGAGAGAGACCCAAGATTTTGAATTATTAGAGAGAATTTTCAGATCCGTCCCGGTGGGACGTGGCTCCATGCGTCACTCACCAAGTGGAGAGGGATTATGCTGATATGGTGGAGCATGGCCATGTCCTCAATTGCGAGATCGCAAGGTGAGGCGGGAGGCTAACATGGGAGGCTAAGTGGTCGGCTGCCTATATCGTTCTATAAAACATAACATGTGAACAGTTCTACCAAGAACTCGTATTATATTGCTGGGAACCAGAGTGAATTAGAGAAATCACAACAGTTCTCACACGAAGGCTATCTTAAGCACTCGGTCTTTCGACATATTTTCTTTTTTTTTGTACTATGCTTTTGAACCAGATACATAATTCTACATGCATAAGAAAAGAGGAATAGATTCAACGTACCCACCCGTTTTTTAGTCTGAAGAGGCCAGGCCATATTATCGACCGTTTTTTAGTCTGAAGAGGCCAGGCCGTATTATCAAAGCTCTGAGAAAGAACCTGATGGAGCCGAACCCTTTGAGACCATGGAAAACACGACTAAGATAAGAACACAAGCCACCACTCAAGGACCAAAATCCAAAACGAGTCAACAGCAGTGTTGTTAGCAAAATGGGTTCAAGGTAGCAAGTAATTACTCGCCAGTGCCGACGACGTCCTCGAAACCGAGGATATTGCCACTCCGCACGGCAAGATTCAACTCCCTAGGCCCTTCAACGAGCGGGGACACATACTTCTCTTGAAATGTGGGGTCTTTATAATTGGTCTGCACAACAAATCAAATCAAAACTAAGATGTCCATTCACCCATCAAACCCCTATAACAAAACCCCATATCCAGATGTAAACAGGGAAAGGGGTGATTACGCAAACATTTGGCGTGCAATTTAGAATTACCGGTGCAAGTTCCGGGGGGAAACTTGGTGCTGCCATATTCCAGCCGCCGACGGGGCTCCCGGAGGCGACGGCGGAGGCGGAGGCGATGCGACGGAGGATGCAGCGGATTGGGAGCGGAGGCGAGAGAGAGAGAGAGAGAGAGAGAGAGAGTCTTCCTCGTTGAGGAGGGGGAGTTTCCTCGTTTCTTCGACGAGGACAAGGGAGTCTTCGATGACGAGAGTCTTCCTCGTTTACGAGAGGGAGTTTCCTCGTTTCCTCGTTTCATATTCCTTTCCGTTTTATTTTACGTCATCATTTTTTTATCTCTTACACCTTAGATTAGAAATGAGACAAAATCCCATTTTTTTCCCTCTAGTTTTATTTCATATCATAATTATTTTTAGTATTCTCCCCTAAAATCGCCAAGTACATCAATCTGTCTTGTAGTGATTTCGTTGCAATTATCTAAATGTGGTTAGGCGGAGAAGAATGAATGAAATCCGAATCTTTTTCAAGTCAATTTTTGCGATCTAGGAAGGTACTATAGAGGTTTGAAATTTCATTTTCTTCATTGTGGAATGTACAGTTGATTTGTCTTATAAAGATTTGAAATGAGGATGAAAATACACACTAAGCGCATAATGTTCCTCTTACTAAGGAGTATACCTGTCGTTGTTTTTTGGTTGCAAAAAAATTGATTCTTCCTTTTACACATTCACATTTCCTAAAAAAAGAGCCTACCCATAAATATTTTTTAATTCTTTTCATTTACTTTAACTCCAGGAATTCTCTATTCATCTATTTTTCCTTTCTAATTTTTCCTGATAAATATAAAAACCTTGCCTAAACTAAGTCCATTCGCACAATTTTCCCTATTAGCTCAACACCAGAAACTTCACCCATCAAATCTCCATGAACCCCATATCCAGATCTGAATTGGGAAAGAGGTAATTGTGCAAGCTTTTGATGTGCAATTTAGAATTACCAATGCAAAATTTGATGCTGCAATATTTTAGCCGTCGATAGGGCTCCTGGAGGCAGAGGGAGCAATGATGCGCCGGCGAAAGCAACGGATTGGGAGTGAAGGCAAGAGAGTGAATTTTGAAAAGGAGAAGAGGGAGAGAGTTTCTTCGATGACAAAGTAATATTGTCCTTTAAAAAAATCGATCCTTATGATCGAGTAATTTACCCTTAATTGAATTCTCTCGTCTTTCGTGTTTCAATCATTTACAACATCTTTCAATAGATTAGTTCGACCTCCCTCAATAGATTAATTATGCATCTCTCAATAGATTATTTAACTCATGAGAGATCAGTTTAGAATAAATTAACTATCAATGTATTGATGAAATAATCATTTCATACATTTCAAAATGGATCGAATTTTAGGATATTACAGAGAGGGTGTCTACTATAATGTTGACGTGGAAATGAAGACTTAAAAGTGGCACGCGGGAGTCGCTCATAAAGGAAAGTTGCCTTGCCACAAACGGCGGCCCAACGCTGACAAAAAACAAGAACTGTCCAAATCCGAAAAAAGAAAAAAAAGAACCGACCAAAAAAGAAAGAACCGACAAAAAAAAAATCCAAAAAATGAAAAAAAAAACAATAACTATAAAACCAGACTTGGGGATTTGCTTTCCACGCTAACCATTTTATTTGATTGAAATAATTATTTTAATACTTTATGATGTATTTATAAAAATATACATTTAATGTATAATGTGTCACAACATATTAATTTTTTTTTTTTTTGAGAAATTATGTATTATCATGTCATATTGTGTTATTTATTGCATATCAATATCGATACTATTTACGATTTTACTAGAAAACTCATCCCTGCCGATACGAAAGAGGCCGGACCTTTTAGGGCTCCGCTTGACGTCGCGAAGAGCACTGCCGCGGAAGCTTCGCCAGTCAAATCACCCAGTCGCGCATTCCCTTTGCTAAATAATAAAAATAATAAGAGAAAACTACCACGCCCCTTCTGAGGCGGCAGCGATGCGCCGGGACCCTACTTTAGTGAAGGCGAGAGGATGAATTATTGAATTTTGCGAAGGAGAAGAGTCTTCTTCGATGACAAGACCGAGACCCAAAATTTTGGAATATTATAATACCGTTTAAAATTTTAACTTTACCTCAAATTCCAATTTTACGATATTCCCATCGTATATATATATATATTTTTATCTTGTAAAAAACCTCAGCTTTTGATCTTGTTCTAAGTATACCTTAAACTGTTTTTTGTCTTATAAAAAATCACCAACTTCATATAAGTACTAATTTGACCCTAATTTTTTCTCATAAAAAATCACAAACTTTTACTTAAATTTCATGCCCTTAGTGATGAGGCATTTCATGTCATTGCTATAATTTTTTCCTAAAATATCACATCCAAAAAGATATTTTTTGGAGACGAATTTTCATATTATTCCAAACGACATCTTATTGGATATGATATTAACTAGGAAAATGAGGGCTGACTTTCGTCGATTGTTCTTACTTTTAAAAGTCTTCTATCCACCTCACGAGGGATCTTCGATTTGGACTCAATCTTGAATCTCACGTGCTTGGGAGTCTTCAATCTTTCATAGTCAGAGAGCTCACGTTCAAGACGCTTGGGTCGAGGACCCTTAAATAGTTCGCTCGAGAATTTTAGACGTAGAGTTAATGGAGGCAGATTTATGAGACAAAATAATTTAAAGGAAAAATTAAGATTGGACCTAAAATTAATAATTTTTTATAGGATAAGAAAATTAGAGTGAACCAAAAGTTGAAGGAATTTTATGAAACAAGAAAAGTTTGGGATATAATTGGGGGACGAACTTAAAGCTAGGTCTTTTAGGATATTAAACCGGTTAGAGAGAAGGCGTGGCATAATGTGCCACCCAACCAAATGGAGACTGGAGAGCGTCCTCAATCGCAGGATGGCTCGGTTCTCGATTGTCAAACCGAATATTTCCTCCTCCTCCAATCGCAGGCCTTACCGAAGAGAGAAACTCCTGGGAAAGATCGCCCCCTGAAGAGATGTTTGAACAGCTGGGTAGGTATCTTTTGCGGCAAGAAGCTGCGGTCCACAACGACTGACACGAGGACTTGGAATTTCGCAAAAGACGCGACCTTATAAATTAGGAAGGGAACGTGCTCCCTTGTACCCATCTCTTCCTGCTTCCCACCGTACCTATCTCTTTCTGATCATTGCCATCATCATCCTCTACATAGGACTACGAGATCCTCCAGAAGCTTAACCCAATGCCGACCTCCCACACAAGCGTCCGAGATTCCCCTGACCTGACCGCCCTCCACGCCGTTCTCGCCTTCCTTGTTACCGTGCTGATCAACCTCGTCCAAATGAAATTCCAAGGGAAATCCACCTCCCCATTCGACACCCACCCCTTCGCCACCACTCTCGCCGTCTTCTGTCTTCTGTTATATTGCTCAATGGCCCTCGTTGCTCATCTCTCGTCGGCTCCCGCTTGTCGTGGCCGAGCGTTCCCTATCCTCATGACGCTCACCGCCTTGCTTTCGGTGGCTTCCTTCATGTCGTTGTTGGTCCGGCGCCCCTTTCACTCTTTCCCCTATCTCTTGTCATTAGTGTTGCTTTCCATGGTCCTCTTGTCTATTTTCGTCCACGGGTTCCGTCCTAGCCACCCGGCAGACCAGCCGTCCTCACCCGTCAGGGCCCTGGATGTCCGACGGGATGCCCGCCACCAACACCCCACTGGAAACGACTTCCAGATCCGCAACCGTCGCTCCACCGACAGCGGCTCCTCCACGGCCGGGAGCAACGGTGAGCTAAATGCAGAGCCGCAACCCGGCGTTGCAACTCAATCGTTGCAAATGGCGGAGGGAGACGGGGAGGTTCGGCTAGAGGTGGAGGCAGACAGAGAAGAAAGAGATGGATCAGAAAAATGAAGAAAAATTAAATTTATATGTTTTTTTGGTCGGTAACGAAATTTATATTCTTATATGGGAGAAACAGGGGCGGAGGTCGGGCGGAGGTCGGACTCGGACGTGCAGATGGAAGAGGATTAAGGGATTTTTAATTTATTTCTTTAACTCCACGTGTGAATTTTTAATTAGCTAATAATAAATAAGCGCACTTGACGTCTCGCAGAATATTTTCTCGCTTATATGCATCAAATTGAAATTGATTTAAATTGAAAGAGGTGGGAAGAGCAAGTGCAGATGGCGAAGAAAAGTGAGGCAATTATATGTGTCAAATTATAATTGATTTAAATTGAAAAAACGTACGCGCATGCAAACCGATTAATATCTTCTCCCTAGAAAACGAAACACGAGTTGGGAAGACAAATAACAACAATACGTGCAAGCGCTGAGTATTTTCTCCCTAGAAAGTGAAACACAAGTTGAGAAGAGAAATAACGACCATACGTTGGATGACCATTAAAAGCGCCAATAGGAGCTTATGGTGTTGCTTTTATTGGTATCTAGGGGGAGCCAAATCGTAAATTCGAAATATGATTAATTAATAGAATGGACTTCTTTGGGCAAGTTGAAATTGAAATTCTTGCCTTTCGAATACATGAGGCCTCTCCGGGTCTGCAAATCGGACCATATATGGAGTCAAACATCATACTAACAAAAGAAATCAAAACACAATACAATTTGCCTCGGACTATATTTCCTAATAAGGTGTGAACCGGAAGTTAACTTGCAATTTGATGATTGATGCGACAATCACCACTTGAGAGACATCTTTATCAGCAAAAACTAATATTAGCGATCTTAGATACTCGATCAATTCTATCAATCTTGCACATTTAATAACCTGCATTTTTTGTGATACAACTTCCCTCTTCCAACCTCCACCAGACTCATTTTACATTTCATGATGCAACAGAAGGTACTTCAATCAAAGTCCACCGGAAAAAAATTTTGAGTTGTCTACTAATGCTAAATATGACAACTAATATTTTCAGCAATAGAACTTTTTTTGTGACCTTTTAGACGAAAGCATTAATGAACAACATATTGCTCTAAGTTACATAGCATCCTCAATGAAACTAAATTGTAAGCATCGTCATGTCAATCATGAAACAATGTTCAAGTACCATGAGTAGATTGATAGGTAAATGCATAACAAATTGTGAACGTACAAAAAGGAGGGTTACGACAGTTTTTCCTAATTGATCATAGATGAAGATCTTACAATGGCTTCTATTAAATGAAGTACAAGCAATCAGCAGAATGTATACTATATGTCAAAAAGATGCTTTACATTCTCGTGGCATAATTTCATTGTCGAGTAAACACAATTAGAAGAAATCTGTTAGTAGGCTTCTACTATGTTGTCACACTCTTTGTGAGGTTCCTAGGCTGGTCAACATCGTATCCTCTTAGGACCGTGAGATGATACGCAAACAACTGCATCACAAATGTTAAAAATTATCTCATGTCCAATGAATTAGCAATATCTAGTAAAATGATACAGAGAATGTGAAAATACTCTATAAGCAATGAATAAATAACCAAGCAATATGTTACTACCGCTCAATCAATAAGATTGATTTCTTTAGTTTTTGTTGAGACTTAAAAATAATGCTCTCTTTTAGAACTAAACAACAAATCATAGAGAGAATTTTGGAACTATATTGACTACAGGCTGAAGACAGTCCTCCACCTGAGGAACTTCTACGATTCTGCATGCTCCACCAAGAGACACAGCTGCAGCATCCCCCCTCAAGCACATGACAATTAGGCATCCTTTGCAGCAATGGAGTTGCCGAATAACTGATTGTTGCTTGCTGTTAACATCGACACCTTCAGCTTCAATACAAATCGAGATTTCACAGATGCGAGTAAACCTGTACGACAAAAGCTAACCTGAATCAAGCATCATATGTAGCAATCACTACAATGGGAAGACTCTCATCCACAAGAGCTAGAGGACCATGTTTCAATTCACCAGCAAGTATTCCTTCACTGTGCATCAATGCCACTTCCTTTACTTTTAAAGAACCTTCCAAAGCTGTAGCATAATTGTATCCTCTGCCAAACATGAGAAGTGACTGCTCTGCAATCAGTAGCTTAGCAAATCTTTCATTTCCTTGTCAAGCTTCAGCACCTCTCTAACTTTGTCTACAAGATAAATACAAGGGATTTAATGTTTCATACAAACAATTTATCAACAAAGTTTAGACAAAAAAGGCACATCCAACAGAAGTTCAGAAATTGTGAAGGTGAGATAGGAAGTGAAACATACTTGGAAGGTCAAAAAGACAATCAATTATTGCTTCTCTTCTTGGTTGATTAGAAATAGCATCCCCTCCAATTGCTAAAGCTAAAATAGCCATAACAACTATTTGACTTGTATATGCCTGGTCAAAAAGCATATCTGTAAATCAATTTCATGAAAAAAAGACCAGAAAACCATGAGAAAGAGAGGATCGTTTATGTAACAGAATGTCAAAAGGTACTCTCTCACCTTAGTGCTTGCCACACCTATCTCAGCACCAGCATTTATACGGACACCGCAATGTGTATTTATGGCATTTGTACTGCCAACAGTATTATTAATTCCTACACATAATGCACCATTCTGGAGGGCATCTTCCAGTGCACGTAAGGTATCTGCTGTTTCACCAGACTGACTGACAAAAACCGCCGTATAGATCATGTCGAGCAACTATCTATCAATTAATTTCTAAGAGAATCCTGGAGAAAAGATGGAGTTTCACCCTCAATTTGTTTAGATCATGTCGAGCAACTATCAGCAATAAGGTTAAGATTACGCCCCCTGGATTATCGAGCTTTTCTGATATATCAGGGGCTACAATGGAATAGAAACAATAGAATTCCAGTACAAAAGACGCTATCCAGCAGTGCATTCTGACCATGAAGGGGACCTGGAGGATGTAGCTCCTCTCCCTCTTCACATTATAGTTCAGGCAGGCGAATATGCCGCACATTTCTCCCCTTCTTCCCCCTTCGCCTTCCGCGCCCGCGTCCGCCTCTTCCTTCATGGCTGCTGGAGGGAGACGGAGACGGGGAGAGAGAGAGAGAGAGAGAGAGAGAGAGAGAGAGAGAGAGAGGTAGTCAGAGATGGAGATCACTTCTGACATTTGACCCGCTCTACTAATTCTTCTTCTTCATCTTCTTAGTCGTCTTCCTCGGAGGATCGAAGGATGATGATCGACGACGATTCGTCAAGAGGTGGTCGTGTCGCCACCAACGACCCGTGCTTGAACGAGATGAAAACGAAAGATTACGCTGATGTGGAAATATTAGAGAGAATTTTCAGATGGGTCACTCTCTCCTCACCGAGCGTAAGTAAGAAGGTCCGCCGCTCGCCGGTTGCCTGACACCGCTCACCGGTCGCCCACCAAGGGTGGTCGAGCGCTGCCTGCTCACCTCCCGCCACCGATCGCCGATCGCCTCTTAATCAACATTCGAGGCAGAAATTTTGTGTTGTTATCAATTGAATTTCTATTTTAAATAAAAAATTTATTAGGTCATTAAATGAGTATTTTTATTTTAAAACTTGTCTAGAGAATAAAAATAAAAAATTAATTTTTAATCAAAAACTGATTTTTGGAATAGAATAATTATCGTGCCCTCAATTTTTAGTGCCTCTCCCTCCAAATATTCTTAAAATTGGAAATAACATTTTCCCGTAAACCTACCCGTAGTGGGGGCTCAAGTGCCCTAGGAAAAGCAGAGCCGAAAGTCAAAATAAGAGCGAACGATTTTAATAGTAAAACTACGTGCACAATACAAGACTTGACCTAACTATTGTCGCCCGAGATTATTTGCTTGGACAGAGGAAGCGACGACCGCACCAATCGAAAATGGACAGCACTGAGAGGAAGTACTAAACCATATGTCTAGTTAAGTCTCAACAAGATATGATAATTAAACTGAGGGTGCAAAAGGATGTATGGAAGGTTCATCATGATCATCTTGAATTTTGTGAGCTTCGGTTATGGAGGAAGCTTGATCCCTAATAGGTCCATCGATTCGGTAAAACCTACAAAGTGCTAGATCATATGCCTTTGGGCATTGTTATCCACTTCTATAAAAATGGACAAATGCTTGTTTTATTGCAAGATCTACAAATATGTTTGATTGTGTAGAGTATATCGTGAAGGGCAACACAAAAAGTGGGCTCATGTCTTCAAGTGACGCTGCGTGAGTGGTCGGAGACCACGATGACATGGTACTCTCGGAAGCATTTAATATTTTCTCCCAATTGCGAATGCAATCTGGGGATAGGTGAGCTTCTTCGCAACTTCTTTTGACTACCAGAAAAATGTCCCGAAAAACTTCAATTATAAAAAAACCAATTTAGACCCAAAAAAGATATTATAAAAACCAAGATTCTTCATTTCTCCTGTCCATCTCACTCACCCTGCAAGTCCACTACATATACCAAGATCCGCTTCCCACTTTAGCCATCTGTCTCTGATCATTTCGTTCATCATCCTATACACAGGACTACGGATCCCCTAGAAGCGTACCCCAATGCCGACTGGCCGTCCTTCCCACGCCAACATCCGAGGCTCCCCTGCCTTCACTCCCCTCCATGCCATTCTCGCCTTTATTGTTTCCGTGCTGCTTAACTTCGTCGAGGTGAAATACCAAGGGAAACCCGAGTCCCCATTCGAGACCCACCCGTTTGCTACCTCCCTTGCCGTCTTCTGTCTTCTGTTCTACTGCGCACTGGCGCTCGCCGCTCATCTGTCGTTGGCTCCCGCTTGCTGTGCTCAAGCGTTGCACATCCTCATGATGCTCGCCGCCACGCTCTCGGTGGCCTCCCTCGCATCGTTGTTGGTCCCAGACCACTTTCAATCATTCCCCTCTCTCTTGTCATTCTTGTTGCTTCTCTCGGTCCTCCTTCCCCTTCTCGCTCGAAACCTTTACGTGTGGGTCCAGCACAAGATTGTATCTATTTTGGTCCTCGTGTTCCGTTCTTGCCGACTACATGGTGTAAGGGCAGCCCTGCCGCTCTTGCCTCGCACCATCATGGATGCGCATGCCTTGTGCCGGAATCGGTAATTGGTCTGGGCTGACCCGGGCCTAGATGTTCCGCGGGTTGCCCACCACTAGCGCACCCTGGAAATGCGGGTAGGGAAGAATTATAAGAACATCTCGTTCGACAATAACAGCGACAGTAGGAGCTCATGATTTTGTTTTTGTTGGTATCTAGTGAGATTGAGTCGCATTGTATTTTCCACGTACGATAAATTGATAGAATGGACTGCTCGTGGAGCAATTTGACATTGAAATGCTTTCCATTCAAATACACGAGGCCTCTCTTTCTCTACAAATTGGACCATATCACAGAGCTAAATTTCCCACTGACAAAAGGAAATTAGAACACGAAATAATTTACTTGGACTCTTCCACAATAAAGTTACAAACCAGAAGTTAACCAACAGTTTGATAACTGACATGATAATCACCACTTGAGAGACATGCCTAACCTCAAAAATCATTCTTAGCAAAAAGGCAAATCATTTCTCGAACACTCGATTGATTCCATCAATCTTACACCAGACTACTCTATTTTTCCCCACTAAGGATACAAACTTCCTCAGGAAAAGTGTCAAAAAAGTCTTAAACCTTTTGTCTTTGTACCGATTTAGTCTTAAACATTTTTTTGGTGGCCGATTCGGTCAAAAACGTGTTTGTCTTTCAGTCCTTTCCTACCAATTTTGGCCAGATTTTGCTTAATCGGACGCTTTGGTCGGCTGACGTACTGACGGCGTTAACGTGGATAACTTTTAATAATATTTTAATATTATTGATTTTTTATTTTTTTATTTTTATATATTTTTGCTCCCCTTCTTCCTCCAGCCGGTTGCCGAGCGGCGACCGGCCAAAGGCGACGGCTGGCGAGGTCTAGGCCGACCTCGCCAGTCCGTCGCAATCCTCCTTCCACGAGCCCTTACCCCCCGCCGCGGTAGTCACGCCGGCGGCGAGCTAAGTTGCGCCCCCATTCCCAACACCGTCGGAGCCCAATCACAGCCGGGACCTCGACCTCACTTGTCGCCGCCATGGACAAGGCTCTGCTCCAGATCTGGAGCTGGGCCACCGGAAAGACGAAGCGGAAGATGAACAAAGGAAGTCGCGGGCAGATTTTGGATTTCTAGGTTTAATTTTTTCCCCTGTTCTCCCGACGAGCTGCAATGAAGAATGGGAGAGCTTCGGCATTCAGGTTTCTTCTTTCTTTCTTCCCCAGCTTCCATAGATTTCCCAAAATTCAAGTCGTTTGCGATCATGTCTTCTACCTTTCGGCCAAGAGACCCACTAATTTTTTACCCATGTTGCTCTGTAAATCCCTCCAAATTTCATATCGTTTGGCTAAAAGTACAAGAGACCCACTGCCCCCTTCTTTGTCTCAAAGATTTTTCCTGCAAGTTCTTTTTTTTCTCGAGAGATTTCTATTTTTACCTGATTTTTCCCCAGATTTTTGGCCATTTGCTCAAGGCCAATGACGAATAAAGATGACCACAAAGACGACGAAGATAGAGGACCATTTCCAACCGAGACGATGGTGGGGGTGGCTTCGGTTTAGATGCGCAGTGTCGGTTGAGATGGGGCGACTGATTGGAAGAAAAAAATAAAAAAATAAAAAAATAAAAAGAAAAAAAAATTCATAAATATTAAAATATTATTAAAAGTTGTTCACGTCGGCCGATCAGGCCATGTCAGCCACCGACGTCCAGGTTAAGAAAAATTCGCTTAAATTGGCCGGAAAAGACCGAATCGACACAATGTAAAAAGGTTTAGATTAAATCGGACCAAAAAAAAGGTTTAGGACTTTTTGGCACTTTTCCTAACTTCCTCTTCCAACCTCCACCAGGCTCCTTTCACATCTCATGATGCAGCACAAGATACTTCAATCAGAGTCCACCATATAAAATAAAACCACTAAATGCTAAAAGCAAGAACTAATATTTTTAGCAATAGAACTTTTTCAAGACCTTTAAAACAAAGACATTAATGAACAACATATTGCTCTAAGTTGCATAGAATCCCAAATGAAAAGTTGAAATCATCGTTGTTATGTCAATCACGAAGCAATGTTCGGATACCATGAACATGACACTTTGAGGTAGATTGACAGGTAAATGCATAACAAGCCACGAACGCGCAAAAAAGGTGGGTTACAATAGTTTTTCCTAGTTGATCATAAATAAATATCTTGCAAGGACTGCCATTTGACAAAGTACAAGTGATTATTAGAATGTATCCTCTGGGTCAGAAAGATACTTTACATTCTCATGACATAATTCGTTGCCAGGTAAACACAATAAGAAGGGATCTGTTAGTAGGCTTCCACTCTGTTGTCACACTCTTTGCGAGGTTCCTAGGCTGGTTGACATTGTATCCTCTTTGGACCGTGAGATGATACACCAACAACTGCACCCCAAATGTAAAAAAATCATCTAATGTCCGACGAATTAGAAAAATCTAGTAGAACAAAACAGGCTATTTGAAAGGAATAACAGGAATGTGAAAATACTCTATAAGCAATGAATAAATAAACAATATTTCTTGATTAACCAACGTTGAGCCAGGGAGGTGAGGCGAAGGAGAGATTTTCGAGCCTGCAAGTAGCAAGTAACAATGGCTGAAAAGCCATTGCGCACTGAATCTAAGAATTGAGGTGGGCCCTTGTAGATTCGGATCTGCTGGCGTTAGCCTCGACCAATAAAATCTCTCACGGCCCACCGGTAAATTTCATATCACCCGTCTTATTCCATTTTTACTCGGGCGAATGGGGAGGGGATTCTGAGGCCAGCTTCCGAGCTGCCCAGCCGAAACTTTCGTTTTCTCTCCGGAGGAACTTCTATTTATAATTCTTGTATATTAATCAATGTCAACTTGGAATCTTGCATGTTGGAGGCACTTAACTCTTTTGGCTCATTGGGTCTGCTTCGTTGTCTCCATAGATAAATAAATACGCGGGGACCATCCAGCGCTCTATAAAGTAGAAAAGCTAGACAACTTTCGTTTGTCCTCCAATGTGTGAAGCAGAAGATGAATGTAAGAGTTTCGTGGACATGCGAAGAGAGTCATAGTATGCTATCTTATGTGTGATGTCCACACCCCGTTGCATTCGCTGCATGACGACAATTTGACTATAACGTCACCCTCCTTCGGTCTAAGCCTTATCAAACTTCTGCAGAGTGGCGAAACAAATATAGAATAGATCGACATTCTACTGGTGCAGTGTTCAACCACTCCATTATAAAAAGCATAATTAGCTCCCACTCTAATGCATTATTATTTTCCCTGTTCTAGTAGCCCATCTTTCTATCTGATTACTTTGATAATCATCTTGTACATAGGCTAAAGGAATGTCCGAGGTTTCCCTGCCTCCACTTCCCACCACACGGTTCTCACCTTCATCATTCCCGTGCTGCTCAACTTCATTGAGGTGAAATATCGAGGGAAACCAGAGTCCCCTTTTGACACCCACTCTTTTACCACTTCCGTTGCCATCTTCTGTCTTCTGTTCTATAGCTCCTTGGCACTTGTTGCTCATCTATCATTCGCTCCCGCTTGTTGTGCCCGAGCATTTCACATCCTCATGATGCTTGCTGCTTTCCTCTCGGTGGCTTCCCATGCAACATTGTTGTTCCAAGGCCCCTTTCGCCCTTTCCCCTATTTGTTGTTTTCGGTATTGCTTTCCATTGTCCTCTTGCATGGTCTTGCTCGAAAACTTTACGTGTGGGTTCAAAACAAGATTGTACTTATGTCTGTCCGAGTGTCCCATTCTCGCTGGCTACATGGTGGAAGAGCACTGCCACTTTTGCCTTGGACAGTCATGGATATGCGCTTTGTGCCAAAAGTGGCAATTGGTCCGTGTTGACAGAGCTGCAAATGTCCCACAGGGTGCCCGCAACCCCCACACCCTGAAAAGGGAAAAATGAGTAGGGAAGAAACACGTAACAGTGGGTTAGACAAAATAACAGCAGTCTGGTATCTAGTGAGAGTCGCATTGTATCTTGTGACACGATTGACTAATAGAATGAACTCAGGTAACAACATGTCAAAGTGAGAGACCATGAACAACTACTTTCGAGGGAGTTGACATGAAGATCTTTCCATTTATAGAATAAGCATGCAATTTTCCTCTTCCCTTCACCAGACTCCTTTTGCATCTAATGATGCAGCAACAGATACTTCAAACAAAGTCCACTGTAAAAATGGAGTCTCCCAATATGGTATTACCCGAGGATAGCCACACCCTAAAAAATGCTAATACGATAACTAACCATTTTCTTGACTTTTAATAAAGGCACTAATGAACTACATAGTGTCTCTAATTCGCATGGCATCCAAGATGAGACTAAGTTGTATTCATTCTTGCTATGTCAATTATAAAAAACAATGATCGGGCACCATGATTACGACTTCAAGGTATAGATTAATAAGTGAATGCATAACAAGCTGTGAACGCGCAAAAAGTTGGGTTACAGCAGTTTTTCCTAATTGATTAGAAAATACAAGTATTAGTGAATCAATGTGATCAGTAGAATGTAAACTCTGCTGCAAAATTGCTTTATATTCTCATGACATAATACATTTCGCTTCCAGATGAATAAAATCGGAAGAAATCGCTTGTGCTCAGCTGTCACAATTTTTGCGAGGTTCTTAGGCTGGATACGCCAACAACTGCACCCCAAAAGTGAAAAATTATGCCATGTCCAGCGAATCAGCAAATCAACTAAAACGAAACAGACTATCTGAAAAGAGGAAACAGTAATGTTAAGGTACTTTATAAGAACAAAATAATTAGAACAGCATAATGATACGGCTCAATCAATAAAATTGGTTTTGTTTGTTCTAATTGAGACTTAAAAAAGAGTCTGTTTGAGAACCAAACCAAAATTATAGAGAGAATTTTGGAACCCTTAATCCAAAAACAAACACCAAGAGCATAAAACAAATCAAGCAAACAGAAAACTAAATGCTCCCTTCCAGTTCCACCCCATCTACATCATAGCTTTGCAGTCAGCAAGATATGGTACATTCAGTACAACATAAAAATAAATAAATAAATGTTGCATCTTGGCAAGGCATAAAGAGATTTTCTCTTGATAGATAAGCATAAAGAAATTATTATAAGTACCCCGTACCTGCAAAGGAACTATATTGACTACAGGCTCAAGACAGTCCTCCACCTGAGGAAATTCAATGTCCCTACATGCTCCACCAAAAGACACAGCCACAGCATCCCCCCTCGAGCACATGACAATCAGGCGCCATCTACTGGCACAGAGTTGCTGAATAACTAATCGTTGCTTGCTGTTAATATTGACACCTTCAGTTTTAGATCAGATAGAGAATACTGGGATGCAAGTTAACCTATACTGCAAAAGCTAACCTGAAGCAAGCATCATGAATAGTAATCACTACAATAGGCAGACTGTCATCCACTAGAGCCAGAGGACCATGTTTCATCTCACCAGCAAGTATTCCTTCACCATGCATTAATACCACTTCCCTTTACTATAAAAGAACCTTCCAAAGCTGCAGCATAGTTGCATCCTTAGCCAAACATGAGAAATGACTGCTCTGCAATCAGTAGCTTAGCTTAGCAAGATCTTCCATTTCCTGGTCAAGCTTCCGCACCTCTATAACTTTGTCTACAAGATATTAGTAAAAGATTTAATGCTTCATACAAAAACTTCTCTCAAAATAAGTTTAGACGAAAAAGGCAGATACAACTTAGAAGTTCAGAAATTGTAAAGGTGAGATAGGAAGTGACACATTCTAGAAAGGTCGAAAAGACAATCGATTGTTGCATTCTCTTTTAGTTGTACTTAGAAGCTTTGCGCTCAGTGTCACCAGAATTTGATGTGGCTCAACACACTTCAATAGTTGAGTGAATCTATCTATTTATAATGCTGCAGCGACGTGCCAGAGAATGCAGCAGATTGGGAGCGAAGGCGAGAGAGGAGCCAATTCTGAAAAGAAGAGACAGAGTCTTCTTTATTGACAAGAGGGAGACCCAAGATTTTGAAATATTAGGGAGAATTTTCAGATATGTCCTGGTGGGACATGGCTCCATGTGTCACTCACCAAGTGGAAAGGGATTATGCTGATGTGGTGGAGCATGGCCATGTCCTCAATTGCAAGATCGCAAGGTGAGGTGGGAGGCTAAGTGGTCGACTACGTATATCGTTCTATGAAACAAAATGTGTGAACAGTACTGTCAAGAAACTCACATTATATTGCTGGAAACCCGAGTGAATTAGAGAAACCATGCCACAATTCTTTCACAAAGGCCATCTTATGTACTCCATCTTTTTTTTTGTTTTTGTTTTTTTTTGAATTAGATACATAATTCTACGTGCCTAAGAAAAGAGGAACGGATTCAATGGATCACACCCGCCCGTTTTTTAGTCTGAAGAGGTTAGGCCGTATTATCGAAGCTCTGAGAAAGAACCTTATGGAGCCGAACCCTTTGAGACCATGGAAAACGCAACTAAGATAAGAACACGAGCCACCACTCAAGGACCAAAATCCAAAACAAGTCCACAGCAGTGTCGTTAGTAAAATGGGTTCAAGGACAGGAAGTAATTACTCACCAGTGCCGACGAAGTCCTTGAAAGCGAGGATATTACCATTCCGCACCGCAAGATTCAACTCCCTAAGCCCTTCAACGAGCGTGGACACAAACTTCTCTTGAAATGTGGGGTGTCTTTAGAATCGACCTGCACAGCAAATCAGATCAAAACTAAGACGTCCATTCACACAGTTTTCCCAATTAGCTCAACACCAGAAACTTCACCCATCAAACCCCAATAACGAAACCCCATGCCCAGATCTGAACGGGAAAGGAGGTAATTGTGCAAACATTTGGTGTGCAGTTTATAACTACCGGTGCAAGTTCCGGTGCGAAACTTGGTGCTGCCATATTCCAGCGCCCGACGGGGCTCCTGGAGGCGACGGCGGATGCGGAGGCAGCAGCGATTCGGCGGAGAAAGCAGCGGATTGGGAGCGAAGGCGAGAGAGCGAATTTTGTAAAGCAGAAGAGAGAGGGAGACCCAAAATTTTGGAATATTGGGGGTTCTTCTACGATATTTCTAACCTAATTTTTTTTTCCTCGCAAAGTTATTCTAATTCTACCTTAACTGTTTTATGTCTTATTAAAAACCACCAATTTTAGATCTAAGTCCTAATTTGATCCTAAAATTTACAAACTTTTATTAGCGATATGGCATTTCACATCATTGTTATAATTTTTTTGTAAAATTTCACATCTCAAAAGATGTTTTTTGAGGATAAATTTTTATATCAATCCAAACGACATCTTATTGGATTTGATATTTGAGTGAAAACTAGAAAAATCAAGATTGACTTTTTTCAATTGTTCTTACTCGAAAGAGAGTCTACTTCAACCCATAAAGGTCTTCAATTTTGAGCTCCGTCTTCAACCTCTCGTGCTTGGGAGTCTTCAATTTCTTGCAGTGGGAGAGCTCATGTTCAGCAACTCGGGTTATGGAGCCTTGAACAATTCGCTCAAGAATTTTAGATATAGGGTTAATGGGGATAGATTTATGAAACAAAAAAAAATTCAGGGAAAAATTGAGACTAAACTTAAGACAAACTTAAGACAAAAAAGATTTTAGGATGGAATTAGGAATGAACCTAAAGTTGGATGATTTTTATAAGATAAAAAAGCTTTAGGATAGAATTGAGAGCACACTTAAGGTCTTTTAGGTATTAATCCTATTGGAGAGAATTTTAGGATCATTGATGAGGCTCCACGTGTCTCCCCCTCTTGACGTGGAGGGTGGCAGCATCTTCAATTGCGGGATCACATAGCGCATGAAAGGGGCTTTCCTTTCGTTTCCCCTGGTGGGGTCGGCAAGAAGCAACCCAGAAGCTGCCTGTTATCATAGCCTCTTCGGTAATCATACTGACTAATCGGACACTGTTTATACGAGACAAAATATTCAACTCCACGACTTTTCGGTCCCGTCGTCTTGCAAAAGGATTAGTTTATAAGAGGCAAAAGGACAATGCAAAATACTTCCACGCATTTTGGGTCCCTCCACCTCCACCTCCCTAACATAACCACGCCTTATATAAATTATATATATGCCCAGGCATATGCATGGCTAACATAACCACGCCTTATATAAATTATATATATGCCCAGGCATATGCACAGCAGAGATATGCCCCCTCCAGCCATCCTTCTCTCATCTTTTCGATAATCATCCTCTACACAGGACTACCGATCCTCAAGAAGCTGATACCAATGCCGCCTGACCGTCGTCCCGACACAAATGTCCGAGATTCCCCTGGCTTCACTTCCTTCCACGCCATCCTCGCCTTCCTTGTTTCCGTGCTAGTCAACTTTGTCGAGGTCAAATTCCAAGGAAACCCCAGTCCCCATTCGAGACCCACCCTTTTGCCACCTCTCTTGCAGTCTTCTGTCTTCTGTTCTACTGCGCACTGGCGCTCGTCACTCCTCTGTCGTTGGCTCCCGCTTGTTGTGCCCGACCTTTCCACATCCTCATGATGCTCGCCGCCATGCTCTCGGTGGCGTCCCTCGCATCGTTGTTGGTCCCGGGCCCCTTTCAATCATTACCCTATTTCTTGTCATTCGTGTTGCTTCCCGTGGTCCTCTTGCTTTGTCTTGCTCGAAACCTTTACACATGGGTTCACCACAAGACTGTATCTATTTTTGTCCGGGTTTTCCGTCCTCGCCGACTAGCAGCCCCACCGCTCTTGCCTCGCACAGTCATGGATGCTCGCGCTTCGTGCCGGAATTGGGAATCGGTCCAAGTTGACCCATCCCCAGATGTCCTACGGGGTGCCACCCCTAGCACGCCCCTGGAAAGTGAAAAAACAGAATAAAAATAACATCGCGTTGCACAACCGTCAACAACGCCAGAACTAGCTTAGAGTTTTGCTCTTGTTGGTATAGGGTTTTGCTTTTGTCGGAATCTAGTGAGAGTCGAATTGTATCTTCCGCGTACGATTAATTGATAGAATAAGAGTCGAATTGTATTGTACGAATGAACTGCTCACAGAGCAAGTAGACATCGAAATTATTTCCATATGAATACTACATGGAATTGTATCATACGAATGAACTGCTCACAGAGCAAGTAGACATCGAAATTATTTCCATATGAATACTACATGAGAGCTCTGCATGTCTACACATTGAACCACATCATGGTGCTAAATATCACACTAAAAAAGGAAACGAGAACATGGTACAAATTGCCTTGATGACCGATGTGACAATCAGCACTCGAGAGACATGTTTAACGCCAAAAACCAATCTTAGCAAAAGAAGCAAATCCTGTCTCAAATACTTGATCACTTCTATCAATCTTATACCTTTGATAACACATTTTTTGTCATACCGCCTGCTTTCTTTTCTCGAATGAGGATACAATCTTCCTCTCCCAACCTCCACCTAAAACAATGTTTAGGTACCATGAGCACGGCACTCAGAGGCAAATTAACATATAATTGCATAAGAAGACGCGAACGCGCAAAAAGGTGAGTTACGACAATTTTTCCTAATTGATCATAAATAAAGATCTTGCAGAGGTTACCATTTAATAAAATACAAGCGATCAACCGAATGTTCAAGAAAATACAAGTGATCAACAAAATGTATACTCTGTGTCAGAAAGATGCTTTACATTCTCATGACATAATCTATTTCGTTACCAGGTAAACACAATCGGAAGAAATCTGTTAGTAGGCTTCTACTCCATCGTCACACTCTTTGCGAGGATTCCTAGGCTGGTCAACATTGTATCCTCTTAGGACCATGAGATGATATGCCAACAACTGCACCCCAAATGTCAAAAGATTAGCTCATGTCCAACGAATTAGAAAAATCTAGTAAAACAAAACAGGCTATTTGAAAGGAATAACAAGAATGCGAAAATACTCTATAAGCAATGAATGAATAAACAAATAAAAACGGCAAAATGTTAAGGCTCAATCAATAAAATTGATTTCTTTTATTTTTGTTGAGACTTAAAAAATAAAAAACTCTCTTTTAGAACTAAATGCTAAATCATGGAGAGAATTTTGGAACTTTAATGCAAAAACAAACAACGAGAGCATAAAACAAATCAAGGAAACAGAAAGCTACATGCTCCCATCCAACTCCACTTATCTACATCATAGCTTCATCTTCAGCAAATTATAACGCATTCAATAGAGTAGGAAAAAAAAGATGCTGCATCTTGGCAAGCATAGAAAACTATTGGAAGTACTCTGTACCTGCAAAGGAACCATATTGACTACAGGCTGAAGACAGTCCACCACCTAAGGAACTTCAATGACTCTACATGCTCCACAAAGAGACACAGCTGCAGCATCTGTGGCATAATTGTAACCTGTGCCAAACATGAGAAGTGACTGCTCTGCAATCAGTAGCTTAGCAAGATCCTTCATTTCCTGGTCAAGCTTCAGCACCTCTCTAACTTTGTCTACAAGATATTAACAAGGGATTTAATGTTTCATACAAAAGATTTATCAACATGAGTTTAGAAAGAAAAGGCACATCCAACAGAAGTTCAGAAATTGTGAAGGTGAGATAGGAATTGACACATATTTGGAAGGTCAAAAAGACAATCAATTATTGCTTCTCTTCTCACTTGGTTAGAAATAGCATCCCCTCCAATTGCTAAAGCTAACATAGCCATAACAACTATTTGACTATATGCCTGCTCAAAAAGCATATCTGTAAATCAATTTCATGAAAAAAAAAAAGAAAAAAAAAAAAAGAAAAAAAAAAGACAAGAAAACCTTGAAGAAGAGAGGACCATTTCTGCAACAGAATGTCAAAAGGTGCTCTCTGACGTTGGTGCTTGCCACACCTATCTCAGCACCAGCATTTATATGGATGCCACCACAATGTGTATTGCTGGCAATTGCACTGCCAACAGTATTAGTAATTCTGACACATAATGCACCATTCTGGAGAGCATATTCCAGTGCATGTAAGGTATCTGCTGTTTCACCAGACTGACTAACAAATGCTGCTGTATCTTCTCTATAAATTGGGCCTTGACAATCCAAAAGATCACTTGGAATTTCCATTGTCACAGGAATTCCTGTTTTGAAAGCAAGCAAACAAGAAAAGAGTTAGTAAAAATAAATTAACATCTCCAACCCACATAAGCTATCATTCACTACTTGCCTGAAAGTTCTTCCAAGATGGGCCTTGCAGCTAAAGCAGCATTATAACTCGTACCACAACCAATATAAACAATCCTCTGGCTCCTCCTAATTGTCTTGAGATGATCCTTCAATCCACCCAGAAGGACAGTCTTAGCTTTGCAGGTGCCTCCACGTATAAGTCTGCCCCTCATTGTGGTTGTTAGGGATTCTGGCTGTTCATGAATTTCTTTCTGCATATAATGTTTGTAGCTTCCTTTATTTATTTGTTCAACTTCCATCTCGAGAACAGAAAGTGCACTCTGTACAGATGCTGGCCTGGAAAGTACACCGCGTTTTCCTTTGTCACCATCAAACTTTAAGATAGATACCCCTCCATCCTGATGCAACCAGCATTAGTAGAATAAATTCAGCATTTGGCTTCTCATGAGTCACTACGTTATCAAAATACTCTGGAAAGAAACGATCATAGTCATCAGCCCTCGATTGAGGTGATATAGCAGGACTTTCCGCATCAAAGTTCACCTCCCATGTAGGCAACTGCTCTTCAGCTACATGCAAGAAGTCAAGCCAAATAGAATTCTGGCGACATTGAGCTGAAAGGTTCTCGGTACAACTAAATAGGTGGTTAGTACTGGTGATATTAAGCATATTTTACCATGTTGCTACGCAGTCCGATGGTATATTCACAAATTGATACTGAGATGAAATTGATAGAACACACGTTGAAGTGAAGTACCGCCCACCCCTAAAATTTTAACAACTAAGATACATTTGGTCAATCAATAAAACATAAAATCAAGAGACAGATAAGGCAGCCTGTGCCATAAAGGTTAAGAATACACATAAATTCCTCAAAACAACTATGTAATTACCTTCAGATCAACAACTTCATTATCTTCAATGACCAAAACTGTTCTAGTGTGCTCAACCAGAGCATTTGCATCACTCGCTAAAAACAGTTCCCTGGGATTCCCATTCTGCGAAGGGTACTTATCATCATGAAATAATGATCCTATGCTTGATTCTTCCGTCAATTCCTGAATGAATTAATAACTATGTTACAATTATGATAAATTACAAGACAAACAAGAATTTTGTCAACTAAAATGCATAGGTAAGACATAAACAGGAATGGACAACTACACATACGAATAAAGAAATCCTAAGACTAAGCTACAGTTGACGCATCATGGAGACCTAAAAATGGAGTAAGAGTTCAACACCATAGACAACCACAAGCTTTTCTCAAACTTATCATATCATGACCAAAAATATGTGCCATGGTAGACAACAGTAACAATGCTATTCCAATTCCCGGTTCTAATAGGAAATTAATGTGCATCCAGCTTAGCATTTCTAAGGCACTCTAAGACCCAAAGTAAAAACTCAATATACTGTCTCCACCAAGCAAAACAGATGCTATTCAACTCTTTGCAGAAACATTGTATCATAAGAAACATTTGATTGAACTATGGTTAATAGCCTGAGTTCTAGAAGAACATACATAGCATAGCTTTTAGTGAAGCTGAAAGGACACAAAGCAACTGAAAATAGATAATGATTCATGAGATGTGATCAAAAGCAACTCATTTGCAACAAGTACCACCCAAGTTTTAAATGGAACTTGCTTTGACTTCCAGTACAACTTGACTAAATGTGACAGTCGTGTCTCTTGCAGTCCAAATAATATACCATTCATAAATAAAATGTCACTGAACATTGTGCTCTAGGGTAAAGTAACACGATAGCACACTTCAAGACACAAAGCAAATTATGTGGAATATGTATATATGATGAGCACAATCCCATTGGTGGTCATATTGCCAGTCAATTTACTACAAGCAAACAATTGGAGAAATAAAATCAACTTTTGCCCAAAATGATGTCATTCATACGCTAAAAGGCTGTTGCAGAATTAAGTATCCATTTACTGAGGCCCTACAGAAAGGAAATGAGTCACCAAAACAATTTGTTTTAAGATCTGAAGCCCCTACACTTGTTGGGAAAAGTACTGGCGCAACATGGGCCTGACATACATAAACGATACTTTCAACAAAAGATGACAGAGATGTTTTATCCATCATGGCTCTTTAGTGTTTACAAAGAGTTGAACAGATTTCCAACACTACAACCTTCATATAATTACACGAGATTCAACTGAAAATCTATAGATTAATAATATAGCTTCAATTGGAAGATTGTTAAGCAAAAATTAAAATGATCAACTTCAACTTTTTTAATTTCAGTGTCTCTTGAAATTGTGTTGACTGAGGTTTCCTTTTCTTCACACACAAATTCAGTAAGAAGCTCATTAAAATGCAATAATGATCTTCATTGCATATAGGCTATTACCTGAATCTTCATTAGATTTATCAAAAACGTACTTGGCAAGCTTAGGAATCATTTCAGTGTCAGTATCAGATTCAAATGTGAACCCATGTTGAATTAGCATTTGCTTTAAGACCTGCAAATGTAAACGAAAAGGTAAGAACCTCAGAAGAATCTACCGGTAAAAATTTTTTCGTTAGTTTTAAGCTAGAGAGAAATACCATTGAGATTGTACAGAATTTTACAGACTCATCACAGGGTAACATTTAAATTAGGAGCATATCATATAGTTCTTTTAGGAAAGCGTCTTGGTATCTAAAAATGCTTCTCACTGGGGTAAAATGAGGTCCATAACCTGTTGCAAGGTTCCTTACGGTACACAGGATATTTGCTGCTAATGATCCACACTTCAAGCTGCATGTGCTCTGTGAAGCCTTCAATGAAAGGTCCATGATAATATGTCAGAAGGATAAGCCTTGCCCCAGTTTATTATTAACAACGACTAAAGTGGCCTATTCATAAGACCCCTTACTAGATCAATCAAATAAAGCTTCATTGATTGAATCAACTTCTCCCTCTAGTCAGCAGCTATGCCTTCACTCACATTCTAAGAAAGAGTAGTTGTCTAGATTAAATACCTCTAAGATGCATAAACTGATTTATGGCATAAAATCATCCAAACACAAAATATGATCTGCGATACCTCAGGAGATGTAAGCATTACATTGTCATAATGTTACAAATAATCAATGACAAGGATGTACTTTCGGCCTACATGAAAATTTGAAAGCTAACTCACCTCAAAGGTGAAAGAAAGCTTTCATAATTTATATAGCAAAATGCAACCTGAATATAAATAAAAAGTATGCTATAGTCCAAATAGTTGCCAGTTAAGCCTTAACCAACCTCATGATTAGTGACGACCCCATTGTGTACAACCAAAAACTCATTTTCAGCATCGGAGCTCTGAGGATGACTATTCCTAGGAGCAGGCACTCCATGAGTCGCTGACTGTGTGTGCACTATTCTGGCATGAGTAAGAAAAGATTCCTCCAAATTCAAGCCTGTGGCATCAACCTCTGATGATAACATAATCAACAGTGAGTTCCTTGAACTTGGTTGAGGAAAACTAAAAAGCCAGACTTGAAATATGGAGATGTCAAATAATCCATCACACAAATATAACAAAGTAGAACAGCCACACAGAAGTTTCGTTTAACGGAATAAACAAGAAAAAATCCTACACGAAAATACATTCCTAGTTCGAAGGTGTTGAGTAACGCATGCACCCATATAAAACTGCAACATTTAAACCAGTGGAGCTCCCTTGAATTCACAAATGAGGCACAATAGTTTCAATGGCACAAATGGATTAAAGGTGAATACATGTGGTCTATGTAATAATATTTCCTTCAATCCAAAAACTGCATTTAAACTTGACAGTGAACGAACATGTGGACACTGCTTAACATTCCTCTATCTCCCAAAAAAAAAAAAAAAACTCCTAATGCTGCTCAAAACGAAAATACTCTCAACTTGTATTTTTGCCAAATTAATTTCTAAGAGAATCTCGGAGAAAAGATGGACTTACACACCTCAATGAGCTTTGATTATGTCCAGCAACTATTAGCAACAAGGTTAAACTTTCACCCCACAATGAATATCTAGTTTCACCCAGAAGCTCAGGTATTAAAACAACTTGTAGTGAGTTAAGAGTTTAGATAATGTCCACCACCATTAGCAATAAGGTTGGTCTCGATTAAAGTCCCACTGAACAAAGGCCAATTTCATTGTCACGACGCTTCCACCTCTCTCTTCTTATTTCCTCTTCCCTTATCTTAGCCAAGCAACTGTGTTACTCCACCAGAATCAGAAAGCCAAAGAAGAAAAGGCGGCCCTTTGGACTATTGAGCTTTTTTTCTGAATAGAAACAGCAGAATGATAAAAAGGGCGTGTCTTTCTGTTCCAGTCCAAAAGACGCTCTCCAGCAGTGCATTCTGACCATGTGGACGGTTTCTCTCGAAATTAGGGACAAAATGACAAACGACACAGCAGGTCTAACCGCAGAAGCGGCAGAACAACGTCCTTTAACGAGGACAAACATAACAAATTAACTAAAAAACAAAAAAAGAGAGACCGAATCGGATCGAGGAGATGAACTGTATCCGAGGTGCGCATGAAAATCATATGCAGCGACCATGATCGGCAAAGCATAACAGTAAACTCCCATAACTAATCAGACAAGCAGGAAACAAGAAAAACGAAAAAGGAGAGACCTTTTCCACGAGAATCATGTCAAGCGGGGCAGATAAACTAAACGGGGCAATCAATCGTTCGGAAATCAATCTCCAAATCAAACGAGAAGCATAATATATAAGAAAGCTTCGTCAGATCATGAGGTAAGCGGGAAATTCGAGCGCGAGAATGAGAACTGGGGTATACCTTGGTAGACGGATTTGACGAGGGACTCGACGTTGCCTTCCTGGCGAAAGACGAGAGTGGGGAGGGAGACGGAGGAGGCGTCGATGGAGACGCCGGCGGAGTCGTAGCCGCGGTACTGAGGCGACGGAGGCCATGAAGAGGACCTGGAGGATGCAGCTCCTCTCGCTCTTCACATTGTAGTTCAGGCAGGCGAATATGCCGCACGTTTCTCCCCTTCTTCCCCCTTCGCCTCCCGCACCCGCGTCCGCCTCCTCCTTCATGGCTGCCGGAGCTCCGACTAAAAAGTCCGCGAGAGGGAGACGGAGACGGGGAGAGAGAGAGAGAATTAGTCAGAGATGGAGATCACTTCTGACCTTCGACACGCTCTACTTCTTCTTCTTCTTCTTCTGCTTATTCGTCTTCCTCGGAGGATCGAAGGATGATGATCGACGACGATTCGTCAAGAGGTGGTCGTATCGCCACCAACGACCTGTGCCCGAACGAGATGAAAACGAGAAATTTATGGTGATGTGGAAATATAAGAGAGGATTTTCAGATGGGTCACTCTCCTCTCCGAGTGGATAAGGATCATGCTGATGTGGTGGAGTGCGGCCACGTCCTCAATCGTGAGATCGCAAGGGTCACGCGGGAGGCTAACGTGAAAAGTTTTTTTTTTTTTTTTGTTCCTACTCTAATCCTATTCTAACACTCACTCTCCAGTTTTTCGCTCCCTTGCGGGCGTGGGGCTCAGCTCACTCACGAAATGAAATCGTCTTCACCCCAATCACGAGAAGGTGGGGATTTGAACCCCAACCTCCCCTTCCAGGGGCAGGCCTCACCTCCCCTTCCGAGCGGCCCGCGTTTGGCGTTAGGTAAACGCCCCTTAGGTGAGGATACATGTGAGAATTAAGGTTAGAGGAGAGACTTAGCACTATTTATAGAGTTTCCAGCTTTAGACACCTCATTACGGGCCAACTCATTTCACACTAATTTTTGTATTAATGGCCCAATGCCCGTATTAAAATAATTAAGAAACCTTCTATCTCACCTTAGACCAATCCCCGTAAAACGGTAAACGTTAAACGGTAAATTACAATATCAATTAATGTAGTCCACAATTAAGAAAACTCTTACATTCTTCTACTTGGACTATATTAATTGAAATAAATCTTGTATGTGCGCACATTGGTCTAGAGATAATTCTTAATAGTCAATCACATCCCATAAAGTCTCAAACACCGAATCATGGCGGTAATCGCATGTATACACACAGGCCTTCCATGGTCACGAGTGTTCTCAACTCTATTGATATGAATCCAATATGGTAGTGTGTCGAATGGATAACATCTCTCATAGAAAGATCTCGTTTGTCAGTCACCATTCTCTTACCTTAAGCGTCACAAAAACTTGTGCCACTAGAGAATGTCCATTCTCTTACCTTAAGCGTCACAAAAAACTTGTGCCACTAGAGAATGCATTTATGGTTCCATGAACCCACATATGTCTTGTCCTTACGGTTAACCATTCTTTATGTATAACAAGACATATGGACAAGGCTAATAACCGTATGCCCCTAGCCTTCACTTAAGGTTTAAGCAATACCTTGAGACTTTAACAATATATATATATATATATATATCTCAAAATGTTACTAAATTGTAACAAAAAACAGATGTAAACAATATTCAAAGAAAAATAAAACAGCTCCCACTAAATAACAGCATCCCAAGATGCTCCTAAGCCCATGCTTATAACACGTCGCTTAAAATACACATGGGCGTAGACCTTTAGTTAGTGGATCTATTACCATATCATCTATTGGAATATAATCTACTGCAACATCACTATTCTGTACCGATTCCTTTATAGTCAAAAACTTGACCTCATGTGATTAGACCCCTTGAGACTTCTGTTGTTATAAATAAACAACACATTCAAAAATACTTTTAAGTGCACTGACACAAGGTACACCTTTTAATTAGATTTTCTCAATATCTAAATAAGGACAATGTGATGGATTCAATCCATCACCCTTAACAACAGGAGCAATTCGACTTGCAATAATGTATATTGAATATTTCCAATATACAATCGGCAAATGTCCTCCGAGAAAATCTAATATAATATGGCAAAAATAATCCTTACGGATCTTAGTACAAAATATATAAGATGCATCAAGGTCATTACTTGTAAACAAAATATCATGTACATAGAGTATGAGAAAAAATAAATTTCCTCTCACTGACCTTGCAATATATTGAATTACTTTGTTCCCAATTGAACAAAATAACAACACTATGAAACTTTAATAATATTGCCTGGAAATTTGCTTAAGACCATGAATTAAGACTTTTCGTCTACACACAAGTTTACTTGAATCTGCTGCAAAATTATCCAGTTGCACTTATATAGATTTTATATCTCTTTGATGTAACTCCATATAAAACTATCAATGCCACGTTCACTCACGAAAGAATTAGTAAAGAAATAATTATTTCTTCACTAACTATCCACCCCTCTTTTAGAGTAAAAATATTATTATCTTTTTTTTTTATGGCGTTTAATCACATACTTAATTAAGAACAAGAAACGATATTTATAAGTTGCTAAAACAACCATGTAATGGATATTGTAATCATGCTCTCACAAATAGACTATATAGTCTAATGGTATAACTAATTTTTTTCCCTAACAAATCTCCTTAATAAAGCTGCAACCACTTCATTCTGCACTTGAGAGGTTTAAGAAATTTCATTATAAACTATATCAAGAATAGTATATTAAACCTCAACAAGTTTAGTCTATGGTACAGGAGATTCCATAATTATCTGTATAGATAAAGACAAAAAAAAAAAAACACAGTAACCCCCATCACACTATCATCTTTAATAGTTTGAAAGCAGCTATCCTCTACAATTACGTCGATCTTAAGAAATTTTAGAGTATGTGATTCCATAATTCTTGTACCTTCTTTAGGGTCATAAGATCAATACCCCTTTAACAATCTGGATAAGATACAAAATGAAAACGAGTGAATCTAAATTCCAACATACTTAATATTGGATTAGATAACCTCACTTATGCATAACACCTCTAAATTTAATATGATTCAAGTAATCTATGCCCAATCTATAACTCAAAAGAAGTTTATAAAACAACTTTGATAAGGATACTTTTTGTATGTGAAAAAATTGCTTTCATAATATCAACCTTTAAGACTAATTCTAACCAATTTATTCTTTATCTCGGTCAATTTTATTTCCACAATAATCTATAGAAGTCTTTAGATAACCGTTAAGAGTAAATATAATAAATTTTGGAAACAACTTTTCATCATTATATGATATGTATATATCATTAGGACTTAAACACAATCTTTACAGATATGTCCTAATTTCAATATCATACAAAATATAATTTCAAGCAACTAAGGCTTCCATCATCTTATAGCGGTGCGGTTCGCGAGACAAACCTCTTTTCTAGGGTTCCCGAATGGAACGCTTCATGGACGATAATCAAATTTTATTGCATTCTCAAGCAACAAATCATATGTCCACAACTTAAAATTTGAAGCATAAAAACCTCAATAATAATTGAGTTATTAATTACGAAAAGGTGATTGAAAAATCAAGCAATGTATATATAATTAGCATTATGTGAGCAATGTGTAACTTGACACACAAGTACACATCCGAGAGTTACATGCAAAATCATATAATCACCTTTGGGTAGAATACATGACATGCAGTTGTACACTCCCCACATGATAGCGGTTATGAGAATATATTCCAATCTTTGTGAATTCATCACATTTGGGCAGACGAACCACTAGGATCAGTCAATCTTCCACCACATAATCATGTATCCCTCCATGAACTAATATATAATCACCCCCTTTGGGAGTATGACTACATTAGAGCATGAGACATCCCAATCAATATACGAGACCGAAATTTCTCAAACCCAATCAAGCGTGCCACTTTGGCGGTTATTACTCAATTGAATCCTTTGAAACTCTCTCATACCGGGGATATAAATTTTACTCCTCACATACACCATATACATGTGATTTTAGCTTTAGTGATAGGGGCATCATATCACCAAAATCACATATCATGCTAATTACATTACTTTGTTCATCAATAAAAAATAAAATTTATTGTAAATTATTGATGAATAACACTCATAAAATTCATGTTATAACATACCAGTAACCCAACAATTGTATTTCGAAAATCCCAGAAAAATACAAGAAAAATACACAAAAATACACGTATTTAGGGTTTCGTATGTATTTTAACATCCATAAAATCATCAAAAAAATAAAATAAATTCACCACAAAATAGAGGACGGCCATACGAATCCAACGCTGTCAACAGCCCCCCGGTCTAAACGTCAACAGCCCCCGGCACTCGGAACGAGGAAAAAAGGAGAGGCGCACGATCTAACTCAAATATGTTTTTACGCTCCTGCCCTCGCAAAACCCCGTGATTTTCAACTCCTCCGCCGTCGCATGCCATCGGTGCTCCAAAGGTCAAAAAACTGACGAGACGATGGTGATGTCGTTTAGCATGGTGTTGCGGACTTCTAGGGTATTAAATATCACGAGGACGAAAAGAGAACCTGGTTCGCGGTTGGGGTTGAATCTTTGGGAATGGAGTGAAGGAGTCTTTTCAAAACATGCACAGTTCGAATTTCCCCTTATAAATATAAAATCTCTGCCTAAACTCAAACGGAAAAGACCATCTGAAAAGAGGAAACAGTGATGTTAAGGTACTTTATAAGAACAAAATAGTTAGAACAGCATAATGATAAGGCTCAATCAATAAAATTGGTTTTGTTTGTGCTAGTTGAGACTTAAAAAGGGAATCTCTTTAAAAACTAAACAAAAAATGATAGAGAAAATTTTGGAACCCTTAATCCAAAAACAAACACCAATAGCATAAAACAAATCGAGAAAACAGAAAACTAAATGCTCCCTTCCAATTCCACCCTATCTACATCATCGCTTCGCATTGAGCAAGATATGGTGAATTCAATACAACATAAGAAAAAAAAATGTTGCATCTTGGCAAGGCATAAAGAGATTTTCTTTTGATAGATAAGCATTAAGAAATTATATAAGTACCATGTACCTGCAAAGGAACTATACTGAATACAGGCTGAAGACAGTCCTCCACCTGAGGAACTTAAAATGACCCTACATGCTCCTCCACAAGACACAGCTGCAACATCCCCCTCAAGCACATGACAATTAGGCATCATTTACTGGCACAAAGTTGCTGAATAACGATTGTTGCTTCTTTGTTAACATTGACACCTTCGTTTTAGACCAAACAAGGAATCTTTTGGGATGCAAGTTGACCTATACCGCAAAAGCTAACCTGAAGCAGGCATCATGAATAGTAATCACTACAACAAGTAGACTGTCATCCACTAGAGCCAGGGGACGATGTTTCATCTCACCAGCAAGCATTCCTTCATTGTGCATTAACACCACTTCCTTTACTTAAAGAACCTTCCAAAGCTGCACCATAGTTGTATCCTCTGCCAAACATGGGAAGTAACTACTCTGCAATCAGTAGCTTAGCAAGATCTTCCATTCACGGTCAAGCTTCAGCACCTCTCTAACTTTGTCTACAAGATATGAGAAAAAGATTTAATGCTTCATACAAAAAATTCTCTCAAAATAAGTTCAGACGAAAGAGGTAGATACAACTTAGAAGTTCATAAATTGTTAAGGTGAGATAGGAAGTGACACATACTAGAAAGGTAAAAAAGACAATCCATTGTTGCATTCTCTTTTAGTTGCACTTAGAAGCTTTGCGCTCAGCGTCGCCAAAATTTGATGTGGCTCAACACACTTCAATAGTTGAGTGAATCTATCTATTTATAATCTTTGCACAATGCGCCGAAGAATGCAACGGATTGGGAGCAAAGGCGAGAGAGGAGCCAATTTTGAAAAGAAGAACATAGAGAGTCTTCTTCGTTGACAAGAAGGAGACCCAAGATTTTGAAATATTAGGGAGAAGTTTTAGATCTGTCCTGGTGGGACATGGTTCCATGTGTCACTCACCAGTGGAAAGTGATTATGCTGATGTGGTGGAGCATGGCCATGTCCTCAATTGCGAGATTGCAAGGTGAGGCGGGAGGCTAAGTGGTCGACTACGTATATCGTTCTATGAAACAAAAATGTGTGAACAGTACTGTCAAGAAACTCATATTATATTGTTGGGAACCCGAGTGAATTAGAGAAACCACACCACAATTCTTTTACAAAGGCCATTGTATGTACTCCATCTTTTGACTTTTTTTTTTGGTGAGTATTTTGCTTTTGAACCAGGTACATAATTCTACATGCATAAGAAAAGAGGAATAGATTCAATGGATCGCACTCGCCTGTCTTTTAGTCTGAAGAGGCTAGGCCGTATTGTCGAGGCTCTAAAAAAGAACCTTATGGAGCCGAACCCTTTGAGACCATGGAAAACACAACTAAGATAAGAACATAAGCCACCACCCAAGGACCAAAATCCAAAACAAGTCCACAGCAGTGTTGTTAGCAAAATGAGTTCAAGGCAGCAAGTAATTACTCACTAGCGCCCACGAAGTCCTCGAAAGCGAGGATATTGCCATTCTGCACTGCAAGATTCAACTCCCTAAGCCCTTCAATGAGTGCGAACACAAACTTCTCTTGAAATGTGGGGTCTTTATACTCGGTCTGCACATCAAATCAAATCAAAACTAAGATGTCCATTTGCACAGTTTTCCCAATTAGCTCAACACCAGAAACTTCACCCATCGAACCCCCATAACAAAACCCCTTATCCGGATGTAAACGGGGAAAGAGGTAATCGTGCAAACATTTTGGCGTGCAATTTAGAATTACCAGTGCAAGTTCCGATGGGAAACCTGGTGCTACCATATTCCAGCCGCCGACGGGCCTCCTGGAGGCAACGGCGGAGGCGAAGACAGCAGCGATGCGCCAGAGAAAGCAGCAAATTAGGAGTGAAGGCGAGAGAGCAAATTTTGAAAAGGAGAAGAGAGGGAGTTCCTTCGAATACGACGGAGAGGTAGTTTCTTCGACAACTAGAGGGAGACCCAAAATTAGGAAATATAGTCAAATTTAATACAAAATTTCTATCCCAATTTTTCTTTTATCTCATAAAAAACTTTCAACTTTTAATCTTATTTTAATTTTATCCTAAATTATTTTGTCTTATGAATAACCATCAACTTTAGATCTAATCCCAATTTGATCCTTTTTTTTTAGCTCGTAAAAAATCACTAACTTTTACTTAGATCTTATATTTGCAACCATTAATTCTCTATCCAATCGCTCTTAGTGATGTGGCTTTCATGACATCACTACAATTTTTTCCTAAAATTTCACAACCAAAAAATATTTTTTTGAGATGAATTCTTATCGGATATGATATTTAAGTAAAAATTAGAAAAATTAGGGTTGATTTTCTTTAATTGTTCTTACAAAAATTGAAATTTAACTCAAAGTTGATTGTTTTTTTTATTGTAGGATAGAACTGATAATGGACCTAAAGTTGGAGGATTTTAATGGACAAAAAAACCTTTGGGAAATAGTAATAGAGCTTTTTAGGAGTTTATAATTCGTGGGCTAATTAGAAAACACCTTGCCTTGAACATAGGAGTTGTTAAGAATAAAAGTCGGGAAAAGATCTTTTAGGATATTACTCCTTTGGAGAGGAATTTCGGGTGGGACGTGAGGCGGGGCTTCACGTGTCCCCCATCGATTGGAGAGTGGAGAGGGAGTATGCTGACGTGGAGCGTGACAACGTGCTCATTCGCGGGATCGCCAGGCGCTAGAAAAGTCGCAATCAGAGCCAAAAGGGAATGTCGCTATGGTATGGTCAAAGGAGGGAGTGGGACCAAAAAGAAAACGGTGAAAGGCGTGTACGTCGAGTCCCTGAGCAGAACCCGGAAGTTGCCTGGCCTCCTTGACTGCGATCTTATGGAACCCCAGCTTCGGCTGTGCTCCCCCGCCCGTTTCCCCGGCTTCGGCTTCCGCGTTTTCCAGCTTCGGCTTCCCAACCAGAGGACTCAACCTTATAAAACTTCCTCCGCCTTTTCCAGCTTCGGGTTCCCAAACCCGAACCAAGGACTTCCTCCGCCTTCATTTTAATTCCCGCTTCGGCTTCCCAAACCCAAACCAAGGACTTCCTCCGCTTCGGGTTCTTCGGCTTCCCTTCCCAAACCCGAACCAAAGACTTCCTCCGCCTTTATCTTTAATTCCACTTCGGGTTCCCAACCCCGAACCAAAGAACTCCACCGTCTTTCTCTCCCCGAACCAAAGGAGCCCTGGGCTCCACCATCTTTCTCTCCCCGAACCAAAGGAACCCCCTCAACATCTTTCTCTCTCCACTCACCCCCGAACCAAAGGAGCCCCATCTTTCTCTCTCCACTCACCCCAAAACCAAAGGAGCTTTCCCTCCCCGAACCAAAGGAGCCTCATCTTTCTCTCTCCGCTCACCCCCGAACCAAAGGAGCCCCAAAGGGCTCCACCATCTTTCTCTCCCCAAATCAAAGGACTCCACCGTCTTTCCCGACCCCGAACCAAAGGACTCCACCATCTCTCTCTCCCCGAACCAAATTCTCTCTGCGCTCACCCCCAAATCAAAGGACTCCACCTTATAAAACCCCAGCTAGCCATCTCTCTCTCCGCTCATTTCAATAATCATCCTCTACATAGCACTACGAGATCCTCCAGAAGCACACCACGATGCGGACCGGCGGTCATCCCCACACAAACGCCCGAGGTTCCCCTGACCTCCCTGCCCTCCACACCATTGTCGTCTTTCTTATTACCGGGCTGATCAACCTCGTCCAGGTGAATTTCCAAGGAGAAGCGTCACCATTCGAGACCCACCCTCTCGCCACCTCTCTCGCCGTCTTCTCTCTTCTGTTGTATTGCTCATTGGCCCTCGTTGCTCACCTGTCATTGGCTCCCGATTTTTGTGCCCGAGCATTCGCCATCTTCACGATGCTCGCCGCCGCACTCTTGGTGGCGTCCCTCATGTCGTTGTTGGTCCGGAGGCCCTTTCACTCTTTCCCTTATCTCTTGTCATTAGTGTTGCTTTCCATGGCCCTCTTGTATGTTTTCGTCCACGTGTTCCGTCCTGGCCAACCGGCAGCCCGCCACTCTTGCCTCTTACACGCCAGCATGTGAACGCTGAAGCGCCCCAGAATCGGGAATCAGTCCAGGTTGACACGACCCCAGATGTCCAATGGGGTGCCCACCACCAAAACACCGACTTCCCGATCCGCAACCGTGGCTCCGGTGACAGCGGCCCGTCCAGGGCCGCCAGCGACGGTGTTCGACTTGCATATCTGCAAACACGCCCCGCAGTTCTCTCCTTGGACTCAGCATTGGTAACTCCTCAGGTGGCGACGGCGGAGGAGGGATACGGGGAGGATAGACTCGAGATGGCCAGAGACGGAGGAGAAAGTGTAGACGGGGGAGAAGAGTGAGGTGGACTGTAGATGTGAGAGTAGGTGAGGCTATAGAGAAACTGTAGATGATGGTGCTTTAATACCACCACACATCGCCCTACAAGGCATATATTTTTGTTACTCATTGGACACGTGTTCACATATCTTGTCATTGACATTAAAGGTGTTTTTGCTTCGTGAAAAGCAATTTTCCAAAAAATCGTTTTCTATATTTTCCTATTTGATTCATTTAGGAAAATAAATCAACAGAAAATATTTTCTTAATTAACAAAAAAGATTTTCTTTCCAAAATTTAAATTCAAGAAAACGATTTTCTCGTTGAAATAACTGAAAAACGTTTTTCAAAATATTTTATGATCCTTGTTTAATGAAAAATTTATTATTAAAAAAATTTCTAATTAAGAATTTTGAATTTATTATTATTATATTTTTTTCTTGCTTTCTCTTTTCTTTCTTTGCACGTCAACATAGACCTTAACTCCTCCTCCCCTCTCTCCTTCTCCTTTCGTCACCGCCGCCTCCTCCAACCCTAGCCCCTTCTGCGCTCCCGTTGGCTTCGCTCCCTCCTTCGTTGACGTCTTCTGCACCTTCATTCTCGAATGGATTCGGCTCCACGCCGGCGGCTTCGGCGCCGATGCTCTTCGGTACGCTGTCGTCGGTCGCGTCCGGAGGATCGTCGCCCTTTGGAATGACTCAGCTTGCCGCGAGCTCTGGTCCGTCGCCGTTTGCATCGAGTTCCCCTTCGCCATTGTTTGCCTCGTTGGGGAGCTCTGCTTCTCTGTTCCGTGCGCCTACGCCTTCTTCCAGTGCGAGCCCAGGTTCGTCCTTGTTTGCGACGCGTGCGCGTGCGCCTCGGGCATGGTCAAGGCTCGCCAGCTTGTGCCTGTGCTTGGAGCTCGGTCGAGCTTCGGTGGACGGAATCGCTGCAGAGGGAGGTGAGTTCGTCGAAGATGGCGTTGATGGCGGTGGACAGGAGGAAAGGGCGATGCGTTAGGTGGAGAGGCGGCTGGGAGAGAATGAAATAAAGGAAAAGAAAATTAAAATATAAATAAAAAAATTGATTTTTTTTTTTTTTTATCTGAGAGAAACCAACAGGAAAAGAACGTTCAATGATATATATCAAATAAAAAGAAAATTAATTTAATTCTTAAAAGTATTTTTAAGAAAATATTTTCCTTACTTATTGAATTTTCCATGAACGAACGCACTTTAACTGAAAATCCAAACCCCCACTGTACTTCTGCTCTCTCATCGCGTCAAATTGTAATTGGTTAATTAATAAAATTGATTTCTTCGAGGCACGTCGACATCGAAATTCCTTCCATTTAAATACATGAGACCTCTCCGTGTCTACAAATTGGACTAGATATGGAGTTAAGTATTATATTGATAAAGAAAATCAGAACACGATACAATTTTCCTCTTATTATATTTCCTAGGAATGGTATTAATTGGGAGTTAACTTTCAATTTGAATAACCGACGTGACAATCGCCACTCAAGATATATATTTAACAACAAAAACCGATATCAGCGATCTTAGACACTAGACCGATTCCATCAATCTTGCACATTTAATAACCCGCATTTTTTGTGACACGATCTCCTTTTTCCAAACTCCACCAGACTCCTATTACATCTCATAATGCAACAAAAGATACTTCAATCAAAGTCCACCATAAAAAAATAAAATAAAAATGGAGTTCTCTACTAAAGCTAAATACGATAACTAATATTTTCAGCAATAGAACTTTTTTCGTGGCCTTCAAGACGAAAGCATTAATGAACAACATATTGCTCTAAGTTGCATAGCATCCCTAATAAAACTAAATTGTAGTCGTCGTCATGCCAATCATTAAACAATGTTTAGGTACATGAGTACAACACTTCGAGGAAGATTGATAGGTAAATGCATAACAAGCCGTGAACATGCAAAAAGGTGGACTACGATAGTTTTTCCTAATTGATCATAAAGAAAGATCTTGCAAGGGTTGTTATTCAATAATGTATAAGTAATCAACAATGTCGAAACATGCTTTATATTCTCATGGCCTAATTTGACTGTCGGTAAACACAATCAGAAGAAATCTCTTAGTAGGCTTCTACTTTGTTGTCACACTCTTTGCGAGGTCCCTAGGCTAGTCGACATTGTATCCTCTTAGGACCATGAGATGATACGCCAACAATTGCGCCACAAATCTTTAAAATGATCTCATGTCCAACGAATTAGCAATATCTAGTAAAATGAAACAGACTACTTGAAAGAGAAACAAGAATATGAAAATACTCTTACGCAATAAATAAATAACCAAGCAAAATGTTCAGACTAAACGCCAAATCATAGAGAGAATTTTAGAATTCTTCATGAAACAAACACCAAGAGCATAAAACATATCAAGGAAACAGAAAGCTAGATGCTCCCATCCAGCTCCACCTCATCTACATCATAGCTTCATCTTCAGCAAGTCACGACGCATCCGGTAGTAAAGGAAAAAAAAGATGTTGCATCTTGGCAATCATAGAAAATTATTGGAAGTACTCTGTACCTAAGGAACTATATTGACTACAGGCTGAAGACAGTCCTCCACCTGAGGAACTTCCTATGACTCTACATGCTCCACCAAAAGACACAGCTGCAGCATCCCCCCTCAAGCACATGACAATTAGGCATCCTTTGCGGGAATGGAGTTGCTGAACAACTGATTGTTGCTTGTTGTTAACATTGACACCTTCAGCTTTATTACAATTAGAGATTTTACAGATGCGAGTAAACCTATACAACAAAAGCTAACCTGAAGCAAGCATCGCGAATAGCAATCACTACAATGGGAAGACTCATCCACTAGAGCTAGGGGACCATGTTTCATTTCACCAGCAAGTATTCCTCCACTGTGCATCAATGCCACTTCCTTTACTTTCAAAGAACCTTCCAAAGCTGTAGCTTAATTGTATCCTCTGCCAAACATGAGAAGTGACTGCTCTGCAAGACTGCAATCAGTAGCTTAGCAAGAGCTTTCATTTCCTGGTCAAGCTTCAGCACCTCTCTAACTTTGTCTACAAAATATTAACAAGGGATTTAATGTTTCATACAAACAATTTATCAACAAAGTTTAGACAAAAAAGGCACATTTAACAGAAGTACAGAAATTGTGAAGGTGAGATAGGAAGCGAAACATACTTGGAAGGTAAAAAAGACAATCAATTATTGCTTCTATCATTGCTTGATTAGAAATAGCGTCCCCTCCAATTGCTAAAGCTAACATAGCCAATAAAACTATTTGACTGGTGTATGCCTGCTCAAAAGCATATCTGTAAATCAGTTTCATGAAAAAAAGACCAGAGAACCATGACAAAGAGAGGATCGTTTCTGTAACAGAATGTCAAAAGGTACTCTCTCACCTTGGTGCTTGCTGCACCTATCTCAGCACCGGCATTTATATGAACAGCGCAATGTGTAATTTTGGCATTTGTACAGCCAACAGTATTATTAATTCCTACACATAACGCACCATTCTGGAGGGCATCTTCCAGTGCACGTAAGGTGTCTGCTGTTTCACCAGACTGACAAAAACTGCCGTATCTTCTCTATAAATTGGGCCTTGATGATCCAAAAGATCACTTTCAATTTCCATTGTCACAGGGATTCCTCTTTTGAAAGCAAGTAAACAAGAAAAGAGTTGGTAAAATAAATTAACATCTCCCACCCACATAAGCTATCATTCACTACTTGCCTGAAAGTTCTTCCAAGATGGGCCTTGCAGCTAAAGCAGCATTATAACTTGTACCACAACATATAAAAACAATCCTCCGGCTCCTCCTAATTGTCTTGAGATGATCCTTCAGTCCACCCAGAAGGACAGTCTTAGTTTTGCAGGTGCCCCCACGTATCAGTCTGCCCCTCATTGTGGTTGTTAGGGATTCTGGCTGTTCATGAATTTCTTTCTGCATATAATGTTCGTAGTTTCCTTTATTTATCTGTTCAACTTCCATCTTGAGAACAGAAAGTGCACGCTGTACAGAAGCTGGCCTGGAAAGTACACCACGTTTTCGTTTGTCACCATCAAACTTTAAGATAGATACCCCTCCATCTGACACAACCAGCATTAGTAGAATAAATTCAGCATTTGGCTTCTCATAAGTCACTACGATATTAAAATACTCTAGAAAGAAACAATCATAGTTATCAGCCCTTGATTGAGGTGAAATAGCAGGACTTTCCGCATCAAAGTTCACCTCCCATGTTGGCAACATGCTCCTCCAATGGAAAAGGACAAAAATGCTTTTCAACTATATGCAAGAAGTCAAGCCAAATAGAATTCTGGTGACATTGACCTGAAAGCTTCCCAGTACAACTAAATAGATGGTTACTACTGGTGATATTGAGCAAATTTGACCATATTGCTACACAGTCCGATGGTATCTTCACAAATTGATACTGAGATGAAATCAATAGAACTCAAGTTAAACTGAAGTACCCCCCACCCCTAAAATCTTAACTACTAAGATACATTTGGTAGATCAATAAAACATAAGATCATGAGACTGATAAGGCAGCCCATGCCATAAATGCTAATAATACACATAAATTCCTTAAAACAACTATGTAATTACCTTCAGATTAACAACTTCACCATCTTCAACAACAAAAACTTTTCTTGTGTGCTCCACCAGAGCATTTGCATCACTCGATAAGAATGTTCCCTTGGATTCCCATTCTGCGAAGGGTACTTGTCATCATGAAATAATGAACCTTTGCTTGATTCTTCTGTCAATTCCTGAATGAATTAATGACTATGTTACAGTTATGATAAATTACAAGACAAACAAAAATTTTGACCAGGAAAATGCATAGGTAAGACATACACAGGAATGGACAACTGCATATATGAAGAAAGAACTCCTAAATCCTAAGCCTAAGCTAAAGTTGATGCATCATAGAAACCTAAAAATGAAGTAAGAGTTCAACACCATAGACAACCACATGCTTTTCTCAAACTTATCGTATCAAGACAAAAATACGTGCCATGGTGGACAATAGTAACAATGCTATTCAAGTTCCCAGTTCTAATAGGAAATGTGCATCCAACTTAGCATTTATAAGGCACTCTAGTAAAAACTCAATGTACTGTCTCCACCAAGCAACACGGATGCTATTCAACACTTTGCAGAAAACATTGTATCATAAGAAACATTTGATTGAACTATGGTTAATAGACTCAGTTTTAGAAGAACACACATAGCATAGCTTTTAGTGAAGCTGAAAGGACACAAAACAATTGAAATAGAAAATGATTCACAAGATGTGATCAAAAGTAACTCATTTGCAACAAGTACCACCCAAGTTTTAAATGGAACTTACTTTGACACCAAGAAGCAATGGACTACCATGCTTACAAGCGATCAATTCATTAGGATAATGCCGGCTCTTAAAAATAAGGGCATAGACTCCTTCAAGATGCCTCATGACTTTCAGCACAACTTGACTAAACATGACAGTCGTGTCACCTGCAGTCCAAATAATATACCATTCACAAATAAAATGTCACCAGACATTGTTCTCTAGGGTAAATTAACATGATAGCACACTTCAAGACACAAAGTAAATTATGTGGCACATGTATATATGTTGAGCACAATCCCATTGGTGGTCCTATTGCCAGTTAACTCACTACAAGCAACAATTGGAGAAATAAAATCAACTTTTGCCCAAAATGATGTCATTCATACACTAAAATGCTGTTGCATAATTAAGTATCCATTTATTGAGGCCATACAGAAAGAAAATGAGTCATTAATACAATTTGTTCTAAGGTTTGAAGCCCCTACACTTGTTGGGAAAAGTACTGGCGCAACATGGGCCTGACATACATAAACGATACTTTCAACGAAAGATGTCAGAGATGCTTTATCCATCAGATGGCTCTTTAGTGTTTACAAAGAGTTGAACAGATTTCCAACATGACAACTTCATATAGTTCCACAAGATTCATCTAGAATCCATAGATTCATATAGCTTGAATTGGAAGATTGTTAAGCAAAAAACTAAAATGATTAACTTCAACATCTTTTTTAATTTCAGTGTCTCATGAAATTGTGTTGACTAAGGTTTCCTATTATTCATATACAAACTCAGTAAGAAGCTCATTAAAATGCAAAGATGATCTTCACTGCATATAAGCTATTACCTGAATCTTCATTAGATTTATCAAAAACGTACTCGGCAAGCTTAGGAATCACTTCTGTGTCAGAATCAGATTCAAATGTGAACCCATGTCGAATTAGTGTTTAATTCAAGACCTGCAAATGTAAACGAAAAGGTAAGAACCTCAGAAGAATATACTGGCAAAATTTCTTCGTTAGTTTACCATTGAGATTGTACAGCATTTTACAGACTCATCACAAATAGAGTAACATATATATTAGGAGCATATCATATGGTTTCATAAGGAAAGTGTCTTGATATCTAAAAATGCTTCTCATTGGGGTAAGATGAGGTCCATAACCTGTTGCAAGGTTCCTTGGGGTACATAGGACATTTGCTGCTAATAATCCACACTTCAAGCTACATGTTCTTTATGAAAACTTCGATGAAAGGTCCATGATAATATGACAGAAGGATAAGCCTTCGCCTCAGTTTATTATTAACAATTACTAATGTGGCCTACTCATAACACCCCTTACTAGATCAATCAAATGAAACTTCATTGATTGAATCAACTTTTCCCTCTAATCAGCAGCTATTCCTTCACTTGCATTCTAAGAAAGGAGTAGCTGTCTAGATTTAATGGCATGAAATCATCCAAACACCCAGTTTGATCTGCAATACCTCAGGAGATGTAAGCATTACATTGTCATAATGTTACAATAATCAATGACAAGGATGTGCTTTTCGGCCTACATGAAAATTTGAAAGCTAACTCACCTCAAAGGTGAAAGAAAGCTTTCATAATTTATACAGCAAATTGCAACCCGAATATAAATAAAAAGTATACTATAGTCCATATAGTTGCCAGTTAAGCCTTATGATTAGTGATGACACCATTGTGTACAACCAAAAACTCATTTTCAGCACCGGAGCTCTGAGGATGATTATTCCTAGAAGCAGGCTCTCCATGAGTCGCCTACCGTGTGTGCGCTATTCTGGCATGAGTAAGAAATAATTCCCCCAAATTCAAGTCTGTGGCATCAACCTCTGATGATAATATAATTAATAGTGAGTTCCTTGAACTTGGTTGAGGAAATTAGAGAGCCAGACTTGAAATATGGAGATGTCAAATAATCCATCACACAAATATAACAAAGTAGAACAGCCACACGGAAGTTTTGTTTAACAGAATAAAAGAGAAAATCCTGCACAAAAATACATTCCTAGTTCGAAGATGTTGAGTAATGCATGAACCCATTAAAAACTGCAGCATTTAATCCGGTGGGGCCCCTAGAATTTACAAATGAGGTGCGATAGATTCAATGGTACAAATGGAATCAAGATGAATATACACGGTCTATGGAATAATATCTCCTTGAATCCAAAAACTGCTTTTATACTTGACAGTGAACATGTGGACCACTGCTTAACATTCCTCTATCTCCAACAAGAAGTCCTAATGCTGCTTGAAATGAAAATACTCTCAACTTGTATTTTTGCCGAATTAACTTCTAAGAGAATCTCGGAGAAAAGATGGACTTTCACCCCCTCAATGAGTTTAAATTATGTCCAGTGACTATTAGCAATAAGGTTAAACCTTCGCCCTCCCAATGAATATCTGGTTTCATCCAGAAACTCAGATATTGAAACAACTTGTGGCTAGTTTAGATAATGCCACGACCATCAATAAGGTTGGTCTCGATTAAAATCCACTGAAGCCAATTTCATCGTCACCCTTCTCTTCTTATTTTCTTTTTCCTTATTTTAGCCAAGTAACCGTGTTACTTCACCAAAATCAGAGAGCCAAAGAAGAAAAGGCAGCCCTTTGGATTATCGAGCTTTTCTGAATAGAAACAGCAGAATGATGAAAAAGAGGGGTCTTTCTGTTCCAGTCCAAAAGACGCACTCCAGCAGTGCATTCTGACCATGTGGACGGTTGCTAGAAATTAGTGCATAAGGGGATAAAATGACAAACGACATAGAAGGCTTCTTGAACGAGGCGCTTGTCTAAACGCCGAACAACGTCCTTCACGAGGGCAAACAAAAGTAAATTAACTATAATAATATAATATAAAAGAAGAAGAAGAAGAGAGACTGAACCAGGTCGAGGAGATGAACTGTATCCGAGGTGCGCATGAAAATCATATGCAGCATCCATGATCGGCAAAGCATAACAGTACACTTCCATAACTAATCCGACAAAGTGGTGAAAAAAGAAAAGAAAAAAGAGAGACCTTTTCCACAAGAATCATGTCAAGCAGGGCAGACAAACTAAACGGGGCAACCGATCGTTCCGAAATCAATTTCCAAATCAAACGAGAAGCATAATATAGAAGAAAGCTTCGTCAGATCATGAGGTAAGCGGAAATTCGAGCGCGAGAAGGAGAATGGGACTCGATGTTGCCTTCCTGGCGAAAGACGAGAGTGGGGAGGGAGGCCATGAAGAGGACCTGGAGGATGTAGCTCCTCTCCCTCTTCACATTGTAGTTCAGGCAGGCGAATATGCCGCACATTTCTCCCCTTCTTCCCCCTTCGCCTCCCGCGCCCGCGTCCGCCTCCTCCTTCATGGCTGCCGGAGCTCCGACTAAAAAATCCGCGAGAGGGAGACGGAGACGGGGAGTGAAAGAGAGAGAGAGAAGTGGCCAGAGATGAAGATCACTTCTGCCCTTGACCCGCTCTTCTTCTTCTTCTTCTTATTCGTCTTCCTCGAAGGATTCGATGGATGATGATCGACGACGATTCGTAGAGAAAGGATAAGCTCTCATGAACTCTGGAACTGGTTGTGTGCTTGACCGAGATGTAAACGAAAATTTTATGCTGATGTGGAAATATTAGAGAGGATTTTCAGATCTGTCCCACGGCTCCATGTGTCACTCACGGAGTGGATTGAGATTATGCTGATGTGGTGGAGCGTGGCCATGTCCTCAATCGCGAGATGGCAAGGTGAGGCGATAGGTAGAGGTGAGCGCCGAACCGAACCGGAGGTTGCAGTTCGGTTCCCGATTCTTAAAGGACCGGTTCCGGTTCCTGATTCCTTTTTTTCTGGAACCAGAACCGGTTGCGGAACCGGAACCGGAATCGATTTCGGAACCGATTAAGGCCCCCCCCCGCTCGGGCGATGGTCAATATATGCGCCCAACAATCCCATCTTCAACAGCCACGGGAAGCTTTACATAATGACCTTGAATGTGCTTTTTCAGGCACTCTCTTGCAAATAATCAACTACAATTTTACAAGTAGTTTCATTGGGTAGGGTTAAGGTTTGCTTCTTTGCCCAGATTTAGCCCTAATTTGTCGATACGGGGAAAATCATCCATAAAGCCCTAAAATTATTATATTTTAACCAATTCACTCTTAAATATTTTAATTATATCAATTGAGTTATAAATCTTTTTTATATTTTACTAATTGAATCCATCAATTAATTTTAATTAGATATCACTAGTGTGGACACCAATAATACCACGTAGGACGGCCTACAATTGACACGGATAATTTTTGTATATATTTTTGTAAGAAGTATGATTTATTTTTTTTTTTTATTCTACCAAGTCCGATGAGGGTCGACCACCCTCACCAACCATAGACAAGGGCCTCGCATGTGACATCCGGGTTTTCACTTGATGGAATTTTGAGCCTTAAGCGACTAGCAATCATCGCTACGCTACCAAGCTTGTCACTGGATCATGCCATTCATGCCACCACCACCATGTCATCTAGTCACTATGCCTCACCACACCACTGCAAGGACTTGTCACCTTAGCTTGTCCCCGTCACCAACCGTGACACCTCAGCCAACCACTCGCTCCACCGAGCCATCGTCACCTCAATGCCACCGTTGACACCGGTCGCCGACGCCGCTCGCGCGAACCTTCGCCGCTCAATGCCCTTCGCTGCCATGCTCTGCCTCTGCCCGTCGCCAATGCCACTATAGAATGTGCGCGTACGTTATAGTTCAAATCTGAAAATGAAAACAAAAAATGAAAAAAGAAAATGAAAAAAGAAAAGAAAAAAGAACCCGTTGGAACCTAATCCCGACTCTAGAACTCCGTGACAAGGTAGGTTCCGGAGGTTCCAAACGAAACTGAATCGGAACCTGGAACCGCTCACCCCTAGTGAGAGGTTAACGTGGGAGGCTTAGGGGGTGCATGACAACCAGTAATTTCTGTTCCATAAATAATTTTTCTATTCTAGACCTGTTTCTGGAACAGAAATCCGTTTGATAAACTTATTCATTTTTCCTATTTCTAGAATAGATTTCTATTCTAGAAATATGTTTGAAATAGAAATCGAAGTAGAAATTTTCTACTTCTCTATTTTTAAACAGAAATGAGAAATAAAAATTATTCTCATCGTTAGTCAATCGGTCCTTTATCCGTTGTCGTCGACCACTGTCCATCAGTTGCCAGCCGCCCGCCGGCCCTTGCCGCCGTTGGTCACCGGTCGCTGGCCACCGCCACCGTCGTCCGTCTCCGCCGTCGTCCGAAAGAAAGAAATTTTGTGTATTTTTAGAGTAGAAATTTTGTGTCGTTATCAAACAATTATTTTTGCTTAAAAACTCTTCTAGAAATAGAAATAGAAAAATATATTTCCGTTCCATAAACTATTTCTGGAACAGAATGGTTGTCATGTGCGCCAAGCGGGTGCATGACAACTGCCTATTTCTGTTTCAAAAACAATTTTTCTATTCCAAATCTGTTTTTGAAATAGAAATCCGTTCGATAAACTTATTTCATTTTTCTATTTTTAGAATAGATTTATATTCCAGAAATAAGTTTGGAATAAAAATCAGAAGTATAAATTTTCTACTTCTCTATTTTTGGAACAGAAATGAAAAATAAAAATTTTTCTCATCGTTCGTCAATCGGTCCTTCATTCGTTGCCGCCGACCACCGTTCGTCGGTCGCCGATCGGCCGCCACCCTTGCCACCACTGGGCGCCGCCGCCGCCGGCGGCTTTCATTCGAAATGAAGAAATTTTGTGTCATTATCAAACAGTTATTTTTGTTTAGAAACTCTTTCTAGAAATAGAAATAGAAAAATCTATTTTACATTCCAAAAACTATTTCGGAGCGAAAAAGTTATCAAGCGCGCCCTAAGGGCGCGCATAATAAAATTTCTATTTCTCTATTTGTTTGTTTTTCTATTTCTGAATGTTTGGAATAGAAATCTATTTGGTAATGTAATTTGATTTTTTTATTTCCGGAATAGATTTTTATTCCAAAAATAGATTTGAAGAAGAAATTAGAAGCTAAAATTTTTAACTTCTCAATTTTTGAAATAGAAATTGAGAAATCAATTTCTTGCCAGAAATCAATTTACATTCCTAGAAATTTTGTCATGCGCACCTAAGGGGGCATGACAACCACCTAATTCCTCATTCCAAAAACAAATTTTCTATTCCAAACTTATTTCTAAAATAGAAATCCGTTTGATAAACCTATTCCATTTTTCTATTTCTGAAATAAATTTTTGTTCCGAAATAGGTTTGGAATAGAAATCGTAAGTAGAAATTTTCTACTTCTATTTCAAACGTAAATGAGAAATAAAAATTATTATCATCGTTCGTCAACTAGTCTTTCAGCCGTCGTCGTTAACCACCGTTCGTCCGTCGCTCATCGTCGCCGCCGTCGGTTGCCAGCTACCAGCCGCCTTCGCCGATCGCTGGTCGCCGACTGCTACCGCCAGTTGCCGGCCGCCGGTCCACCGCTATTCGAAAAGAAAATTTTTGTGTCGTTATCAAATGAATTTCTATTTTTAGAGTATAAATTTTGTATCGTTATCAAACGAGATATTTTTGCATAGAAACTCTTCTAGAAATAAAAATAGAAAAATCTATTTCTTTTCCAAAATTTATTTCCTAACATAATAGTTATCATTCACCCCCTAAGTAATTGGCTACCTATAACGTTCTATAAAATCAAAAGTGTGAACAGTATTATCAAGAATTCATATTATATTATTGAGAACTCGAATAAATTAGAAAAATCAAGCCACAATTCTTATATAAAGATCATTTTATGCTTGTATTTTGCATTTAACCGGACACACGATTCTGCATGCATAAAAAAAAGAGGAATAGATTCAATGGATGGTTTGGCTCGCAATTTAGAATTACTGGTGCAAGTCACTCGCCAATGGCGGGGACATCTTTTGAAGAAGAGGATCAAAACTATTTACCCAAAGAAAAAGAAAAAGAAGGAAAAAAAAGGCCTTCTCCATTTTGTAGTGACGGTCGTTCTAGAGTTGTTCGTGGGCCTTGGCCCTTCTTCAAGGCCCATTTTATTCTTCCAATCTTTCACATTTGCTAGCCCAAAAAGGTGAATGAACGTCTATCGATTTTCATCAATTGGCCGTGCTGCGCTTGTTCTTCAATGTCCAAGGTCGTCTTCATATTCCTTTCTGTTTTGTTTTACGCCATCATTTTTTTCCTCTTACACCTTAGATTAGAAATGAGGCAAAATCCCATGTTTTTTCCCACTATTTTTGTTTCATATTGATAATTACCTTTAGTATTCTCCCCTACAATCGCAAAGTACATCAATCTATCTTGTAGTGATTTCGTTGCAATTATCTAAATGCAGTTAGGCAGAGTAGAATGAATGAAATCTGAATCTTTTTCAAGTCAAATTTTGCCATCTAGAAAGGTACCATAGAGATTTGAAATTTCATTTTCTTCATTGTGGAATGTACGGTCAATCTTTATTATAAAGATTTGAAACGAGGATGAAAATACACACTACGCGCATCGTGTTCCTCTTATTGAGGAGTATACTTGTTGTTGTGTTTTGGTTGTGAAAAAAATGATTCTTCCTTTTACACATTCACATTTCCATAAAAATCGCCTACCCATAATTTTTTTTATTCTTTTCATTTACTTTAACTCATTCTCTTTCAATCTATTTTTCCTTTCTAATTTTTCCTGATAAATATAAAATCCCCACCTAAACTAAGATGTCCATTCACACAATTCTCCCAATTAACTCAATACTAGAAACTTCACCCATTAGATCCCTGTAAACCCCATGTCTAGATATGAATAGGGAAAGAAGTAATTGCGCAAACATTTGACGTGCAGTTTAGAATTACTAGTGCAAGTTCTGGTTCGAAATTTGGTGCTGCCATATTCTAGCAGTGGATAGGGCTCCTGGAGGTGGAGGTACCAATAATGTGCCGGAGAAAGCAACTGACTGAGAGCGAAGGTGAGAGAGTGAATTTTGAAAAGGAGAAGAGAGAGAATCCTCTTCGATGACAAGATGGAGATCCAAAATCTTGGAATATGAGGAGGGTCTAATGCCATTTAAAATTTTAACTTTACCTCGAATTCCAATTCTACGATATTTCTATGTTATTATTATTTTTGTCTTTTTGTATCGTAAAAACCCTTCAACTTTTGATATTATTCTAATTCTACCCTAAACTGTTTTTTGTCTTATAAAAACTGACCAACTTTAGACCAAATACTAATTTGACCCTAATTTTTTCCTCATAAAAAATCACAAACATGCCCCTTTCACTGTTTCTCCTATCTCTTGTTATTTGTGTTGTTTTCTGTGGTCCTCTCGCATTGTCTTGCTCGAAATCTTCACATGTGGGTTCAACGAAAGATTGTATCTATTTTTGTCCCCATGTTCCGTTCTTGCCGACTACGTGGTGTGGCCCCCCACCTTTGCCTCGTACCAACATGGACGTGCACTCTACGCCAGAATTGGGAATGGGTCCGTGTTGACACGGTCACAGTTGTGCTAGGGGGGGTGCCCACGACTAACACAATCCCAGAAAAGATAACACGACTAGTGAAGAAACATGACGACGTTGTGCTTGACAACCAATAACAGCGACAGCAGGAGCTTATGGTTTTGCTTCCGTAGAGTAGCATTGTATTTTCGAAATATGATCCATTGTTAGAATGGACAGCTTTGGAGAAACTTGACTTCGAAATTCTTTCCAATTGAATACTCTGCATGTCTGCAAATTGGACCACATCATGGAGTAAATATCCCACTGAAAAAGGAAATTAGAACACGGTACATGTTGCCTCAGACTTTTTCTTAGGAAATGTATGAACGAAGAGTTGATCACTGACGCGGCAGTCAACACTCAAGAGGCATCTTTTAACGGCAAAAACCAATCTCAACGAAAAAAAGCAAATCATGTCTCAGATACTAGATTGATTCTATCAATCTTGCACTTTTAATAACTCACATTTTTGTTATATTGCCTGCACTTCTTTCCCAAATAAGGATACAATCTTCCTCTTCCAACCTCCACCACACTCCTTTTACATCTCTTGATGCAGCCCAAGATACATCAATCAAAGTCCTCTATTAAAAAAAAAAATTTTGGAAATTCCCTACTAAATGCTGAATACAATTACTAACATTTTTAGCAATAGAACTTTTTGTGACCTTTCAGATGAAGGTATTAACGAAACAACATATTGCTCTAAATCGCATAACATCCCAGATGAAACTAAGTTGTAGTCGTTGTTGTTTGTTATGTCAATCGGGACACCATGTTCAAGTACCATGAGTGTAACACTTTGAGGCAGATTGATAACAAGCCGCGAATGCGCAAAAAATGTGGGTTACGACAGTTTTCTCTAATTGATCATAAACAAAGATCTCGTAGAGGCTACCATTCAATAAAGTACAAGTGATCAACAAAACGTATACTTTGTATTAGAAAGATGCTCTACATTCTCATAACATAATACATTTCACCGTCAATCGATGGAAAATACATTTCCAGTTTTTATCAAATACAGAAAATGAAGTCACTTTCCGGGAAATGACTTTCTAAATGGCCCCGTCCTCAAGAAGGCGAGTTAAGAAAATATAAGAAAATATTGCATGAGACCGACCTCGCACGTCATCGCTCAGCCAATATATTCCCCCGTAGATGCCAAGGCAAAGTCGCAAAAGTGAGTCGCTCGCAAATCAGAAGTCTTCGACCAAATGTAAAAGCATGGGAAGACGCGAGGTGAAGGACGACGACCAATGTCGTGGTAAACTGCTGGGAAGCTTCTCAGACGACGACCAATGTCGTGGTACGACCACCCGACCTCTTTTCAACAATAAAACCCCCAAGATCTGCTCCTACTCTAGCCATCTCTCTCCGATCGTCTCGATAATCATCTTCGACATAGGACGTCGGGATTACAGGAGCCGACCCCGATGCTGATCCGCCGTGGTCCCCTCGCAAACGTCCGAGGTTCTCCTGCCTTCACTCCCCTCCACGCCATTCTCGCCTTTCTTGTTTCCGCGCTGCTCACCTCCTCCAGCTGAAACACCAAGAGAAATCTGCGTCCCCAATTGACACCCACCCTTTCCACATCTTCCTTGCCGTCTTCTGTAATGTCTTGTACGGCGCATTTGCGCTCGTTACTCTTCTGTCGTTGGCTCCCGATTCCTGTGCCCGGGCGTCTCCCATCCTCACGATGCTCGCGCTTTGCTCTCGGTGGCTTCCCTTGCAGCTTTATTGGTCCCGGGCCCCTTTCGCTATTTCCCCTGTCTCTTGTTATTTGTGTTATGGTCCTCTTGCATCGTCTCGCTCGAAACCTTCTTATGTGGGTATCTATGCATGTCGCTGTGTTCCGTTCTTGCTGCATACATGGTGGAAGAGCCCAGCCGCTCTTGCCTGTTACCGCCATGGATGCGCACTCTACGCTGGAATTGGGAATTGCTTGGGGATTGGCCCGTCTTGACACGGCCGCAGATATCCCTCGGGATGCCCACAACAAGCACAATCCCGGAAAAGATAATACAACTAGGGAAGAAACATGACAACGTTGCCTTCGACAACCAATAACAGCGACAGTAGGAACTTTGGGTTTTGTATCTGTTGGTATCTTCTGAGAGTGGCATTGTATTTTCCATGCATGACTAATTGACAGAATGGACTAGTTTTGCGGCAAGTTGACATTGAAATTCTTTATATTTGAATACGTGAGGCCTCTCCTTACAATATCATACTGAAAAAGGAAATCAGACCATGATACAATTAACCTTGGACTATATCCTAAGAAAGGAATGAACCGGAAATTAACTAGCGGTTTGACAATCGATGCGACAATCACCACTTGAGAGACTTCAAAACGCAAAAAGCCGATCTCTGCAAAAGAAGCAAATCTTGATCGATTCCATTAAAATCTGGCACCTTTAATGACATACATTTTTGTTGTACCGCCGGCTCTTTTTTCCCCCAAAAAGGATACAATTTCCCTCTTCCAACCTTTACCTGACTCATTTGATATCTCGTGACGTAGGAAAAGATGCTTCAATCAAAGGTCCACCATAAAAAAAATGAGTTTCCCACTAAATGCTAAAAACGATAACTAATATTTTCAGCAATAGAACTTTTTCTTGAGCTTTAAGATGAAGACATTAATGAACAACGTATTGCTCTAAGTTTCATAGCATCCCCGATGAAAGTAAGTTGTAGTCATCATTGTTATGTCAATAATAAAACGATGTTCAGGTACCATGAGTATGACGCTTTGAGGCAGATTGAAAAGTAAATACATAACACGTCGCAAATGCACAAAAAAGGTGGGTTGCAATAGTTTTTCCTAGTTGATCGTAAAGAAATATCTTGCAGTGGTTGCCATTCAATAAAGTACAAGTGTTAAGCAGAATGCATATTCTGTATCAGAAAGATGCTTTACATTCTCATGACATAATCCATTTCATTGCCGGGTTAACACAATCAGAAGAAATCTATTGGTGGGCTTCTACTTTGTCGTCACACTCTTTAAGAGGTTGCTGAGCTAGTCGACATTGTATCCTCTTAGGATCGTGAGATGATATGTCAACAACTGCACCCCAAATGTTAAAAATCATCTCATGTCCGACAAATTAGCAAAATCTACTAAAATGAAATAGGCTATTTGAAAGGAAGAACATGAATGTAAAAATACTCTTTGAGCAATGAATAAACAAACAAATAAAAATAGCCTAATGTTATGGCTCAATCAATAAAAATGATTTATTTTGTTTTTGTTGAGATTTAAAAAAGAAAAAATACTCTCTTTTAGAACTAAACGCCAAATCTGAGAGAGAATTTTAGAACTCATAATGCAAAAACAAACACCGAGAGCATAAAACAAATCAAGGAAACAGAAAGCTAGATGCTCCCGTCCAGCTCCACCTCATCTACATCATAGGTTCATCTTCAGCAAGTTATAACGCATTCAGTAGAGTGGAAAATAAGATGTTGCATCTTGGCAAGGATAGAAAACTATTGGAAGTACCCTGTACCTGCAAAGGAACTATATTGACTACAGGCTGAAGAGAGTCCTCCACTTGAGGAGTTTCAATGACTCTAACACAGTTGCCGCATCCCCCCTTGAGCACTTGACAATTAGGCGTCCTTTGCGGGCATGGAGTTGCTGAATAACTGATTGTTGCTTGCTGTTAACATTGACACCTTCAGTTCAGAACAAATAGAGATTTCACAGATGCGAGTAAACCTGTGCGACAAAAGCTAACCTGAAGCAAGCATCATGAGTAGCAATCACTACAATGGGAAGACTCTCATCCACTAGAGCCAGAGGACCATCTTTCATTTCACCGGCAAGTATTCCTTCACCGTGCATCAATGCCACCTCCTTTACTTTTGAAGGACCTTCCAAAGCTGTAGCACAATTTGTATCCTCTGCGAATTTGCCAAACATGAGAAGTGACTGCTCTGCAATGAGTAAATTAGCAAGATCTTTCAATTCCTAAGCTTCAGCACCTCTCTAATTTTGTCTACAAGATATTTACAAGGGATTTAATGTTTCATACAAACAATTTATCATGAGTTTAGACACAAAAGTCACATCCAACTGAAGTTCAGAAATGGTTAAGGTGAGATAGGAAGTGACACATAGTTGGAAGGTCAAAAAGACAATCAATTATTGTAAGAAAGTGTACATGCCGACAAAATGCTTATCCAAAGCGATTATTGAAATCCGCAATGCTCAGTTTGGGCTCAAAACAGGAAATGATCAATGTACGGATCATAGTTAGCCCTCGGTTAAGGTGAGAGACGTAGCTCAGAAGATGGAAAAGAACTGCAAGTTGAATTACATGAGGATTCACGTAAATTGTCTAAGAGCGCAAGGAGAAGGCGACGCCAAGCTGAGGTCAAGTTATCAAGCTCGGGGCTCATAGGTTGTGGGATAATTGTTGGAAAAAGTATTAGAATACATAAAATAATAATAACTGTTAATACATTGTGAAGGATTAGAAAATAGAAAAACAAATGTCTGAGGCGTGCAAGCACTGTCCTTAATGATAATTCCGCCCCTCGGAGTACGAAACTTGGTGCGTAAGGCTTCAGCGGCTATCCTCCCAAGATACAACAGACCTTCCTCTATACTCCGCACTGAATATTAGAAGGAAATAGAACAACTTTTGTGTATAACCCAGCTGAAAGAAAAAGAAAGATATATGATAACATATCGTGTCTTATGAGATCTTATTTTTATATTCATACAAAATAGAGCCGTTAAAAGAGCCGTTGTAAAATAATTGAGGATTTATTTGAGAAATAAATTAAACGTTACAAAACGATTAAAAGGCCGTTATATGACCGTTAAGAAGCCGTTATGTGATCGTTAAAAATAATGATGGTCTTTAATGCGGTCATAACTTTTATCGAAGCTATTATTGTAAATATTTAAAACTGCTGAAATATCCAACAATAATAACCCCCGAGTCTAAGGTTAAAAACCAAGTACTATAATTTTAACGAGACTATCACTAAACCAAGGTAGGAGGATTCTGGTCTTAGAGCTTTATATTGAATTGGGACCCTTTTTGGAGCTGCAGACATACGGACGTTAAGTGTTGCATCTTAAAGAAGATGCTTAGATTTTTGTGAGGCATCTGAATTCTTTCATCTTTTAGAGATATGTACCTAGAAATTGGATTTTGGTCAGGTGGGAAGTTGTTTAGGGGTGACTGGCACTAAAATGAATCTGTCTATTTATCATGTCATCCCGGTGGTGAACAGCCGTTGTGTTATTTTGTGATTAACCTTCTGGACATCTCATTTCGTCAAGTCATATCACATATAATAATCATGTTATCTCAAGGATGAATAGTCATTGTGTTATTTTGTGATTAATCTTCTGGATGAAATAATATATTCACTAGTAGTTAGTCAATCTTGGTCCAATAGTCCTCTGAGTGATGGTCTGTTTTTCACATATAGAATGTTCGATGCAAAGTTTTTCTCAAGAACTTTATCCCCTATTACCCCTTTATCGGATAAGTTTGACATTACTTAACGGAAATAGTTTTCTTGGACAAATGCGTGGCTTAATGAGGACTACAAGAGCAATTTTCTCTTTCAAAATGTTAACTAAAAAGCTTATTTATTTAATGCATGTGTGTTGCCTATCCTTGTTGAGCTGACTGTCACCATGTATATCATGTCAAGCTGGGCGAAATCCTATAGAGAGAAATGAATTGGTGGGCTTGAAGTCAAAGAGGAAGAGAAAATCTGAATTTTCTAGTTTTGTACTAGTTAAATATGTGTTTCGATTGTGAGTCATTGTTTTTAAGAATTTTGCAGAGGATGATTATTTGATAAGCCATTACTTTTCCTTTCCACTCCATTAAAGGATCATATTGTTTATTCGCACGGTTATAACTAAAGCTTTCACCATGATCGAGGTAAAATATCAAGCGGAACCCAAGATTCTATTTCACGGTCTACCACCTACGTTGCCATCTTCTGTCTTCTGTTCTATTGCAGATTGGCACTTGTTGTGCCCGAGTTTCATCCTCATGATGCTCACTGCTTTGCTCTCAGTGGCTTCCGCTTACTTGGTTGTTGTTCCAAGGCCCCTTTCACTCCTTCCCTCATTTCTTGTTACCCATATGGCTTTCCGTGGTGCTCTTGCCTGGTCTCGCTCGAAAACTTTACACGTCGATTCAACACAAGATTGTACTTTTGTCTCTCAGTGTGTCCAGTTCTCGACGGCTACACGGTGGAAGGGCGCGCCCACTTTCGCCTCTTACGGTCATGGATGTGCGCTCTGTACCAGAATAGGCAATTGGTCCATGTTGACACGGCCGCAAAATGTCCCAACGGGTGCTGGCAACTCGCACATCCTGAAAAGGGAAACACTAGCAGGGAAGAAACATATATACAGCGAGTTAGATAACTAATAACAGCGCATTTTGGATCTTATGGCTTTGCTTTTGTTGGTATATATAGTGAAGAGTAGCATTATATCTTGTAACGTGGCTGATTAATAGAATGGACATAGGTGATAAAAAGTCAAAAGTGAGACCACGAGCAACTGCTCTGGAGGGAGTTGACATTGAATTATTTCCATTTGAATCCAAGAGGCCTCGTAATCACCACTCGAAAAAGCGAAATAAGGTCTCAGATAATCGATTGATTCAATCAATCTTGCACTTGTAATGACCCACTTCTTTGTTCCCCCACCTACTCTTTTTTCCGCATGCGGGATACAGCCTCTCTCTTCCGACCTCACCCAGACTCCTTTTTACATTCTACGATGCAGCAAAGGATAACTTAAACGAAAATATATCTAACCTATTTTTTTTTGTCCTCGCAAAGTTATTCTAATTCTACCTTAACTGTTTTATGTCTTATTTTATTTATTTATTTATTTTTTTTGTCGGTCCTACTTTACGCCTATGCTAATTCTCACCTATTCTAATTCTCACTCTCAGACTTTTACCCTGCCTTTTTGCAGGGCGTGGGAGTCGAAACCCACTCCTGAAACTAATGCGTCCTCACCCCAACCCCTCCTGAGAATGTGGGGATTCGAACCCCCCACCTCCCGCTTCCAAGTTGGAAGAGTGGCCACTGAGGTAAATCCCAGTGATTTTTTTTATGTCTTATTAAAAACCACCAATTTTAGATCAAGTTCTAATTTGATCCTAAAAATTACAAACTTTTATTAGCGATATGGCATTTCACATTATTGCTATAATTTTGTCGTACAATTTCACATCTCAAAAGATGTTTTTTGAGGATAAATTTTTATATCAATCCAAACGACATCTTATTGAATTTGATATTTGGGTGAAAACTAGAAAAATCAAGATTGACTTTCTTCAATTGTTCTTACTCGAAAGAGAGTCTACTTCAACCCATAAAGGATCTTCAATTTTAAGCTCACTCTTCAACTTCTCGTGCTTGGGAGTCTTCAATTTCTTGCGGTGGGAGAGCTCATGTTCAAGATGCTCGCTGGAGGTACTTGAGTTGTGGAGCCTCGAACAATCCGCTCAAGAATTTTAGATATAGGGTTAATGGGGACAGATTTATGAAATAAAAAAAAAAGAATTCAGGAAAAAATTGAGACTAAACTTAAGACAAAAAAGATTTTAGGATGGAATTAGGAATGGAGTTGGATGATTTTTATAAGATAAAAAGGCTTTAGGATAGAATTGAGAGCACACTTAAGGTCTTTTAGGTATTAATCCTATTGGAGAGAATTTTAGGATCATTGGTGAGGCTCCACGTGTCTCCCCCTCTTGACGTGGAGGGTGGCAGCATCTTCAATTGTGGGATCACAGGGCGCTCGAAAGGGGCTTCCCTTTCGTTTCCACTGGTGGGTCGGCAAGGGCAACCCAGAAGCTGCCTGTTATCATAGCCTCTTCGGTAATCGTACTGACTAATTGGACACTGTTTATATGAGGCAAAGTATTCAACTCCACAACTTTTCGGTCCCGTCCTCTTGCCTTTTATAAGAGGCAAAAGGACAATGCAAAATGTGATGGGTCCCTCGTCCGCTCTTTTGCACAATGTGATGCAAAAGAGCGGACGAGGGACCCAACATATGTGGAATAATAATGTGATGCAAAAGAGCAGATGAGGGACCCAACATATGTGGAATAATAATGTGATGCAAAAGAGCGAATGAGGGACCCAACATATGTGGAATAATTTTGCATTATCCTTTTGCCTCTTATAAACTATATATATATCTGCCCAGGCATATGCACAGCAGAGATATGCCCCCCCTCCAGCCGTCCTTCTCTCATCTTTTCGATAATCATCCTCTACACAGGACTACCGATCCTCAAGAAGCTGATACCAATGCCGCCTGACCGTCGTCCCGACACAAATGTCCGAGATTCCCCTGGCTTCACTTCCTTCCACGCCATCCTCGCCTTCCTTGTTTCCGTGCTAGTCAACTTTGTCGAGGTCAAATTCCAAGGGAAACCCCAGTCCCCATTCGAGACCCACCCTTTTGCCACCTCTCTTGCAGTCTTCTCTCTTCTGTTCTACTGCGCACTGGCGCTCGTCACTCATCTGTCGTTGGCTCCTGCTTGTTGTGCCCGACCGTTCCACATCCTCATGATGCTCGCCGCCATGCTCTCGGTGGCGTCCCTCGCATCGTTGTTGGTCCCGGGCCCCTTTCAATCATTACCCTATTTCTTGTCATTCGTGTTGCTTCCCGTGGTCCTCTTGCTTTGTCTTGCTCCAAACCTTTACACATGGGTTCACCACAAGACTCTATCTATTTTTGTCCGGGTTTTCCGTCCTCGCCGACTAGCAGCCCCACCGCTCTTGCCTCGCACAGTCATGGATGCTCGCGCTTCGTGCCGGAATTCGACTAGCAGCCCCACCGCTCTTGCCTCGCACAGTCATGGATGCTCGCGCTTCGTGCCGGAATTGGGAATCGGTCCAAGTTGACCCATCCCCAGATGTCCTACGGGGTGCCACCCCTAGCACGCCCCTGGAAAGTGAAAAAACAGAAAAAAAAAAAAAAAAATAACATCGCGTTGCACAACCATTAACAACCCCAGAAGCAGCTTAGAGTTTTGCTTTTGTTGGTATATGGTTTTGCTTTTGTTGGAATCTAGTGAGAGTGGAATCGTATCTTCCACGTACGATTAATTGATAGAGTAAGAGTCGAATTGTATCGTACGAATGGACTGCTCGCAGAGCAAGTAGACATCGAAATTCTTTCCATATGAATACATGAGAGCTCTGCATCTCTACAAATTGAACCACATCATGGCTTTAAATATCACACTAAAAAGGAAACTAGAACATGGTACAAATTGCCTTGATGACCAATGTGACAATCAGCACTCCAGAGACATGCTTAACGCCAAAAACCAATGTTAGCAAAAGAAGCAAATCCTGTCTCAAATACTTGATCAATTCAATCAATCTTATACCTTTGATAACACATTTTTGTCATACCACCTGCTTTCTTTTCTCGAATGAGGATACAATCTTCCTCTCCCAACCTCCACCTGAAACAATGTTTAGGTACCATGAGCACGCCACTCAGAGGCAAATTAACATATAATTGCATAAGAAGATGCGAACGCGCAAAAAGGTGAGTTACGACAATTTTTCCTAATTGATCATAAATAAAGATCTTGCAGAGGTTACCATTTAATAAAATACAAGTGATCAACAGAATGTATACTTTGTGTCAGAAAGATGCTTTACATTCTCATGACATAATCCATTTCGTTACCAGGTAAACACAATTGGAAGAAATCTGTTAGTAGGCTTCTACTCTATCATCACACTCTTTGCGAAGATTCCTAGGCTGGTCGACATTGTATCCTCTTAGGACCATGAGATGATATGCCAACAACTGCACCCCAAATGTCAAAGCTCATGTCCAACGGATTAGAAAAATCTAGTAAAACGAAACAGGCTATTTGAAAGGAATAACAAGAATGCGAAAATACTATATAAGCAATGAATGAATAAACAAATAAAAACAGCAAAATGTTAAGGCTCAATCAATAAAATTGATTTCTTTTATTTTTGTTGATACTTAAAAAAAAAAAACTCTCTTTTAGAACTAAATGCTAAATCATGGAGAGAATTTTGGAACTCTTAATGCAAAAACAAACAACGAGAGCATAAAACAAATCAAGGAAACAGAAAGCTACATGCTCCCATCCAGCTCCACCTATCTATATCATAGCTTCATCTTCAGCAAATTATAACGCATTCAACAGAGTAGGAAAAAAAGATGCTGCATCTTGGCAAGCATAGAAAACTATTGGAAGTACTCTGTACCTGCAAAGGAACCATATTGACTACAGGCTGAAGACAGTCCGCCACCTGAGGAACTTCAATGACTCTACATGCTCCACAAAGAGACACAGCTGCAGCATCTGTGGCATAATTGTAACCTGTGCCAAACATGAGAAGTGACTGCTCTGCAATCAGTAGCTTAGCAAGATCCTTCATTTCCTGGTCAAGCTTCAGCACCTCTCTAACTTTGTCTACAAGATATTAACAAGGGATTTAATGTTTCATACAAAAGATTTATCAACATGAGTTTAGAAAGAAAAGGCACATCCAACAGAAGTTCAGAAATTGTGAAGGTGAGATAGGAATTGACACATATTTGGAAGGTCAAAAAGACAATCAATTATTGCTTCTCTTCTCCAGAAATTGTGAAGGTGAGATAGGAATTGACACATATTTGGAAGGTCAAAAAGACAATCAATTATTGCTTCTCTTCTCACTTGGTTAGAAATAGCATCCCCTCCAATTGCTAAAGCTAACATAGCCATAACAACTATTTGACTATATGCCTGCTCAAAAAGCATATCTGTAAATCAATTTCATGAAAAAAAATAAAAAATAAAAATAAAGACAAGAAAACCTTGAAGAAGAGAGGACCATTTCTGCAACAGAATGTCAAAAGGTGCTCTCACGTTGGTGCTTGCCACGCCTATCTCAGCACCAGCATTTATATGGACACCACCACAATGTGTATTGCTGGCAATTGCACTGCCAACAGTATTAGTAATTCCGACACATAATGCACCATTCTGGAGAGCATATTCCAGTGCATGTAAGGTATCTGCTGTTTCACCAGACTGACTGACAAATGCTGCTGTATCTTCTCTATAAATTGGGCCTTGACAATCCAAAAGATCACTTGGAATTTCCATTGTCACAGGAATTCCTGTTTTGAAAGCAAGCAAACAAGAAAAGAGTTGGTAAAAATAAATTAACATCTCCAACCCACATAAGCTATCATTCACTACTTGCCTGAAAGTTCTTCCAAGATGTGCCTTGCAGCTAAAGCAGCATTATAACTCGTACCACAACCAATATAAACAATCCTCTGGCTCCTCCTAATTGTCTTGAGATGATCCTTCAATCCACCCAGAAGGACAGTCTTAGCTTTGCAGGTGCCTCCACGTAGAAGTCTGCCCCTCATTGTGGTTGTTAGGGATTCTGGCTGTTCATGAATTTCTTTCTGCATATAATGTTCGTAGTTTCCTTTATTTATTTGTTCAACTTCCATCTCGAGAACAGAAAGTGCATGCTGTACAGATGCTGGCCTGGAGAGTACACCGCGTTTTCCTTTGTCACCATCAAACTTTAAGATAGATACCCCTCCATCGTGATGCAACCAGCATTAGTAGAATAAATTCAGCATTTGGCTTCTCATGAGTCACTACGTTATCAAAATACTCTGGAAAGAAACGATCATAGTCATCAGCCCTCGATTGAGGTGATATAGCAGGACTTTCCGCATCAAAGTTCACCTCCCATGTAGGCAACATGCTCCTCCAATGGAAAAGGACAAGACTGCTCTTCACCTACATGCAAGAAGTCAAGCCAAATAGAATTCTGGCGACATTGAGCTGAAAGGTTCTCGGTACAACTAAATAGGTGGTTAGTACTGGTGATATTAAGCATATTTTACCATGTTGCTACGCAGTCCGACGGTATATTCACAAATTGATACTGAGACGAAATCGATAGAACTCACATTGAAGTGAAGTACCCCCCACCCCTAAAATTTTAACAACTAAGATACATTTGGTCAATCAATAAAACATAAAATCAAGAGACAGATAAGGCAGCCTGTGCCATAAAGGTTAAGAATACACATAAATTCCTTAAAACAACTATGTAATTACCTTCAGATCAACAACTTCATTATCTTCAATGACCAGAACTGTTCTAGTGTGCTCAACCAGAGCATTTGCATCACTCGCTAAAAACAGTTCCCTGGGATTCCCATTCTGCAAAGGGTACTTATCATCATGAAATAATGATCCTATGCTTAATTCTTCCGTCAATTCCTGAATGAATTAATAACTATGTTACAATTATGATAAATTACAAGACAAACAAGAATTTTGTCAACTAAAATGCATAGGTAAGACATAAACAGGAATGGACAACTACACATACGAATAAAGAAATCCTAAGACTAAGCTACAGTTGACGCATCGTGGAGACCTAAAAATGAAGTAAGAGTTCAACAACATAGACAACCACAAGCTTTTCTCAAACTTATCGTATCATGACCAAAAATATGTGCCATGGTAGACAACAGTAACAATGCTATTCCAATTCCCGGTTCTAATAGGAAATTAATGTGCATCCAGCTTAGCATTTCTAAGGCACTCTAAGACCCAAAGTAAAAACTCAATATACTGTCTCCACCAAGCAAAACAGATGCTATTCAACTCTTTGCAGAAACATTGTATCATAAGAAACATTTGATTGAACTATGGTTAATAGCCTGAGTTCTAGAAGAACATACATAGCATAGCTTTTAGTGAAGCTGAAAGGACACAAAGCAACTGAAAATAGATAATGATTCATGAGATGTGATCAAAAGCAACTCATTTGCAACAAGTACCACCCAAGTTTTAAATGGAACTTACTTTGACTTCCAGTACAACTTGACTAAATGTGACAGTCGTGTCACCTGCAGTCCAAATAATATACCATTCATAAATAAAATGTCACTGAACATTGTGCTCTAGGGTAAAGTAACACGATAGCACACTTCCAGACACAAAGCAAATTATGTGGAATATGTATATATGATGAGCACAATCCCATTGGTGGTCATATTGCCAGTCAATTTACTACAAGCAAACAACTGGAGAAATAAAATCAACTTTTGCCCAAAATGATGTCATTCATACGCTAAGGCTGCGTTTGTTATTGTTTCTTTTTTCTGTTTTTAAACAACTTTTTTGTTTTTTTGTTCCTGGGAACAAAAAAGGAACAGAAATGCGTTTGTGTGCGTTTTTGTTCCAAAATTATTTTTTTGTTCCCGAAAACACATCCGAATGTAAAACAAGAAACAAAAAAAAAAAGTTGTTTCTTGTTTCGAAATAAAATTTAAGAACACTTTTCTTCTTCTCTCTTTTTTTCTTCTTTTTTCTTCTTTTTTTCTTTCTTTTTCTTTGGCCGGTCGCTGGCCTTGGCCATGGCCGGCGACGCCGTCGAGGCCGGCGGCCTCGCCGGAGCCTCGCCGGGGCTAGTGAGCCTCACCGTGGCTGGGCGAGGCCGCCGGCCCTCGTCGGTCGGGCCGGCCATGACCGAAGCCGGTGACCGGCCAAAAGAAGAAAAAGGAAAAATAAATAAGAAAATAAGAAAGAAAATAGAAAAATAAAATAAAAATATTAAAAAATTAAAAGAAATAAAAAAATTATACAAATTTACCAAACGTGTTTCTTCATTTTTTATTCCCGAACAAGTTTACCAAACGCGTTTTTTTGTTCAAAAATTCCTAGAACAGAAACACTTTTTTCTATTTCTGTTTTCTGGAACAATTTTAAACAGAAACGTTACCAAACGCACCCTAAAAGGCTGTTGCAGAATTAAGTATCCATTTACTGAGGCCCTACAGAAAGGAAATGAGTCACCAAAAAAATTTGTTTTAAGATCTGAAGCCCCTACACTTGTTGGGAAAAGTACTGGCGCAACATGGGCCTGACATACATAAACGATACTTTCAACAAAAGATGACAGAGATGTTTTACCCATCATGGCTCTTTAGTGTTTACAAAGAGTTGAACAGATTTCCAACACTACAACCATCATATAATTACACGAGATTCAACTGAAAATCTATAGATTAATAATATAGCTTGAATTGGAAGATTGTTAAGCAAAAATTAAAATGATCAACTTCAACTTTTTAATTTCAGTGTCTCTTGAAATTGTGTTGACTGAGGTTTCCTTTTCTTCACACACAAATTCAGTAAGAAGCTCATTAAAATGCAATGATGATCTTCATTGCATATAGGCTATTACCTGAATCTTCATTAGATTTATCAAAAACGTACTTGGCAAGCTTAGGAATCACTTCGGTGTCGATGTATCGATTCAAATGTGAACCCATGTCGAATTAGCATTTGCTTTAAGACCTGCAAATGTAAACGAAAAGGTAAGAACCTTAGAAGAATCTACCGGTAAAGATTTTTTCGTTACTTTTAAGCTACAGAGAAATACCATTGAGATTGTACAGAATTTTACAGACTCATCACAGAGTAATATTTAAATTAGGAGCATATCATATAGTTCTTTTAGGAAAGCCTCTTGGTATCTGAAAATGCTTCTCACTGGGGTAAAATGAGGTCCATAACCTGTTGCAAGGTTCCTTATGGTACACAGGATATTTGCTGCTAATGATCCACACTTCAAGCTGCATGTGCTCTGTGAAGCCTTCAATGAAAGGTCCATGATAATATGTCAGAAGGATGAGCCTTGCCCCAGTTTATTATTAACAACGACTAAAGTGGCCTATTCATAAGACCCCTTACTAGATCAATCAAATAAAGCTTCATTGATTGAATCAACTTCTCCCTCTAGTCAGCAGCTATGCCTTCACTCACATTCTAAGAAAGAGTAGTTGTCTAGATTAAATACCTCTAAGATGCATAAACTGATTTATGGCATAAAATCATCCAAACACAAAATATGATCTGCGATACCTCAGGAGATGTAAGCATTACATTGTCATAATGTTACAAATAATCAATGACAGGGATCTACTTTCGGTCTACATGAAAATTTGAAAGCTAACTCACCTCAAAGGTGAAAGAAAGCTTTCATAATTTATATAGCAAAATGCAACCTGAATATAAATAAAAAGTATACTATAGTCCAAATAGTTGCCAGTTAAGCCTTAACCAACCCATGATTAGTGACGACCCCATTGTGTACAACCAAAAACTCATTTTCAGCATCGGAGCTCTGAGGATGACTATTCCTAGGAGCAGGCACTCCATGAGTCGCTGACTGTGTGTGCACTATTCTGGCATGAGTAAGAAAAGATTCCTCCAAATTCAAGCCTGTGGCATCAACCTCTGATGATAACATAATCAACAGTGAGTTCCTTGAACTTGGTTGAGGAAAACTAAAAAGCCAGACTTGAAATATGGAGATGTCAAATAATCCATCACACAAATATAACAAAGTAGAACGGCCACACAGAAGTTTCGTTTAACGGAATAAACAAGAAAAATCCTACACGAAAATACATTCCTAGTTCGAAGGTGTTGAGTAACGCATGCACCCATATAAAACTGCAACATTTAAACCAGTGGAGCTCCCTTGAATTCACAAATGAGGCACAATAGTTTGAATGGCACAAATGGATTCAAGGTGAATACATGTGGTCTATGTAATAATATTTCCTTCAATCCAAAAACTGCATTTAAACTTGACAGTGAACATGTGGACACTGCTTAACATTCCTCTATCTCCCAAAAAAAAAAAAATCCTAATGCTGCTCGAAACGAAAATACCCTCAACTTGTATTTTTGCCAAATTAATTTCTAAGAGAATCTCGGAGAAAAGGTGGACTTACACACCTCAATGAGCTTTGATTATGTCCAGCAACTATTAGCAACAAGGTTAAACTTTCACCCCACAATGAATATCTAGTTTCACCCAGAAGCTCAGGTATTAAAACAACTTGTAGTGAGTTAAGAGTTTAGATAACGTCCACCACCATTAGCAATAAGGTTGGTCTCGATTAAAGTCCCACTGAACAAAGGCCAATTTCATCGTCACGACGCTTCCACCTCTCTCTTCTTATTTCCTCTTCCCTTATCTTAGCCAAGCAACTGTGTTACTTCACCAGAATCAGAAAGCCAAAGAAGAAAAGGCAGCCCTTTGGACTATTGAGCATTTTTCTGAATAGAAACAGCAGAATGATAAAAGGGCGTGTCTTTCTGTTCCAGTCAAAAGACGCTCTCCAGCAGTGCATTCTGACCATGTGGACGGTTTCTCTCGAAATTAGGGACAAAATGACAAACGACACAGCAGGTCTAACCGCAGAAGCGGCAGAACAACGTCCTTTAACGAGGACAAACATAATAAATTAACTAAAAAACAAAAAAGAGAGACCGAATCGGATCGAGGAGATGAACTGTATCCGAGGTGCGCATGAAAATCATATGTAGCGACCATGATCGGCAAAGCATAACAGTAAACTCCCATAACTAATCAGACAAGCAGGAAACAAGAAAAACGAAAAAGGAGAGACCTTTTCCACGAGAATCATGTCAAGCGGGGCAGATAAACAAAACGGGGCAATCAATCTCCAAATCAAACGAGAAGCATAATATATAAGAAAGCTTCGTCAGATCACAAGGCGAGCGGGAAATTCGAGCGCGAGAAGGGGAATTGGGGGGTATACCTAGGTAGACGGATTTGACAAGGGACTCGATGTCGCCTTCCTGGCGGAAGACGAGAGGCGGGAGGGAGACGGAGGAGGAATCGATAGAGACGCCGGCGGAGTCGTAGCCGCGGGGCTGAGGCGACGGAGGCCCTGAAGAGGACCTGGAGGATGTAGCTCCTCTCCCTCTTCACATTGTAGTTCAGGCAGGCGAATATGCCGCACGTTTCTCCCCTTCTTCCCCCTTCGCCTCCCGCACCCGCGTCCGCCTCCTCCTTCATGGCTGCCGGAGCTCCGACTAAAAAGTCCGCGAGAGGGAGACGGAGACGGGGAGAGAGAGAGAGAGAGAGAGAGAATTAGTCAGAGATGGAGATCACTTCTGACCTGCGACACGCTCTACTTCTTCTTCTTCTTCTTCTTCTTCTTCTTCTGCTTATTCGTCTTCCTCGGAGGATGGAAGGATGATGATCGACGACGATTCGTCAAAGAGGTGGTCGTATCGCCACCAACGACCTGTGCCCGAACGAGATGAAAACGAAAAATTTAATGCTGATGTGGAAATATAAGAGAGGATTTTCAGATGGGTCACTCTCCTCACCGAGTGGATAAGGATCATGCTGATGTGGTGGAGTGCGGCCACGTCCTCAATCGCGAGATCGCAAGGATCACGCGGGAGGCTAACGTGAAAAGTTAAGGGCGTTAAAAATTGATTTTTCTACTTTTACTCCTAACCAAGTTTTTAAATAAAAATACCCATTTGATAATCTTATAATTTTTTTTTTGAAATAAAAACCTCATTTAATAATAACACGAAATTTCTCTCTCATGAGTGATGATAGGAGGCGGCCAACGTCCAATGGGTAATCGGCAATCGGCGATGACCAGCGGCTAGTGACTGGTATCTAGCGTGCGGCGGTGTGCGGGCAACTAGCAATGTGTGGCCGATGTTTGACATTTGGTGAGAGGTGACAAGAGCGAGCGGGCGCGTCTAGTAGCTGACGATCGATGGTAGGAGGCGGGCAAGCGACGTTCGGCAACTAGCAACCAACAATGGGGTTGCTATGAGTGTCGAACATTCAATGGTCAGCGGCCAGCATTCAACGTCTCACAGCTGGTGGCATGCGGCGTCTAGCAGCTCGACGCGTCTAGCAACAAGTGATAATAAGAATAAACGATAAGAAGAGTTTTCATTTCTCACATTTCTTTCAAAAATAGAAAAAAAAAATTAGTTTTGATTTTTGTCCAAATCCATTTTTGATTACCAAACATTTTTGTTTTAAAAATGTTCAAAGCACAAAAATAAGGAAATAAAGAAATATAATGGTTATCATTAGCATTCTAAGTGATCGACTATCTATATTGTTCTAAAAAACAAAATGTGTGAATAGTTTTACCAAAAACTTACATTACATTGCTGGGAATCCGAATGAATTAGAGAAATCATGTCATAATTCTTACACAAAGGTCATCTTATGCTTGTATTTTGCTTTTAACCGGATACATGATTCTGCATGCATAAGAAAAGAGGAATAGATCGTTTGGCGTGCCATTTAGAATTACCGGTGCAAGTCACTCGCCAATGGCGGAGACATCTTTTTGAAGAAGAGGATCAAAACTATTTACCCAGAATAAAAAAATAAAATAAAATAAGGAAAAAAGGCCTTCTCCATTTTGTAGCGAGGGTTGTTCGAGAGTTGTTCGTGGGCCTTGGCCCTTCTTTTAGGCCCATTTTATTCTTCCAATCTTTAACATTTGCTAGCCCAATAAGGTGAATGAGCGTCCATCGATTTTCACCAATTAGCCGTGCTGCGCTTGTTCTTCAATGTCTAAGGTCGTCTTCATATTCCTTTTTGTTTTATTTTACGCCATCATTTTTTTCTCTTACACCTTAGATTAGAAATGAGGCAAAATCCCATTTTTTCACTATTTTTATTTCATATTGATAATTACTTTTAATATTCTCCCCCACAATTGCAAAGTACATCAATTTGTCTCGTAGTGATTTCATTGCAATTATCTAAACGTGATTCGGCGGAGTAGAATAAATGAAATCTGAATATATCTCCAGTCAATTTTTGCCATCTAGAAAGGTGCTATAGAGGTTTGAAATTTCATTTTCTTCATTGTAGAAGGTACGGTCAATTTTTATTATAAAGATTTGAAAGGAGGACGAAATTACACACTACGCTCATTGTGTTTCTCTTATTGAGGAGTATACTTGTCGTTGTGTTTTGATTGTAAAAAAATTAAATCTTCCTTTTACACATTCACATTTCCATAAAAATCGCCTACCCATAAATATTTTTTAATTCTTTTCATTTACTTTAACTCCAGCGATTCTCTATTTATCTATTTTTCCTTTATAATTTTTTCCTGATAAATATAAAAATCCCTGCCTAAACTAAGATGTCCATTCGCACAGTTCTCCCAATTAACTCAACACCAAAAACTACACCCATCAAATCCCTATAAACCCCATATCCAGATCCGAATAGGGAAAGAGGTAATTGTGCAAACATTTGGCGTGCAATTCTAGCCACGGATAGGGCTCCTTGAGGTGGAGATTGCAGTGATGCGCCGGAGAAAGCAACTAAATGGGAGCGAAGGCGAGAGAGTGAATTTTGAAAAGGAGGGGGTTGGGAGAGTCTTCTTCAATGACAAACGGAGACCCAAAATTTTGGTATATTAGGAGGGTCTAACACCGTTTAAAATTTTAACTTTACCTCCGATTCCAATTCTACAATATTTTTATTTTATTTTTTTCTCTCATAAAAAATCCTCAACTTTTGATCTTGTTCTAATTCTATCCTAAATTGATTTTTGTCTTATAGAAAAATCACCACATTTAGATCAAGTATTGATTTGACCCTAATTTTTTTTCATAAAAAATCACAAACTTTTACTTAAACCCCATATTGGTCACCATTAATTCTCTGTCCAATTGCCATTAGTGATGTGCCATTTCATGTCATTGCTAAAAAAATTTCCTACAATTTCACATCTAAAAATATATTTTTTGGAGACGAATTTTCATATTAGTCCAAACAACGTCTTATTGGATATGGCATTAACTAGGAAAAGTAGGGTTGACTTTTGTCAATTGTTCTCACTTTTAAGAGAGTCTTCCATCCATCTCACAAGGGATCTACGATTTTGGGCTCGGTCTTCAATCTCACGTGCTTGTGAATCTTCAATTTTTCGCAATCGGAGAGCTCAAGCTCGAGACGCTCGCATTGGAGAAACTCAGGCTGAGGACCCTTGAAAAGTTGGCTCGAGAATTTTAGACAGGGTTAATGGGGTAGATTTATGAGACAAAAATTTTAGGGAAAAATTGAGACTGGACCTAAAGTTGATGGTTTTTTATTAGTCAAGAAAGATTTGAGGGTAGAGTTGGGAGTGGACCTAAAGTCGGAGGACTTTTATGAGACAAATAGAATTTATGATAAAATTGGGAGCGAACCTAAAGTTGGCGGTCTTTTAGGCGCAGATGACAACCATTCTGCTAAAAATAGTTTAATGGAAATGATTTTTCATTTCATTTCTAGAAGAGTTTCTAAGAAAATAACCATTTGATAATGACGCAAAATTTCTACTCTAAAAATAGAAATTCGTTGGATAACGACACAAAATTTCTTCCTTTCGGACGGCGGCGGCGGCAATGACCTTTAATATAAAAATAAAAATAAAAATGATTTATTAACAAAAATAAATAAATAAATCATAAAAAATAAAATAAGAATATCATTTTATTTTAAAATAAAAATATCCTTAAAAATAAATTTATTTATTTTATTTATTCTATTTTATTTTATTTTACGAATAAATTTATTTTAAAATGAATAAAAAATTTTAAAAAATTATTTGGCAAAATACTCAAGACAAATAAAAATAATTTTATTTTAATAAAAATAATTTATTTTTATTTATCATAAATAAATTATTTTTAATAAATTTATTTTTAATAAACTAAAAATAAAATGATAAATAAAAATAATTTATTTATTTTTAATCTATTTTAATAAATTTATTTTTATTTTTAAATGAATAAAATGAATTTTTTTATTTTTATTTTTAATAAAATGATATTTAATTAAATTTATTTCGATTAAATTTATTTATTAAAAATAAAAATAATATTTATAATAAAAATAAAAAATAAAAATGAATAAATTATATTTTTATTTTTATTTATTCATTTTTAAGGATTTTTTAAATTTATTCGTAAAAATAAAAATAAATATCATTTTATTTATTCGAATAAATTTCATTTTAAAATTAGGGTTGGGAGAAATAGAAATTGATTTTAGGAGAAATCAAAAGTAGAAAATTTCTACTTCGATTTCTTCACTTGATTATTTCGGAATAAAACCTATTCCGAAATAGAAAATTTGATAAAGATTATCAAACAGTTTTTGTTAAATTTGTCAAATAAAAATCATTTCTAATGAAATTTTGGTTATCACGCACCCTTAGGGTATCAAGCCTATTATAGAGAATTTTAAAACTATCTTGGTGAGGGGTGGGTTCAGGTGTCACGCCACCGAGTAGAGATTGGAGAGGAAAAATGCTAATGACGAGGTGAAGGGCAAGTCCCTTGCAAAGTTGCCCGCAAATCGAAAGTCCCTCCGTCGAAGGGGGCCGAAAGCGGATAAAGCAAGAATCGTCCACCGTGACCACTGGGAAACTTGTTGACCATAAAAGAGCCCACCCCACCCCCGCCCGTTCCAAGTACAAAACCCTGTGTCGGATGTGCTTCCTGCTCGAGCCAATCATCCTCTGCATTGGACCACCGATGCTCTAGAAGCCCACCACGATGCCGCCCGGCGGTCGTCCCCACACAAACGCCCAAGCTTCCCCTGACCTCACTGCCCTCCACACCATCGTTGCCTTTCTTGTTCCAGTGCTGGTGAACCTCGTCCAGGTGAGATTCCAAGGGAAACACGCGTCGCCATTCGACACCCACCCTCTCTCTCGCCACCTCTCTTGCAGTTTTCTCTCCTGTTCTACTGCACATCGGCGCTCGTTGCTCACCTGTCGTTGGCTCCCGATTGTTGTGCCCGAGCGTTCCCCATCCGCATAATGCTCGCCGCCTCGCTCTCGGCGGCTTCCTTCATGTCGTTGTTGGTCCGGCGTCCCTTTCGCTCTTTCCCCTATCTCTTGTCATTCGTGTTGCTTTCCATGCTCCTCTTGTCTATATCGTCCGCCTGTTCCGTCTTTGCCGACCGGCAGCCCCGCCGCTCTTCCTTGTACAATCAGGATGCGTGTACTTCATGCCGTAATTGGGAATCGGTCCAAGATGACACGGCCCCGGATGTCCTACAAGGTGCCACCACCAACACATCCTCGGAAACGACTTCCAGATCTGCAACCATGGCTCCAGTGACAACGGCTCATCCATGGCCTCGAGTGACAGTGGTCGACTTGTAGATCTGCAACTCCTCCAGCCAGTTCTCTCCTTGGACTCGTCGTTGGCAACTCTGTCGGTGGCGATGGCGGAGCGAGAAGGGGAGGTTAGGCTCGAGATGGCCGAAGATGGGGGAAAGTGTAGATGGGGGAGAAAAGTGACTGCAAGTTTTATTTTGTTTAATTAAATTGACATTAGTAAATGTGTGTCAAATTGTGATTGGTTTAAGTTGAAAAAACACACAATTGCAAACCGCCGAATATTTTCTCCTGAAAAGCGAAAGAGGAGTCGGGATGAAAAATATCAACACTGCATTGGACGACAATTAACAGCACCGATAGGAGCTTATGGTTTTGCTTTTGTTGGAATCTAGGGAGAGCCGATTTGTATATTCAAAATATGATTAAAGAGTAAGTGCATTAGAAGTTCTAAAAGTTATTGTGAAAATTCACTTAAGTCTTAAAACTTTCACAAAGTGCAATTAAGTCTTAAAATCTTTTATGAAAATTAATCGAGTCCTAAAATTTTTAAAAAATATAATCAAATCTTAAACTTGTCAAAAAAGTGTAATTAAGTCTCAAACTTTTCAAGAAGTGCAATTTAGTCCTAAAATTTTCAAAAAGTGTTATCAAATGAAGGATTTGATTTGATCAATTTGATAAGTTTTAAAACTTAATTGCATTATCTAAAGGTTTTAGGACTTGATTGCATTATTTGAAAATTTTAGGATTTAATTACACTTTCATGATAAGTTTGAAGCATTGATTGCACTTTTTGAAAGTTGTATAACTAAATTACATTTTATTGACAAATCTTAGGATTTCCAATGCACTTATCTTTATGATTAATTAATAGAATGGACTTCTTCGGAGCAAGTTGACATTGAAATTCTTCCCATTCAAATACATGAGGCCTCTTCATGTCTACAAGTTGGACTATATATGGATTCAAATATCATACTAACAAAGGAAATAAGAATAGAGAGAAGCCCTTAGAGCAATGGAAGGGAAGAGCAAGAGACCTTCCTTTTTTGAAATTTTTGAGAATGCCAAGAGGAAGCTGTGGGAGGGAGAAGGAAGAAAAGTTCCATGCCCTAATAGCATTGTAGAGGAGAGAGAGAGAGAGAGAGAGAGAGAGAGAGAGGGATACGGTGCAGCCTAGGAGAGAGAGGGAAGAAGGGTAGGGAGAGGAAAGGGACGCAAAAATTTTCAATGGGGCCACACATCCACACGATGCTTCGTAAGTGGTCAGAGGACCACCCAATTTGTTTTCAATCCTGTAGTCTGGGACCACTATTTATTTTTTAGGGTAAGTATATTAGAAATCCTAAAACTTGTCATGAAAATGCAATTGAGTTCTAAAACTTTTAAAAAGTGCGATTAAGTTCTAAAACTTGTTACAAAAGTTCAATCAATTCCTAAAACTTTCAAAAAGTTCAATAAAGTCCTAAAACTTGTCTTAAAAGTACAATGGAGACCTAAAACTTTCAAAAAGTGCAATAAATGAAATAACTTAAATTAAACCACTTTGATAAGTTTTAGGACTTGGTTGCACTTTTTGAAAGTTTAAGGACTTAATTGCATTTTCATGACAAATTTTAGAATTCCCAATACACTTATCCCTTATTTTTTCAAGCTGGTTGTCACACCTCAATCCTTGAGTGACGCACCCATCGCTCACCTAGTTGATTTAATAGCAACGTCCCAAGATGCATCGCCAACCCATTCATTTTTTTAATGTGCATGCGGAAGCATAAATGAAATCCCCAGACAATAAAACAATGGGATAGGAAATTAAGACTCAAAATTTCAAACTTTAAAACAACCACACTTATATACATTGCAAACCATAGTGCAAATATATACAAAGTGAACTATTAAGCCAAGTCTTAATCAAAACAAGTTCAGAAAGTCAAGTCTGCAGATAGGGGTGGGGTTTTCAAATCTCCTTTGAGTCATCCTCCTCGATGATCTCTCATTCTTCTTCACTTTAGCTGGAGCCTACAACTAAGTACACTGGAGAGTCAAAATCGCCCTCAAGCTTAGGATCCTTCATATCCACCACTGATCCACCCTTAGTATCTGCTGTTCCCTTTTCGAACACAACCTCCATCACATACAGAGGTATATCAGATTCTGGCACCGGACCCTCTCTACATCCATCATTGTAATGGCGATACCACGCTCGGTATTCACGGGGCACATTTTTGGGTAAGCTCGTATCAACCCAAACGCTGGATTTCACCAATACTTACTCTAACCCTTCTAGGTGTCCGGTCATTGGAATGTGATAACCCACTTCTATAAACTTCTTAGGCTGACCAAACTGCTTGGGAAGAGCTGGAGGTGCTGTCATCTATGGACTTGAAAGGTTATCCTACAACGGGGTGAGACGACATCTTAGTGAGTTACACCCCCTAAAACCCGACTAGGAAGAAAATACGCTCTAAGGGCTGCCTATGCACAATCACGAGTCAGAGGACTTACCTTGGCCTCGATTTTCTTCCTGCAAGTCAATAAAATTCACAATTTTTCAATCAAGTCGAATCATCGATCAATTGACTTAGTCGATTCCATGTTATCACGACATTCACATGATCAATTCCATTACTCACTTCAGCTATAAATCTCAGCCTCACTCGGGCACGACCTACTAAATCTTCAACGGCGAACCACGGCCCAATGGACACGATCTTTATCAAGTGGTAAATCACGGCCCAAGGGGCACGACCTCTATCAGGTGGTAAATCACGTAACCCATAACATCCCACGACTATTCAATCACGGCCCACGATATTGCACTTCGCAATTAAATTCCTCAATTTCATAATAACTTGGCCTAATTTCTTTGTATCAAAGATACTCCATAAAAATAGTCATGTGTGGGTACACGGTCGGCCTTAGCCAAAATACAATAATTTCCTTTCCATAAATCCCACCATTTTATATGGTCCACCAAAATATTTTTTGCGTTGTAAATCGACGCTCGGTGATTTTCCAATCAATTACTGAAATTAAAACACTTTAGGAATAAAATCCTAAAATCACAATCACATCAATTCAACGCAAATTAGGGCTCAATTAAATAAACAAACCCCACCATAGTGATCCGCATAAAATTCCGATCACCGACTATCCCGGTCTAATTTTCCGAAAATAATTAATTAAATAAATAATTACGGAAAATATTAAATAAATGCTAATAAATCCAACTTAGGCCCGTAATGCCTAATTGAACGCTAGAACGGACTTGGAAAATTTCAGAGTCACTCTAGATAAATACTAGAGTTCGTCTAGGCCCTAATTGCACTAACTATCGTCTTAACATGCATCGGTAATTAATTAAATTCATTGATCTAAACCAACTAACCACATAATCCATGCTTAACCTAAACTAATCAACCATTCATCGTCATTAACCTACTAAGCGAGGATTAGTGAGTTAAACTCACTTGTTCGGCAATTTGATCGGTGCAAATCAACGAGGACGCGACGGGGCTCAATTCTCTCCAAAGCGGGCCTAGCTTTCGGGGTCCGAAACACCTCCAAAACGAGCCTAAGATGTTGCTGGAAACCCACACTTTTTGCTTTTGTTTTGGGCTGAGAAAGAGGGAAACCAACTTGGCTTGAGGCGACAACGGGTTGAGGAAAGTTGAAGGGGCCAAATCGAGTCTAGGCGGGACTCGGTGGAGCTCGAACGGTGGCCGGCAGCAGCTCACGGCAGTCCAGGAGGCTTGCTGGGTGGCGGAACAGGCGGGGTTGATCTCGGGGTCGCGCAAATGGGCGCGATGCGGCGGTGGCATTCACGCGAGGCGGGGGCGGCAAACGGCGATGGGTGGTGGCGTGCGGCGGCTAGCTAGCCTTGGCGACTTCTCCTAGCTTGCTGAGGGCATCAAGCAGCACAATGAAGGGGGAGTGGAGGTTGGCCAGCCAGCTGAAGGAGAGAGGGAGAGATAAGGGAGCAAAGGGCTTACTAAGCCTTGGCCTATCTTCTTGTCCCCTTGACCATCCACCACCACCAGCTGCATCCCTAGGCTGAAAATCAGCCACCAAGGCTCCATCTATAGGACTTAAAATGGTCCATAAGTCCTAGGTGGTGGGGAGGCTACAAATTTCACAAGATTTCCCCCTCAATTGGACTTTAATATCTCTTTGAATCATCCCAATTTGGCCCTAAAAAATTCAATCAACACCTCACCGATCCAATTAGTATTTTTCCTCACCAATTGATCCCACTTGCATCCCAATTTTGCGATAAAAAATGATCCCCGAAAATTTCTAGACAAAAATGGCCCTACCTCGACTTTTTCCCAAAAAGTCTTAGTTTGCAAAAAAATCTTTTAAGACCGTGTTGACGTTGCTAAAATAATTTGTGACATAACAAAACTTTTAATTTATGAAATCGGACTCAAATTCGTGGTTAATTTCAATTCGATATGATTTTAGCGTGACATAGGCTACCAAGTAGCTTTTAGAAATTTTTAGTGCAAATGACCCATGGTCGATTTCTTTCGAGCCATAATGAACCCACTTGACACATTGGTGACTCTCGATTGTCGTGAAAATTTCAAGAATTCAATTACGGAAACAGGGTACCAAAACGATAGAAAAATCAGTTTAGTGTTGGCCGACGAGAATTTTCCAATTTAGTAGAGTCAACCACGTTTTGCCACACATCTCAGTTGAACCGACCTATCTCTAATCTCAAATCGATTTTTAACTGTGCCGTAATAGCCTTTAAAGATGAGTACGGTCGAGTAGCCGATTCCTGATCGAATTCTCAAGTTTATTGCCTTAAAATCCCTTAATGGCCTCCCCAGTTAATTAGTTATCTCGAGAGTGATCTGAGAATAGCCCTATAGATGCGTCGATGAAATGTCCGATTAATTTAATTGAAAGCAAAAGAATTCAGGATGTCATACTGGTTGTCTAGGTCAGTAGTCCAGGATCTCCCCATATTTTCCCGCAGGCGGAACCGTTTTTAGAGTTAAAAACGCTATAAACAGTATTTCATGATTGACCAATGTTGAGACAGAGAGGAGAGGCGAAGCAGGGATTTTCGAGCCTGCAGGCGGCAAGTAACAATGGCTGAAAAACCATCGCGCACTGAATCTAAGAATTGAGGTGGGCCCTTGTAGATTCAGATCTGCTGGCATTAGCCTCGACCGATACGGACAAATTCGTTCCCAGCCCCACCGGCAAATTTCATGATGCCCGTCTCATTCCATTTTTATTTGGGCGAATGGGATGGGGGTTCGGAGACCAGCTTCCGAACTGCCGAACCAAAACCTCCGCATGCTCCAGAGGAACTTCTTTTTATATTCCTATACTCATTTCATGATTAAATAATGTCGACTTGGAATTTTGCATTTCGGAGGCACTAAACTCTTGGCTTGTTGGAGGGTCTACTTCTTTTTCTCCATGAAGAAACAAATATGCGATGACCATCCAGCGCTCTATAAAGCAGAGAAGCCAGACAAGCTCTGGTTTTGTCATCCAATGTGTGAAGTAGACGATGAATGTAAGAGTTTCGCGGACAGGGGTTGAAAGTTATGGTATGCTATCTTATGTGTGATGTCCCCACCCCCGTTGCATTCGTGACAAGACGACAGTATGGCTATAATGTAACGCTCCTTCGGTCTTAGCTTCACCAAACCGCTGAAGAGTGGCAAGACAATTATAGAATAGATCGAAAATCAGCTAGTGCGTTGCTCAATCACTCCGATATGAAAAAGCAAGATTTGCTCCCACTCTAATGCATTAGAATTTTTCGTGTTCTAGTCGCCCATCTTTCTCTCTAAATACTAGGATTGAGCAGTTACAAGTTTTGTATAAGTACCATCTAAAATCTACCCGTTGGAACATGTTTCTCATTTTCTAGAATTTTTTTCGTGTTCTAGTCGCCCATCTTTCTCTCTAAATACTAGAATTTTTCGTGTTCTAGTCGCCCATCTTTCTCTCTAAATACTAGGATTGAGCAGTTACAAGTTTTGTATAAGTACCATCTAAAATCTACCCGTTGGAACATGTTTCTCATTTTCTAGAATCTAAAACCTACTTTACATACTCTATAACCTAGAATCTACTTTGTTACAGGTTTGAGGGTCGGTTTTATGGTCTACTTAAGTTTCACATTTATTATTAATTGAATAATTATAATGAATTATTACTGTTAAAACTATTATTTGCAACTACAATTCATTGACCATAATTTATATTTAGATACACGAAAGTAAAAGTATTAGTCGTAAAATGGAAGCTCAAACTCGTAGTTCCAGATCATGCACTTATCAATGAACGCTATGAAATATCATAGGATTACGCAAATACATAGACTAAAAAAATTCAAAAACTTATTCCAGATTTTAGGTTTCACCAATCTAGAACCTAAAACCTATTCGTTGAAATAGGTTCTCCAATTTTTGGAATCTAAAACCTATTTTGCATACATTGGAACATAGAATTGGACAAGTTCCATCGGTTCGATTCTCCGGTTCTAGTGATCCGATTTTCAAGTTCCAGATTCTACCTTGAGGCCATACTCACCCTCATTAATTACTTTGAAAATCATTTGTACATAGGACAAAGGATAGTCTAGAAACCTATTACAATTTCCAATGCCACTTGAAATTTTGGATTTATGAATTCTTGATTCCCCACTTTTTTTGGTGCCCTGGTCTCATTTTATACTTCTCCACATCCAATATTTACATTGGATATTCTCTAAGGGGATCAATCTCCAAACTAGTAATTGGACAATCGTTGAGAAGATCAATTATCCATTGAAGTCAATCGATCAAAAATTCCCATTGATTTGATCGCTCATACAATCAAATGTAGATATCCATAAATAGAGTAATTCATTTAGGGAAAGTATCTTGCTTTCAGATCAATCAAAATATCTTATGACATAGATAATCTTGGTCAATCAAAAATCTGATGACAAAAAGCCATACATGATCACAAGCTATAAAGGCATAAAATAAAGTATCTTAGAATAATAATCTTAAGTTTGCGACAAGATTTTTGCTGTAGGTAGTATAAATGTTTTGCTTATATCAGCAATTTCGTTAATATTCAGCTTTCCAGTTGTTTGATGATATTAGACTATGGCCAAGCTTCCAATTATATTCCTTCAGTATTGTACTTTACTGATATCTGGCCTTCAACACATTGCTAATAACCTGTTTATGCCCTGCTGATATCTAGCCTTCAATACTCTGCCAATATTCAGTTTGCGCCCTGCTAGTAATCATGTAGTACGTTGCTGATATCCAAGTAGTATTCTAGTGATGTCCAACTTCCGTAAATTTCTGGTTATATCAAACTTTTGCTGATATTCAACTTCACTCTTAACTTCTATCCACCAATCATTCCAAGCATATTAGCAATCATGACTCTACCTTATTGTTGACCCATTCACGGTACCTCCAAGCTTTACCAAATGTCCTGTTCTTAACTTGTTTACCTTTTACTTGGGTACCTCCAACTTGTATACATCCAATGCTTTGATCACCATTGAAAGAATAATGTATTCCTCATTGTTAGATGACCCTATTAGGACATTATTTACATAACGGCTTGTGCATCTTTCACCTGATTACTCAATTATTAAACATATTGATAGCCTTTGATTATTTTATCATTTTCATAAATAAATAAATATATAAGCCCAAAAGGAATTTACACTAAAAATATTAATTCATCATTTATTAATATCATTCATTGTTTCAATTTGACAAATTCTATTCCAATAATTCATAAGACTTGAAAAAAAAAAAAAAAAAGCAATCTACATTCTAGACTCGCATCTTAGATATTTTAGAAGAGGATAAAAAAAAAACTTAAGGGATGAATTGTGTATCACAGGAAGTGAGTCAAAAGAAAAGAAAAACCGTATTTTCTTCTTTTTTTCATTTATCATTTTTATTATTGTGTTTTATTTTTCCATATATATATATATATATATATATTGACCTCTCATTTATTGAAAGTTTTTAAAATAGACTTTGATATTAGAATCACTTGTTGGAAACTCGTATGTCAGAATTCCAACTCGAGTGTCGAAAAAGTTGACAAGGTGTTGGATTTTTCGACACGTGTTGACCAAGTGTCGGAGAGTGCCAAACTCATGTCAAAATATCCGGCACGACACGGAAGCTCTTAAGAGTACTTCATAGGTTGAGACGGGGAGGAGAGGCGGAGGAGAGATTTTCAAGCCTGCAAGCAGTAGGTAACAACGGCTGAAAGGCCATTGCGCACTGAATCTAAGAATTGAAGTAGGCCCTTGTAGATTCAGTCCTGCTGGCGTTAGCCTCGACTGAAATGGACAGGGATGGATAATCCAAACTAATCTCTCCGTGGCCCACTAGCCGGAGGCCCACTGGCTGGTAGTTTCATAATAACCGTCTATTTCCTTCTTATTTGCACGAATGGGTGGGGCTCTTGAAACCAGCTTCCAAGCTGCCGAACCAAAACTTCCGTACGCTCCAGAGGAACTTATTTTTAAATTCTCGCACTTATGTCAGGTCCGTCAATGTTGACTATGGAATTTTGCATTTTGGAGGCACTAAACTCTTTTGGCTCATTGGAGGGTCTGCTTCTGTCTCCATAAAGAAATAAATGTGCGGAGACCATTCGGCGCTCCATAAAGTGAAAAAGCTAGACAACTTTCGTTTGTCCTCCAATGTGTGAAGCAGAAGATGAATGTAAGAGTTTCGTGGGCAAGGGACGAAAGTCATAGTATGCTATCTTATGTGTGATGTCCCCACCCCCGTTGAATTCACTGCAAGACGACAGTTTGACTACAATGTCACCCACCGTCGGTCTAGCTTCATCAAATTCCCGAAGAGTGGCAAGACAATAATAGAATAGGTCGACAATCTGCTAGTGCAGTGCTCAACCACTCCATTATAAAAAGCAAGATTTGCTCCCACTCTAATGCCTTGGCATTTTCCCTGTTCTAGTAGCCCATCTTTCTATCTGATTACTTTGATAATCATCTTGTACACAGGATAAAGGATAATCTGGAAACTTATTCCAGTTTCCAATGCCGCTGGGCAGTCGTCCCCACAGAAATGTCCGAGGTTGCCCTGTCTCCACTTCCCACCACGCAGTTCTCACCTTTATTGTTCCCATGCTGCTCAACTTCATGGAGGTGAAATATCGAGGGAAACCAAAGTCCCCTTTTGACACCCACTCTTTTACCACCTCTGTTGCCATCTTCTGTCTTCTATTCTATAGCTCATTGGCACTTGTTGCTCATCTATCATTCGCTCCCGCTTGTTGTGCCCAAGCATTTCACATCCTCATGATGCTCGCTGCTTCGCGCTCGGTGGCTTCCCTTGCATCGTTGTTGTTCCAAGGCCCCTTCCGCTCTCTCCCCTAATTGTTGTTATCGGTATTGCTTTCCATTGTCCTCTTGCATGGTCTTGCTCGAAAACTTCACGTGGGTTCAAAACAAGATTGTGCTTATGTCTGTCCGAGTGTCCCGTTTTCGCCAGCTACATGGTGGAAGAGCACGGCCACTTTTGTCTCATACAGTCATGGATAGGCGCTTTGTGCCAGAAATGCCAATTGGTACATATTGACAGAGCTGCAAATGTCCCAAATGGTGCCCGCAACTCGCACACCCTGAAAAGGGAAAAAATGAGTAGGGAAGAAACATATAACAGTGTGTTAGACAAAATAATAGCGTAGTTGGAACTTATGGCTTTGCTTTTTGCTGGTATCTAGTGAGAGTCGCATTGTATCTTGTAACACGATTGACTAATAAAATGAACTCAAGTAACAAAATGTCAATGTGAGAGACCATAAACAACTGCTTTGGAGGGAGTTGACATGAAGATCTTTCCAATTAAATACACAAGTGCCCGCTGTGCCTAGGGAGTGGAACGTTTTCATGGAGGAATACATGCTAATATGCCCATTTGGTCGATTCAGCAGACAGTACAAGTAACCTCAAGAGTATTTCCCAAGAAAGGTATGAACCATGTGGAGTTCAACAACAGTTTGATGAAAATTGCCACTCAAGAGACATTTTCAAGTCAAAAACTGATCTGAGTGAAAAAGCTACATCATGTCTCAGAAACTCGATTGATTCCATCAATTTTGAACCTTTAATAACCATTTTTTTTGTTCCCACTCCTGCTTTTTTTCTAGAATAAGGATGCAATTTTCCTCTTCCCTTCACCAGACTCCTTTTGCATCTCATGATGCAGCAAAAGAGGGAGAATTGTCCAAAAAGTCCTAAACCTTTTGCAGTTTTGCCAATTGAGTCCTAAACCTTTCAATTTTGCCGATTGAGTCTAAACCTTTTGTCGGTTGCCAATTGAGTCCATCCGGTCAATTTTGGCCGGAAAATGTTGACGTGGACGTGGCGGTGCCACGTAGGATGGCCGAGCTGACGTGGATAATTTTTAATAATATTTTATTTTTAAAAAAAAAATTAATTTTTTTTTTTTGATTTTTATATTTTTTTCCTTGGCCTTTCCGGTGGCCGGCCACCGCCACAAGCGACGGCTGACCACCGGCCACAGCCCGCCGGCCGGCCTCGCCCGCCACAGGAGGCCCGGCCGGGCGACGGCGATGCCGGGCGAGGGCCGGCCTCACCAGATCTAGCGAGGGAGGCAGCCCCGGCCCCGGCGAGGAGCCCTCGCCGAGGCTCGCCCTCGCCCAGCGAGCATCGGCCTCGCCTAGATCCGGTGAGGCCGGCCCTCGCCCGGCCGGGCGTTCGCTTGTAGCTAGTGGCCAGCCATCGCCGCCCGGCCGGGGGCGAGGCCGACGCCGCCTAGGCGAGGGCTCCTCGCCCCGGATCGGTGAGGCCGGCCCTTTCCGGGGCTGGGCGGCCTTGCCGCCGCCCGGCCGAGCCTCACCTCGTGGCGGGCGAGGCCAGCCGGCGGGCGGTGGCCGGTGGCTAGCCGTCGCTTGTGGCGGTGGCTGGCCACCGAAAAGGCCAAAAAGGAAAAAAAAAAGGAAAATAACAGAAAATAAAAAAATCAAAAAAATTAAAAAAATTAAAATATTATTTAAAATTGTCCACGTCAGCTCCGGTCATCCTACGTGGCACCGCCAGCATCCACGTCAACATTTTCCGGCCAAAATTGGCCGGATGGACTCAATTGGCAAACTGACAAAAGGTTTAGGACTCAATTGGCAAGATTAAAAGGTTTAAGACTCAATTGGCAAAACTGCAAAAGGTTTATGACTTTTTGGACAATTCTCCCCAGCAAAAGATACTTCAAACAAAGTCCACCATAAGAAAGGAGTCTCCGAATATGGTATTACTTGAGGATAGCTGCACCCTCAAAAATGCTAAATATGATAACTAAAATGTTGGCAATAACCATTTTCATGACCTTTGAAAAAAAGGCACTAATGAACTACATATTGTCTCTAATTTGCATGGCATCCAAGATGAGATTAAGTTGTAGTCATTCTTGCTATGTCAATTATAAAAAAACAGCGATCTGGTACCATGATCACGATTTCAAGGTATAGATTAATAGGTGAATGCATGACAAGCTGTGAATGCACAAAAAGTTGGGTTACAGCAGTTTTTCCTAATTGATTAGAAAAGTACAAGTATTAGTGAATCAACGTGATCGGTAGAATGTAAACTCTGCTGCAAAATCGCTCTATATGCTCATGACATAATACATTTCGCTGCCAGATGAATAAAATCAGAAGAAATTGCTTGTACTTAGTTGTCACATTTTTTGCGAGGTTCTTAGGCTGGATACGCCAACAAGTGCACTCCAAAAGTTAAAAATTATCCCATGTCCAACAAATCAGCAAATCAACTAAAACGAAACAGACCATCTGAAAAGAGGAAACAGTAATGTTAAGGTACTTTATAAGAACAAAATATTTAGAACAACATAATGATAAGGCTCAATCAATAAAATTGGTTTTGTTTGTGCTAGTTGAGACTTAAAAAAAGAATCTCTATAAGAACCAAAAAAAAAATTATAGAGAGAATTTTGAAACCCTTAATCCAAAAATGAACACCAAGAGCATAAAACAAATCAAGAAAACAGAAAACTAAATGCTCCCTTCCAGTTCCACCCCATCTACATCATAGTTTCGCATTCGGCAAGATATGGTGCATTCAGTACAACATTAAAAAAAATAAAAAAAATAAAAAAAAATGTTGCATCTTGGCAAGGCATAAAGAGATTTTCTCTTGATAGATAAGCATAAAGAAATTATAAGTACCCTGTACCTGCAAAGGAACTATATTGACTACAGGCTGAAGACGGTCCTCCACCTGAGGAACTTCAATGACCCTACACGCTCCACCAAGAGACACTACTGCAGCATCCCCACTTGAGCACATGACAATCAGGCGTCATTTCCTGGCACGGAGTTGCTGAATAACTGATTGTTACTTGCTGTTAACATTGATACCTTCAGTTTTAGACCAAATAGGGAATACTGGGATGCAAGTTAACCTATACTACAAAAGCTAACCTGAAGCAAGCATCATGAATAGTAATCAATACAACAGGCACTGTCATCCACTAGAGCCAGAGGACCATGTTTCATCTCACCAGGAAGTATCCGCAAGTATTCCTTCAATGTGCATTAATACCACTTCCTTTACTACTAAAGAACCTTCCAAAGCTGCAGCATAGTTGTATCCCTGCCAAATATGAGAAGTGACTGCTTGGCAATCAGTAGCTTAGCAAGATCTTTCATTTCATGGTCAAGCTTAAGCACCTCTCTAACTTTGTCTACAAGATATTAGTAAAAGATTTAATGCTTCATACAAAAAATTCTCTCAAAATAAGTTTAGGCAAAAAAGGTAGATACAACTTAGAAGTTCAGAAATTGTTAAGGTGAGATAGGAAGTGACACATACTTGATAGGTCAAAAAGACAATCAATTTGTGCTCATTGTCGCCAGAATTTGATGTGGCTTTAACGCACTCTCATAGTTGAGTGAATTTGTCTATTTATAATGCTGCAGCGACGCGCCGGAGAATACGGCTGATTGGGAGCGAAGGGGAGAGAGGAACCACTTTTGAAAAGAAGATGAGAGACAGTCTTGTTCATTGAGGGAGACCCAGGACTTTGAAATATTAGACAGAATTTTCAGATCTGTCCCTGTGGGACGTGGCTCCATATGTCACTCACCGAGTGGAGAGGAATTATGCTGATGTGGTGGAGCACGGCCGTGTCCTCAATCGCAAGATCGCAAGGTGAGGCGGTAGGCTAACGTGGGAGGCTAAGCGATCGGCTGCCAATATTGTTTCTCAAAACGTGTGATCATTACTACCAAGAACTCACATTTTATTACTGGAACCAGAGTGAATTAGAGAAACCACTTCACAGTTCTTTCACAAAGGCCATCTTCCGACATTTGTTTTATTATTTTTGGTATTTTGCTTTTGAACAAAATTCTATGGATCGCACCCGCCCATTTTTTAGTTTGAAGAGGCTAAGAAATAATCATCAAAGCTCTAAGAAAGAACCTTATGGAGCCGAACCCTTTGAGACCATAGAAAACACAACTAAGATAAGAACACAAGTCATCACCCAAGGACCAAAATTCAAAACAAGTCAACAGCAGGTTTGCTAGTAAAATGGGTTCAAGGTAGCAAGTAATTACTCACCAGTGCTGATGAAGTCCTCAACTAATTCTACATCCATATTCCAGCCGCTGACGGGGCTCCTAGAGGTGATGGCAGAGGCGGAGGCAGCAGCGATATGCGGGAGAAAACAGTGGATTGGGAGCGAAGGCGAGACAGAGTGAATTTTGGAAAGAAGAGAAAAGAGAGCTGTCATCAATGACGAAGGGGGGTTGTTGGGCGGGGTTGGTCTAAATACCGTTAAACATTTTAACTTCATCTCCAATTCCAATTCTATGATATCTCTAGTCTAACCTTTTCTTATCTCATAAAAATCTTTAACTTTTGATCTTATTCTAATCTTACCTCAAACTATTTTTTATCTTATTAAAAATCACAAACTTTAAATTCATTCTTAATTTGACCCTAAATTTTTTTGTCTCATAAAAAATCAGAAACTTATACTTAAGTCCCATATCCTCCGTCCAATCGCCCTTAGTGATATGGCTTGCTATAATATTTTCCTAAAATTTCACATCCAAAAAGATATTTTCTGGAGATGAATTTTCATATCAGCCTAAACAACATCTTATTGGATATAATATTTAGGTAAAATTAGAAAAAAAAAATGGGTGATTGTGTTCGATTATTTATACTTTTAAAACAGTCTTCCCTCCATCTCATAAGAAATCTTCGATTTTAGGCTTGGTCTTCAATCTCTCGCGCTTGAGAGTCTTCAATATCTGGCGATCAGAGAACTCACATTCAAGACACTCGCGCCAGAGGCACTTGAGTTGGGGGACCCTTAAACAGTTTGCTCGAGAATTTTAAAGGAAGGGTTAATGGGGATAGATTGATGTGGCAAAAAAGTTTTAAGGGAAAATTGAAACCAGATTTAAAATTGATAATTTTTTTATGTGGATAAGGAAAATTTGATGGCAGAATAAAGAGTGGACCTAAAATTGGAGGATTTTCAAGGTGTCAAGGCTGTCAGAGAGTTTGACCAAAATCAAAAAGAGGCGGTCCAAGAGAATTTGCATGTGCGTGGGTTCACGGTGAGGTGTGACTTCTGCACATGTGACCCGGACAGTGCAATGTTGACGTCTCCCAGCATTTAAGAGCGGTCGCGTGTTTCCCTTAATGCATCTCCAAATGATACCAACGAAGGGGAGGTGGGAAGTTTCCTGTTCCTGTTGCTCCGACATGTCTCCTTTTCTTTGGAACTACTATAAAGAGATCTCAAGTTCTGCTTCCCAGTCTGGCCATCTTTTACCCTAGTCATTTCCATTATCATCCTCTACATAGGACTACGAAATCCTATAGAAGCCAATCCCAATGCCGACCGGCGGTCGCCTCCAAACAAACGCCTTAGGTTCCCCTGACCTCACTGCCCTCCACATCATTGTCGCCTTTCTTGTTCCCGTGCTGGTGAACCTCGTCCAGGTGAAATTCCAAGCGAAACTCGCGTCCCCATTCGAGATCCATCCTTGTGCCACCACTCTTGCCGTCTTCTGTCTTCTGTTCTATTGCTCATTGGCCCTCGTTGCTCACCTGTCGTTGGCTCCCCATTGTTGTGACCCAGCGTTCCCCATCCTCATGATGCTCGCCGCCACGCTCTCGGTGGCCTCCCTCACATCGTTGTTGGTCCGGAGGCCCCTTCACTCTTTCCCCTATATCTTGTCACTAGTGTTGCTTTCCATGCTCCTCTTGTCTATTTTGGTCCAGGTATTCCATCCTCGCCGACTGACAGGCTCGTCGCACTTGCAGTCCACGGTCACAAATGCACGCGCCTCGTCCGGGAATCGGGACCCGGACCTGGACTCAGCCCCGGACCCGGCCCCGGATGTCCCACCGGCTGCCCTCCAGATTTGCAACCGTGGCTCCGGTGAAAGCGGCTCATCCACAGCCACAAGCGACAGTGGTCGACTTGCAGATCTGCAACTCCACCCGCCAGTTCTCTCCTCGAACTCGTCGTTGGCGACTCCAGTGGTGACGGCGGCGGGAGACGGTGAGGTTAGGCTCGAGATGGACCAAGACGGCGGAGAAAGTACAGGTGGGGGAGAAAAGTAATTTTTATTTTGTTTAATTAAATTGACACGTCTAAATGTGTGTCAAATTGTGATTGGTTTGAGTTTAAAAAACCGTATACTCCGAGTTGTGCAGGAGATTATGGTTTTGCTTTTGTTGGTATGTAGGGAGAGAATTGTCCACTGAAATATGATTAATTAATAAATGACTTTTTTGGGGCAAGTTGACATAAAAGTTCTTTCCATTTGAATACATGAGGCCTCTCTGTGTCTACAAATTAGATCTATGGAGTTAAATATCATACTGATAAAAAAAATTAGAACACAATACAATTTGTCTCCAACTACATTTCCCAAGAAAGGTATAAATCAAGAGTTTAACTCACAATTTAATGATTGACGCGACAATCATCACTCGAGAGACATCTTTAATGGCAAAAATCGATATCAACAGTATTAGATACTCGATCGATTCCATCACTCTTGCACACTTAATAACTTGTATTTTCTGTGATACAATCTCCCTCTTCCAAAGTCCACTTGACTTCATTTACATCTCATGATGCAGCAAAAGATACTTCAATCAGAGTCCAACATATAAAAAAACAAAAAACAAAAAAGGGGAGTTCCCTACTAAATGTTAAATACGACAACTAATATTTTTAGAAATAGAACTTTTTCTTCACCTTTAAGATGAAGGCATTGATGAATAATATATTGCTATAAGTTGCACGGCATCCCCGATGAAACTAAGTTGACGTCATCATTGTCATGTCAATCATTCAGATACCATGAGCTCGACACTTCGAGGTAGATTGACAGGTGAATGCATGACAAGCTGCAAACAAGCAAAAAAGATAGTTTACGACAATTTTTCCTAATTTATCATAGATAAAGATCTTGTAAGGGCTGCCATTCAATAAAGTACAATTGATCAATAGAATGTATACTCTGTGTCAGAAAGATGCTTTATATTCTCATGACATAATTTTACTGCCGGGAAAACACAATCAGAAGAAATCTATTAGTAGACTTCTACTATGTTGTCAAAATCTTTGCAAGGTTCCTGGGCTGGTTGACAATGTATCCTCTTAGGACCGTGAGATGAAACGTGAACAACTGCACCACAAATGTTAAAAATTATCTGACGAATTAGCACAATGAAACAGGCTATTTGAAAGGAAGAACAGCGATGTGAAAATACTCTATAGGCAATGAACTAGTAACCGAGCAAAATGTTACGGCTCAATCAATAAGATTGATTTCTTTTGTTTTTGTTGGGACTTCAAAATAATGCTTTCTTTTAGAACTAAATGCCAAATCAAAGAAAATTTTGAAACTCTTCATGAAACAAACACCAAGAGCATAAAACATATCAAGGAAATAGAGCTAGATGCTCCCATCCAGCTCCACCTCATCTACATCATAGCTTCACCTTCAGCAAGTTACGACACATTCAGTAGTAAAGGAAAAAAAGATGTTGCATTTTGGCAATCATAGAAAATTACTGGAAGTACTCTGTACCTGCAAAGGAACTATATTGACTACAGGCTGAAGACAGTCCTCCACCAAAGGAACTTCTATGACTCTACATGCTCCACCAAGAGACACAGCTGCAGCATCCCCCTTGATGCACATGACAATTAGGCATCCTTTACGGGCATGGAGTTGCTGAATAACTGATTGTCGCTTGCTGTTAACATTGACACCTTCAGCTTTAATACAAATAGAGATTTCACAGATGCAAGTAAACCTGTATGACAAAAGCTAACCTGAAGCAAGCATCATAAGTCGTAATCACTACAATGGGAAGACTCTCATCCACTAGAGCCAGAGGACCATTTTTCATTTCACCAGCAAGTATTCCTTCACTGTGCATCAATGCCACTTCCTTCACTTTTAAAGAACAGTCCAAAGCTGTAGCATGATTGTATCCTCTGCCAAACATGAGAAGTGACTGCTCTGCAATCAGTAGCTTAGCAAGATCTTTCATTTCCTGGTCAAACTTTAGCACCTCTCTAACTTTGTCTACAAGATAATAACAAGGGATTTAATCTCTAACTCTGTCTACAAGATAATAACAAGGGATTTAATGTTTCATACAAACAATTTATCAACAAAGTTTACACAAAAAAGGCACATCCAACAGAAGTTCAGAAATTGTGAAGGTGAGATAGGAAGTGAAACATACTTGGAGGGTCAAAAAGACAATCGATTATTGCTTCTCTTCTTGCTTGGTTAGAAATAGCGTCCCCTTCAATTGCTAAAGCTAAAATAGCCATAACAACTATTTGACTTGTATATGCCTGCTCAAAAAGCATATCTGTAAAATCAATTTCCTGGAAAAAAGACCAGAAAACCATGACAAAGAGAGGATCGTTTTTTTTAACAGAATGTCAATAGGTACTCTCTCGCCTTGGTGCTTGCCACACCTACCTCAGCACCAGCATTTATATGGACACCACAATGTGTATTTCTGGCACACTGCCAACAGTATTTGTAATTCCTACACATAATGCACCATTCTGGAGGGCATATTCCAGTGCATGTAAGGTATCTGCTGTTTCACCAGACTGACTGACAAAAAAAAACTGCCATATCTTCTCTATAAATTGGGCCTTGACAATCCAAAAGATCTTGCAATTTCCATTGTCACGGGAATTCCTGTTTTTAAAGCAAGTAAACAAGAAAAGAGTTGGTACAACAAATCAACATTTCCCACCCACATAAGCTACCATTCACTACTTGCCTGAAAGTTCTTCCAAGATCGGCCTTGCAGCTAAAGCAGCATTATAACTTGTACCACAACCAATAAAAACAATCCTTGGGCTCCTCCTAATTGTCTTGATATGATCCTTCAATCCACCCAGAAGGACAGTCTTAGCTTTGCAGGTGCCTCCACATATAAGTCTGCCCCTCCGTTGGAAATGGACTATACTGCTATTCAACTATATGCAAGAAGTCAAGCCAAATAGAATTCTGGTGACATTGAGCTGAAAGCTTCCCAGTACAACTAAATAGGTGGTTACTACTGGTGATATTCAGCAAATTTGACCATATTCCTACACAGTCTGATGGTATCTTCACAAATTGATACTGAGATGAAATCGGCAGAACTCAATTTAAACTGAAGCACCCCCCACCCCTAAAATCTTAACTACTAAGATACATTTGGTAGATCAATAAAACATAAGATCAAGAGACTGATAAGGCAGTCCATGCCATAAAGGCTAAGAATACACATAAATTCCTTTAAACAACTATGTAATTACCTTCAGATGAACAACTTCACCATCTTCAATAACCAAAACTTTTCTTGTGTGCTCCACCAGAGCATTAGCATCACTCGATAAGAACAGTTCCCTGGGATTCCCATTCTGCGAAGGGTACTTGTCATCGTGAAAAAATGATCTTTTGCTTGATTCTTCTGTTAATTCCTGAATGAATTAATGAGTATGTTACAATTATGATATATTACAAGACAAACACGAACTTTGACAAGGAAAATGCAAAGGTAAGACACACAGAGGAATGGACAACTGCACATACGGAAAAAGAACTCCTAAGTCCTAAGCCTAAGCTATAGTTGTCGCATCAAGGAAACCTAAAAATGAAGTAAGAGTTCAGCACCATAGACAACCACATGCTTTTCTCAGACTTATTGTATCAAGACCAAAAGTATGTGCCATGATGGACAACAGTGACAATGCTATTCAAATTCCTGGTTCTAATAGGAAATGTGCATCCAACTTAGCATTTCTAAGGCACTCTAGTAAAAACTCAATATACTGTCTCCACCAAGCAAAATAGATGCTATTCAACACTTTCCATAAAACATTGTATCATAAGAAACATTTTATTGAACTAAGGTTAATAGACTCAGTTTTAGAAGAACACGCATAGCATAGCTTTTAGTGAAGCTGAAAGGACACAAAGCAATTGAAAATAGAAAATGATTCATGAGATGTGATCAAAAGTAATTTATTTGCAACAAATACCACCCAAGTTTTAAATGGAACTTACATTGACACCAAGAAGCAATGGACTACCATGCTTACAAGCGATCAATTCATTAGGGTAATGCCTGCTCTTAAAAATAAGGGCATAGGCTCCTTCAAGCTGCCTCATGACTTCCAGCATGACTAGACTAAATGTGACAGTCGTGTCACCTGCAGTCCAAATAATATACCATTCACAGATAAAATGTCACTGAACGTTGTTCTCTAGGGTAAAGTAACATGATAGCACACTTCAAGACACAAAGTAAATTATGTGGCACATGTATATACGTTGAGCACAATCCCATTGGTGGTCCTATTGCCAGTTAATTCACTACAAGCAAACAATTGGAGAAATAAAATCGACTTTTGCCCAAAATGATGTCATTCATACAATAAAATGCTGTTGCAGGATTAAGTATCCATTTACTGAGGCCCTACAGAAAGAAAACGAGTCACCAATATAATTTGTTTTAAGATCTGAAGCCACTACACTTGTTGGGAAAAGTGCTGGCGTGACATGGGCCTGACATGCATAAACAATACTTTCAACGAAAGATGTCAGAGATGCTTTATCCATCAGATGGCTCTTTAGTGTTTACAAAGAGTTGAACAGATTTCCAACACTACAACCTTCATATAGTTTACAAGATTCATCTGAAAATCCATAGATTAATATAGCTTGAATTGGAAGATTGTTAAGCAAAAAACTAAAATGATTAACTTCAACATCTTTTTTAATTTCAGTGTCTAATGAAATTGTGTTGACTGAGGTTTCACATTATTCACACACAAACTCAGAAAGAAGCTCATTAAAATGCAAAGATGATCTTCATTGCATATAAGCTATTACCTGAATATTCATTAGATTTATCAAAAACATACTTAGCAAGCTTAGAAATCACTTCAGTGTCAGTATCAGATTCAAATGTGAACCCATGTTGAATTAGCGTTTGCTTTACGACCTGCATGAAAGAAAATTTCAGCTAATGCACCTCAAAGGTGAAAGAAAGCTTTCATAATTTATACAGCAAAATACAACCTGATTATAAATAAAAAGTATACTAAGGTCCATAGAGTTGCCAGTTAAGCCTTAACCAACCTCATGATTAGTGATGACCCCATTGTGTACAACCAAAAACTCATTTTCAGCACTGGAGCTCTGAGCATGACTATTCCTAAGAGCAGGCTCTCCATGAGTCACCCACCGTGCGCATGCTATTCTGGCATGAGTAAGAAAAGATTCCTCCAAATTCAAGTCTGTGGCATCAACCTCTTATGATAACATAATTAACAGTGAGCTCCTTGAACTTGGTTGAGGAAAATTAAAGAGCCAGACTTGAAATATGGAGATGTCAAATGATCCATCACACAAATATAACAAAGTAGAACAGCCACACAGAAGTTGTGTAACAGAATATACGAAAAAAAGCAGCACAAAAATACGTTCCTAGTTCAAAGATGTTGAGTAATGCATACCCATATAAAACTGCAGCATTTTATCCAGTGGGGCCCCTAGAATGTACAAATAAGGTGAGATAGAATCAATGGTACAATATGGATACAAGGTGAATACGCATGGTCTATGTAATAATATTTCCTTCAATCCAAAAACTGCATTTAAACTTGACAGTGGACATGTGGACCACTGCTTAACATTCCTCTATCTCCAAAAAGAAATCCTAATGCTGCTCGAAACGAAAATACTCTCATCTTGTATTTTTGCTGAATTAATTTCTTAGAGAATCTCAGAGAAAAGATGGACTTTCACCCCCTCAGTGAGTTTAGATTATGTCCAGCAACTATTAGCAACAAGGTTAAACTTTCGCCCCCCAATGAATATCTAGTTTCGCCCAGAAGCTCAGGTATTAAAACAACTTGTACCAAGTTTAGATAATGTCCATGACCATTAGCAATAAGGTTGATCTTGATTAAAGTCCCACTGAACAAAGGCCATTTTCAGTGTCATGACGCTTCCACCCTTCTCTTCTTGTTTCCTTTCTCCCTTCACCAGAATCAGAGAGTGGAAGAAGAAAACGCGGCCCTTTGGATTATCGAGCTTTTCTGATATATCAGGGGCTACAATGGAATAGAAACAACGGAATTCTAGTCCAAAAGACCCTATCCAGCAGTGCATTCTGACAATGTGGACTTAGCAGGCTTCTTGAACGAGGCGCTTGTCTAAACGCAGAACAACGTTCTTTACGAGGACAAACAAAAGTAAATTAACTTAAAAACAAAAAACAAAAGAGAGAGAGAGAGAAAGAGAGAAACTGAATCAGATCGAGGAGATGAACTGTATCCGAGGTGCGCATGAAATCATATGCAGCGACCATGATCGGCAGAGCATACAGTACACTTCCATAACTAATCAGACAAGTAGGAAACAAACAAAACGACAAAGGAGAGACCTTTTCCACAAGAATCATGTCAAGCGGGGCAGATAAACTAAACGGGGCAATCGATCGTTCCGAAATCAATCTCCAAATCAAACGAGAAGCTTAATATATAAGAAAGCTTCGTCAGATCATGAGGTAAGCGGGAAATTCGAGCGCGAGAATGAGAACTGGGGTATACCTTGGTAGACGGATTGGACGAGGGACTCGACGTTGCCTTCCTGGCGAAAGACGAGAGGGGGGAGGGAGACGGAGGAGGCGTCGATGGAGACGCCGGCGGAGTCGTAGCCGCGGTACTGAGGCGACGGAGGCCATGAAGAGGACCTGGAGGATGCAGCTCCTCTCGCTCTTCACATTGCAGTTCGGGCAGGCGAATATGCCGCACATTTCCCCCCTTCTTCCCCCTTCGCCTCCCGCGCCCGCGTCCGCCTCCTCCTTCATGGCTGCCGGAGCTCCGACTAAAAAGTCCGCGAGAGGGAGACGGAGACGGGGAGAGAGAGAGAGAGAATTAGTCAGAGATGGAGATCACTTCTGACCTTCGACACGCTCTACTTCTTCTTCTTCTTCTTCTTCTTCTGCTTATTCGTCTTCCTCGGAGGATGGAAGGATGATGATCGACGACGATTCGTCAAAGAGGTGGTCGTATCGCCACCAACGACCTGTGCCCGAACGAGATGAAAACGAAAAATTTAATGCTGATGTGGAAATATAAGAGAGGATTTTCAGATGGATCATGCTGATGTGGTGAAAAGCGGCCACGTCCTCAATCGCGAGATCGCAAGGGTCACGCGGGAGGCTAACGTGAAAAGTTAAGGGCGTTAAAAATTGATTTTTCTACTTTTACTCCTGACCAAGTTTTTAAATTAAAATAGGCGTTTGATAATTTGGTAAAAATTTTATTCTGAAATAAAAATTCATTTAATAATGATACGAAATTTCTCTCTCATGAGTGATGATAGGAGGCGGCCAACATCCAACGATCGATCGGCAATCGGGCGATGACCGGCGACTGGTGATTGGCATCCTGCATGCAGTGGTGTGTGAGCGACTAGCAACATGTGGCCGATGTTCGACGTATGGCGAGAGGCGAGCAAGCAACGTTCAATAGTTGATGATCAGTGGCAAGAGGTGGGTGAGCGACATCTGGTGATTGGCAACCGACAGCGGGGTGGCAATGAGCGTCCAACGTTCAATGGTCAACGCCCAGCATCCAACGTCTCGCAATTGGTGGCATGCAGCGTCTAGCAATCGGTAACGGATGCGTGACAGGTGATAATGAGAATAAACGATAAGAAGAGTTTTCATTTCTCACATTTCTTTCAAAAATAGAAAAAAAAAAAATTAGTTTTTGATTTTTTGTCCAAATCCATTTTTGGAGTACCAAACATATTTTTGTTTCAAAACTGTTCCGAGAAGCACAAAAATAAGGAAATAAAGAAACATAATGGTTATCATTAGCATTCTAAGTGATCGACTGTCTATATTGTTCTAAGAAACAAAATGTGTTAATAGTTACCAAAAACTTATATTACATTGCTGGGAATCCGAATGAATTAGAGAAATCATGTTACAATTCTTAGACAAAAGTCATCTTATGCTTGTATTTTGCTTTTAACCGGATACATGATTCTGCATGCATAAGAAAAGAGGAATAGATCGTCTGGCGTGCCATTTAGATTTACCGGTGCAAGTCACTCGCCATTGGCGGAGACATCTTTTTGAAGAAGAGGATCAAAACTATTTACCTAGAATTAAAAGGAAAAAATAAAGAAGGAAAAAAGGCCTTCTCCATTTTGTAGCGACGGTTATTCTAGAGTTGTTCGTGGGCCTCGGCCCTTCTTTTAGGCCCATTTTATTCTTCCAATCTTTAACATTTGCTAGCACAAAAAGGTGAATGGGCGTCTATCGATTTTCACCGATGAGCCGTGCTGCGCTTGTTCTTCAATGTCCAAAGGTCGTCTTCATATTCCTTTCTGTTTTATTTTACGCCATCATTTTTTTCTCTTACACCTTAGATTAGAAATGAGGCAAAATCCCATCTTTTCACTATTTTTATTTCATATTGATAATTACTTTTAATGTTCTCCCCTACAATCGCAAAGTACATCAATTTGTCTCGTAGTGATTTCATTGCAATTATCTAAATGTGATTCGGTGGAGTAGAATGAATGAAATATGAATCTTTTTCAAGTCAATTTTGGCCATCTAGAAAGGTACCATAAAATTTTGGAATTTCATTTTCTTCATTGTGGAAGGTACAGTCAATTTTTATTATAAAAATTTGAAAGGAGAACGAAAATACACACTACGCTCATTGGGTTTCTCTTATTGAGGAGTATACTTGTCGTCACGTTTTGGCTGTCAAAAAAAATTAAATCTTCCTTTTACAAATTCACATTTCCATAAAAATCGCCTACCCATAAATATATATTTTTAAATCCTTTCATTTACTTTAATTCCAGCGATTCTCTATTCATCTATTTTTCCTTTCTAATTTTCCCTGATAAATATAAAATCTCTACCTTGACTAAGATGTCCATTCGCACGGTTCTCTAAACTACGATGTCACAATCAACCCCCGGTCCAAACGTCAACAGCCCCCCAGCACTCGGAACGAGGAAACAAGGAGGCGCACGATCTAACTCAAATATGTTTTTACGCTCCTGCCCTCGCGAAACCCCGTGATTTTCAACTCCTCCGCCGTCGCATGCCATCGGTGCTCCAAAAGGTCAAAAAACTGACGAGACGATGGTGATGTCGTTTAGCATGGTGTTGCGGACTTCTAGGGTATTAAATATCACGAGGACGAAAAGAGAACCTGGTTCGCGGTTGGGGTTGAATCTTTGGGAATGGAGTGAAGGAGTCTTTTGAAAACATGCACAGTTCGAATTTCCCTTATAAATATAAAATCTCTGCCTAAACTCAAACGGAAAAGACCATCTGAAAAGAGGAAACAGTAATGTTAAGGTACTTTATAAGAACAAAATAGTTAGAACAGCATAATGATAAGGCTCAATCAATAAAATTGGTTTTGTTTGTGCTAGTTGAGACTTAAAAGGGGAATCTCTTTAAAAACTAAACAAAAAATTATAGAGAAAATTTTGGAACCCTTAATCCAAAAACAAACACCAATAACATAAAACAAATCGAGAAAACAGAAAACTAAATGCTCCCTTCCAGTTCCACCCCATCTACATCATAACTTCGCATTTGGCAAGATATGGCGCATTCAGTACAACATAAGAAAAAAAATGTTGCATCTTGGCAAGGCATAAAGAGATTTTCTTTTGATAGATAAGCATTAAGAAATTATATAAGTACCCTGTACCTGCAAAGGAAATATACTGAATATAGGCTGAAGACAGTCCTCCACCTGAGGAACTTAAAATGACCCTACATGCTCCTCCACAAGACACAGCTGCAACATCCCCCCTCAAGCACATGACAATTAGGCATCATTTACTGGCACAAAGTTGCTGAATAACCGATTGTTGCTTGTTGTTAACATTGACACCTTCAGTTTTAGACCAAACAGGGAATACTGGGATGCAAGTTGACCTATACCGCAAAAGCTAACCTGAAGCAGGCATCATGAATAGTAATCACTACAACAAGTAGACTGTCATCCACTAGAGCCAGGGGACGATGTTTCATCTCACCAGAAGCATTCCTTCATTGTGCATTAACACCACTTCCTTTACTTAAAGAACCTTCCAAAGCTGCACCATAGTTGTATCCTCTGCCAAACATGGGAAGTGACTACTCTGCAATCAGTAGCTTAGCAAGATCTTCCATTCACAGTCAAGCTTCAGAACCTCTCTAACTTTGTCTACAAGATATGAGTAAAAGATTTAATGCTTCATACAAAAAATTCTCTCAAAATAAGTTTAGACGAAAGAGGTAGATACAACTTAGAAGTTCAGAAATTGTTAAGGTGAGATAGGAAGTGACACATACTAGAAAGGTCAAAAAGACAATCCATTGTTGCATTCTCTTTTAGTTGTACTTAGAAGCTTTGCGCTCAGTGTCGCCAAAATTTGATGTGGCTCAACACACTTCAATAGTTGAGTGAATCTATCTATTTATAATGCTGCAGCAATGCGCCAGAGAATGCAACGGATTGGGAGCAAAGGCGAGAGAGGAGCCAATTTTGAAAAGAAGGACAGAGAGAGTCTTCTTCGTTGACAAGAAGGAGACCCAAGATTTTGAAATATTAGGGAGAAGTTTTAGATCTGTCCTGGTGGGACATGGTTCCATGTGTCACTCACCAGTGGAAAGTGATTATGCTGATGTGGTGGAGCATGGCCATGTCCTCAATTGCGAGATTGCAAGGTGAGGCGGGAGGCTAAGTGGTCGGCTACGTATATCGTTCTATGAAACAAAAATGTGTGAACAGTACTGTCAATAAACTCACATTATATTGTTGGGAACCCGAATGAATTAGAGAAACCACGCCACAATTCTTTTACAAAGGCCATTGTATGTACTCCATCTTTTGACTTTTTTTTTTTGGTGAGTATTTTGCTTTTGAACCAGGTACATAATTCTACATGCATAAGAAAGAGGAATAGATTCAATGGATCGCACTCGCCTGTCTTTTAGTCTGAAGAGGCTAGGCCGTATTGTCGAGGCTCTAAAAAAGAACCTTATGGAGCCGAACCCTTTGAGACCATGGAAAACACAACTAAGATAAGAACATAAGCCACCACCCAAGGACCAAAATCCAAAACAAGTCCACAGCAGTGTTGTTAGCAAAATGAGTTCAAGGCAGCAAGTAATTACTCACTAGCGCCGACGAAGTCCTCGAAAGCGAGGATATTGCCATTCTGCACCGCAAGATTCAACTCCCTAAGCCCTTCAACGAGCGCGGATACAAACTTCTCTTGAAATGTGGGGTCTTTATAATCGGTCTGCACATCAAATCAAATCAAAACTAAGATGTCCATTTGCACAGTTTTCCCAATTAGCTCAACACCAGAAACTTCACCCATCGAACCCCCATAACAAAACCCCTTATCCAGATGTAAACAGGGAAAGAGGTAATCGTGCAAACATTTTGGCGTGCAATTTAGAATTACCAGTGCAAGTTCCGATGGGAAACCCGGTGTTGCCATATTCCAGCCGCCGACGGCCTCCCGGAGGCAACGGGCGGAGGCAAAGACAGCAGCGATGCGTCGGAGAAAGCAGCGGATTAGGAGCAAAGGCGAGAGAGCGAATTTTGAAAAGGAGAAGAGAGGGAGTTCCTTCAAATACGACGGAGAGGTAGTTTCTTCAACAACTAGAGGGAGACCCAAAATTAGGGAAAATTAGGAAATACAGTCAAATTTAATACAAAATTACTATCCCAATTTTCTTTTATCTCATAAAAAACTCTCAACTTTTAATCTTATTTTAATTTTATCCTAAATTATTTTGTCTTATGAATAACCATCAACTTTAGATCTAATCCCAATTTGATCCTAATTTTTTTTTATCTTATAAAAAATATCTAGCTTTTACTTAAATCTTATATCTGCAACCAATTCACTCTCTATTCAATCGTCCTTAGCGATGTGGCTTTCATGACATCACTACAATTTTTTTTTTCCTAAAATTTCACAACCAAAAAATATTTTTTTGAGATGAATTTTTATATCAGCCCAAACGACATCTTATTGGATATGATATTTAAGTAAAAATTAGAAAAATTAGGGTTGATTTTCTTTAATTGTTCTTACAAAAATTGAAATTTAACTCAAAGTTGATTGTTTTTTTATTGTAGGATAGAACTAATAATGGACCTAAAGTTGGAGGATTTTAATGGACAAAAAAACCTTTGGGAAATAGTAATAGAGCTTTTTAGGAGTTTGTAATTCGTGGGCTAATTAGAAAACACCTTGCCTTGAACATAGGAGTTGTTAAGAATAAAAGTCGGGAAAAGATCTTTTAGGATATTACTCCTTTTGAGAGGAATTTCGGGTGGGACGTGAGGCGGGGCTTCACGTGTCCCCCCATCGATTGGAGAGTGGAGAGGGAGTATGCTGACGTGGAGCGTGACAACGTGCTCATTCGCGGGATCGCCAGGCGCTAGGAAAAGTCGCAATCAGAGCCAAAAGGGAATGTCGCTATGGTCAAAGGAGGGAGTGGGACCAAAAAGAAAACGGTGAAAGGCGTGTACGTCGAGTCCCTGAGCAGAACCCGGAAGTTGCCTGGCCTCCTTGACTTCGATCTTATGGAACCCCAGCTTCGGCTGTGCTCCCCCGCCCGTTTCCCCGGCTTCGGCTTCCGCGTTTTCCAGCTTCGGCTTCCCAACCAGAGGACTCAACCTTATAAAACTTCCTCCGCCTTTTCCAGCTTCGGGTTCCCAAACCCGAACCAAGGACTTCCTCCGCCTTTATTTTAATTCCCGCTTCGGCTTCCCAAACCCAAACCAAGGACTTCCTCCGCTTCGGGTTCTTCGGCTTCCCTTCCCAAACCCGAACCAAAGACTTCCTCCGCCTTTATCTTTAATTCCACTTCGGGTTCCCAACCCCGAACCAAAGAACTCCACCGTCTTTCTCTCCCCGAACCAAAGGAGCCCTGGGCTCCACCATCTTTCTCTCCCCGAACTCTCCCTGCCCGAACCAAAGGAGCCCCATCTAGGCTCATCTTTCTCTCTTCCAAACCAAAGGAGCCCCCATCAACATCTTTCCTCCCCGAACCAAAGGAGCCCCATCTTTCTCTCTCCACTCACCCCCGAATTAAAGGAGCTTTCCCTCCCCGAACCAAAGGAGCCTCATCTTTCTCTCTCCGCTCACCCCCGAACCAAAGGAGCCCCAAAGGGCTCCACCATCTTTCTCTCCCCAAATCAAAGGACTCCACCTTATAAAACCCCAGCTAGCCATCTCTCTCTCCGCTCATTTCAATAATCATCCTCTACATAGCACTACGAGATCCTCCAGAAGCACACCACGATGCGGACCGGCGGTCATCCCCACACAAACGCCCGAGGTTCCCCTGACCTCCCTGCCCTCCACACCATTGTCGCCTTTCTTACTACCGTGCTGATCAACCTCGTCGAGGTGAAATTCCAAGGGAAAGCATCACCATTCGAGACCCACCCTCTCGCCACCTCTCTCGCCGTCTTCTCTCTTCTGTTCTATTGCTCATTGGCCCTCGTTGCTCACCTGTCATTGGCTCCCGATTGTTGTGCCCGAGCATTCGCCATCTTCATGATGCTCGCCGCCGCACTCTCGGTGGCGTCCCTCATGTCGTTGTTGGTCCGGAGGCCCTTTCACTCTTTCCCTTATCTCTTGTCATTAGTGTTGCTTTCCATGGCCCTCTTGTATGTTTTCGTCCACGTGTTCCGTCCTGGCCAACCGGCAGCCCCGCCACTCTTGCCTCTTACACGCCAGCATGTGAACGCTGAAGCGCCCCAGAATCGGGAATCAGTCCAGGTTGACATGACCCCAGATGTCCAATGGGGTGCCCACCACCAAAACACCGACTTCCCGATCCGCAACCGTGGCTCCGGTGACAGCGGCCCGTCCAGGGCCGCCAGCGACGGTGTTCGACTTGCATATCTGCAAACACGCCCCGCAGTTCTCTCCTTGGACTCAGCATTGGTAACTCCTCAGGTGGCGACGGCGGAGGAGGGATACGGGGAGGATAGACTCGAGATGGCCAGAGACGGAGGAGAAAGTGTAGACGGGGGAGAAGAGTGAGGTGGACTGTAGATGTGAGAGTAGGTGAGCCTGTGGAGACCCTAGATTTTATCGTAGAAACTGTAGATGATGGTGCTTTAATACCACCACACATCGCCCTACAAGGCATATATTTTTGTTACTCATTGGACACGTGTTCACATATCTTGTCATTGACATTAAAGGTGTTTTTGCTTCGTGAAAAGCAATTTTCAAAAAATCGTTTTCTATATTTTCCTATTTGATTCATTTAGGAAAATAAATCAACAGAAAATATTTTTCTTAATTAACAAAAAATATTTTCTTTCCAAAATTTAAATTCAAGAAAACGATTTTCTCATTGAAATAACCGAAAACGTTTTTCAAAATATTTTATGATCCTTGTTTAATGAAAAATTTATTATTAAAAAAATTTCTAATTAAGAATTTTGAATTTATTATTATTATATTTTTCTTGCTTTCTCTTTTCTTTCTTTGCACGTCAACATAAACCTTAACTCCTCCTCCCCTCTCTCCTTCTCCTTTCGTCACCGCCGCCGCCTCCTCCAACCCTAGCCCCTTCTGCGCTCCCGTTGGCTTCGCTCCCTCCTTCGTTGACGTCTTCTGCACCTTCATTCTCGAATGGATTCGGCTCCACGCCGGCGGCTTCGGCGCCGATGCTCTTCGGTACGCTGTCGTCGGTCGCGTCCGGAGGATCGTCGCCCTTTGAATGACTCAGCTTGCCGCGAGCTCTGGTCCGTCGCCGTTCGCATCGAGTCCCCTTCGCCATTGTTTGCCTCGTTGGGGAGCTCTGCTTCTCTGTTCCGTGCGCCTACGCCTTCTTCCAGTGCGAGCCCAGGTTCGTCCTTGTTTGCGATGCGTGCGCGTGCGCCTCGGGCATGGTCAAGGCTCGCCAGCTTGTGCCTGTGCTTGGAGCTCGGTCGAGCTTCGGTGGACGGAATCGCTGCAGAGGGAGGTGAGTTCGTCGAAGATGGCGTTGATGGCGGTGGACAGGAGGAAAGGGCGATGCGTTAGGTAGAGAGGCGGCTGGGAGAGAATGAAATAAAGGAAAAGAAAATTAAAATATAAATAAAAAAATTGATTTTTTTTTTTTTTATCTGAGAGAAACCAACAGGAAAAGAACGTTCAATGATATATATCAAATAAAAGAAAACTAATTTAATTCTTAAAAAGTATTTTTTTAAGAAAATATTTTCCTTACTTATTGAATTTTCCATGAACGAACGTTCAATGGTAGGAGCTTATGATGTTGCTTTTGTTGGTGTCTAGGGAGAGCCGAATCGTATATTCAAAATATGATTAATTAATAAAATTGATTTCTTCGAGGCACGTCGACATCGAAATTCCTTCCATTTAAATACATGAGACCTCTCCGTGTCTACAAATTGGACTAGATATGGAGTTAAATATTATATTGATAAAGAAAATCAGAACACAATACAATTTTCCTCTTATTATATTTCCTAGGAATGGTATTAATTGGGAGTTAACTTTCAATTTGAATAACCGACGTGACAATCGCCACTCAAGATATATATTTAACAACAAAAACCGATATCAGTCTCTTAGACACTAGACCAATTCCATCAATCTTGCACATTTAATAACCCGCATTTTTTGTGACACAATCTCCTTTTTCCAAACTCCACCAGACTCCTATTACATCTCATAATGCAACAAAAGATACTTCAATCAAAGTCCACCATAAAAAAATAAAATAAAAATGGAGTCCTCTACTAAAGCTAAATACGATAACTAATATTTTCAGCAATAGAACTTTTTTCGTGGCCTTCAAGACGAAAGCATTAATGAACAACATATTGCTCTAAGTTGCATAGCATCCCTAATAAAACTAAATTGTAGTCGTCGTCATGCCAATCATTAAACAATGTTTAGGTACATGAGTACAACACTTCGAGGAAGATTGATAGGTAAATGCATAACAAGCCGTGAACATGCAAAAAGGTGGACTACGATAGTTTTTCCTAATTGATCATAAAGAAAGATCTTGCAAGGGTTGTTATTCAATAATGTATAAGTAATCAACAATGTGTCAGAAACATGCTTTATATTCTCATGGCCTAATTTGACTGTCGGTAAACACAATCAGAAGAAATCTCTTAGTAGGCTTCTACTTTGTTGTCACACTCTTTGCGAGGTCCCTAGGCTAGTCGACATTGTATCCTCTTAGGACCATGAGATGATACGCCAACAATTGCGCCACAAATCTTTAAAATGATCTCATGTCCAACGAATTAGCAATATCTAGTAAAATGAAACAGACTACTTGAAAGAGAGAACAAGAATATGAAAATACTCTTACGCAATAAATAAATAACCAAGCAAAATGTTCAGACTAAACGCCAAATCATAGAGAGAATTTTAGAATTCTTCATGAAACAAACACCAAGAGCATAAAACATATCAAGGAAACAGAAAGCTAGATGCTCCCATCCAGCTCCACCTCATCTACATCATAGCTTCATCTTCAGCAAGTCACGACGCATTCGGTAGTAAAGGAAAAAAAAAAAGATGTTGCATCTTGGCAATCATAGAAAATTATTGGAAGTACTCTGTACCTAAGGAACTATATTGACTACAGGCTGAAGACAGTCCTCCACCTGAGGAACTTCCTATGACTCTACATGCTCCACCAAAAGACACAGCTGCAGCATCCCCCCTCAAGCACATGACAATTAGGCATCCTTTGCAGGAATGGAGTTGCTGAACAACTGATTGTTGCTTGCTGTTAATATTGACACCTTCAGCTTTATTACAATTAGAGATTTTACAGATGTGAGTAAACCTATACAACAAAAGCTAACCTGAAGCAAGCATCGCGAATAGCAATCACTACAATGGGAAGACTCATCCACTAGAGCTAGGGGACCATGTTTCATTTCACCAGCAAGTATTCCTCCACTGTGCATCAATGCCACTTCCTTTACTTTCAAAGAACCTTCCAAAGCTGTAGCTTAATTGTATCCTCTGCCAAACATGAGAAGTGACTGCTCTGCAAGACTGCAATCAGTAGCTTAGCAAGAGCTTTCATTTCCTGGTCAAGCTTCAGCACCTCTCTAACTTTGTCTACAAAATATTAACAAGGGATTTAATGTTTCATACAAACAATTTATCAACAAAGTTTAGACAAAAAGGCACATTTAACAGAAGTTCAGAAATTGTGAAGGTGAGATAGGAAGCGAAACATACTTGGAAGGTAAAAAGACAATCAATTATTGCTTCTATTATTGCTTGATTAGAAATAGCGTCCCCTCCAATTGCTAAAGCTAACATAGCCAATAAAACTATTTGACTGGTGTATGCCTGCTCAAAAAGCATATCTGTAAATCAGTTTCATGAAAAAAAAAGACCAGAGAACCATGACGAAGAGAGGATCGTTTCTGTAACAGAATGTCAAAAGGTACTCTCTCACCTTGGTGCTTGCCGCACCTATCTCAGCACCAGCATTTATATGGACAGCGCAATGTGTAATTTTGGCATTTGTACAGCCAACAGTATTATTAATTCCTACACATAACGCACCATTCTGGAGGGCATCTTCCAGTGCACGTAAGGTGTCTGCTGTTTCACCAGACTGACAAAAACTGCCGTATCTTCTCTATAAATTGGGCCTTGATGATCCAAAAGATCACTTTCAATTTCCATTGTCACAGGGATTCCTCTTTTGAAAGCAAGTAAACAAGAAAAGAGTTGGTAAAATAAATTAACATCTCCCACCCACATAAGCTATCATTCACTACTTGCCTGAAAGTTCTTCCAAGATGGGCCTTGCAGCTAAAGCAGCATTATAACTTGTACCACAACATATAAAAACAATCCTCCGGCTCCTCCTAATTGTCTTGAGATGATCCTTCAGTCCACCCAGAAGGACAGTCTTAGCTTTGCAGGTGCCCCCACGTATAAGTCTGCCCCTCATTGTGGTTGTTAGGGATTCTGGCTGTTCATGAATTTCTTTCTGCATATAATGTTCGTAGTTTCCTTTATTTATCTGTTCAACTTCCATCTCAAGAACAGAAAGTGCACGCTGTACAGAAGCTGGCCTGGAAAGTACACCCGTTTTCGTTTGTCACCATCAAACTTTAAGATAGATACCCCTCCATCTGACACAACCAGCATTAGTAGAATAAATTCAGCATTTGGCTTCTCATAAGTCACTACGATATTAAAATACTCTAGAAAGAAACAATCATAGTTATCAGCCCTTGATTGAGGTGAAATAGCAGGACTTTCCGCATCAAAGTTCACCTCCCATGTTGGCAACATGCTCCTCCAATGGAAAAGGACAAAAATGCTATTCAACTATATGCAAGAAGTCAAGCCAAATAGAATTCTGGTGACATTGACCTGAAAGCTTCCCAGTACAACTAAATAGATGGTTACTACTGGTGATATTGAGCAAATTTGACCATATTGCTACACAGTCCGATGGTATCTTCACAAATTGATACTGAGATGAAATCGATAGAACTCAAGTTAAACTGAAGTACCCCCCACCCCTAAAATCTTAACTACTAAGATACATTTGGTAGATCAATAAAACATAAGATCATGAGACTGATAAGGCAGCCCATGCCATAAATGCTAATAATACACATAAATTCCTTAAAACAACTATGTAATTACCTTCAGATTAACAACTTCACCATCTTCAACAACAAAAACTTTTCTTGTGTGCTCCACCAGAGCATTTGCATCACTCGATAAGAATGTTCCCTTGGATTCCCATTCTGCGAAGGGTACTTGTCATCATGAAATAATGAACCTTTGCTTGATTCTTCTGTCAATTCCTGAATGAATTAATGACTATGTTACAGTTATGATAAATTACAAGACAAACAAAAATTTTGACAAGGAAAATGCATAGGTAAGACATACACAGGAATGGACAACTGCATATATGAAGAAAGAACTCCTAAATCCTAAGCCTAAGCTAAAGTTGATGCATCATAGAAACCTAAAAATGAAGTAAGAGTTCAGCACCATAGACAACCACATGCTTTTCTCAAACTTATCGTATCAAGACAAAAATACGTGCCATGGTGGACAATAGTAACAATGCTATTCAAGTTCCCAGTTCTAATAGGAAATGTGCATCCAACTTAGCATTTATAAGGCACTCTAGTAAAAACTCAATGTACTGTCTCCACCAAGCAACACGGATGCTATTCAACACTTTGCAGAAAACATTGTATCATAAGAAACATTTGATTGAACTATGGTTAATAGACTCAGTTTTAGAAGAACACACATAGCATAGCTTTTAGTGAAGCTGAAAGGACACAAAACAATTGAAATAGAAAATGATTCACAAGATGTGATCAAAAGTAACTCATTTGCAACAAGTACCACCCAAGTTTTAAATGGAACTTACTTTGACACCAAGAAGCAATGGACTACCACGCTTACAAGCGATCAATTCATTAGGATAATGCCGGCTCTTAAAAATAAGGGCATAGACTCCTTCAAGATGCCTCATGACTTCCAGCACAACTTGACTAAACATGACAGTCGTGTCACCTGCAGTCCAAATAATATACCATTCACAAATAAAATGTCACCAGACATTGTTCTCTAGGGTAAATTAACATGATAGCACACTTCAAGACACAAAGTAAATTATGTGGCACATGTATATATGTTGAGCACAATCCCATTGGTGGTCCTATTGCCAGTTAACTCACTACAAGCAACAATTGGAGAAATAAAATCAACTTTTGCCCAAAATGATGTCATTCATACACTAAAATGCTGTTGCATAATTAAGTATCCATTTATTGAGGCCATACAGAAAGAAAATGAGTCACCAATACAATTTGTTCTAAGGTTTGAAGCCCCTACACTTGTTGGGAAAAGTACTGGCGCAACATGGGCCTGACATACATAAACGATACTTTCAACGAAAGATGTCAGAGATGCTTTATCCATCAGATGGCTCTTTAGTGTTTACAAACAGTTGAACAGATTTCCAACATGACAACTTCATATAGTTCCACAAGATTCATCTAGAATCCATAGATTCATATAGCTTGAATTGGAAGATTGTTAAGCAAAAAACTAAAATGATTAACTTCAACATCTTTTTTAATTTCAGTGTCTCATGAAATTGTGTTGACTGAGGTTTCCTATTATTCATATACAAACTCGGTAAGAAGCTCATTAAAATGCAAAGATGATCTTCACTGCATATAAGCTATTACCTGAATCTTCATTAGATTTATCAAAAACGTACTCGGCAAGCTTAGGAATCACTTCTGTGTCAGAATCAGATTCAAATGTGAACCCATGTCGAATTAGTGTTTAATTCAAGACCTGCAAATGTAAACGAAAAGGTAAGAACCTCAGAAGAATATACCGGCAAAATTTCTTCGTTAGTTTACCATTGAGATTGTACAGCATTTTACAGACTCATCACAAATAGAGTAACATATATATTAGGAGCATATCATATGGTTTCATAAGGAAAGTGTCTTGATATCTAAAAATGCTTCTCATTGGGGTAAGATGAGGTCCATAACCTGTTGCAAGGTTCCTTGGGGTACATAGGACATTTGCTGCTAATAATCCACACTTCAAGCTACATGTTCTTTATGAAAACTTCGATGAAAGGTCCATGATAATATGACAGAAGGATAAGCCTTCGCCTCAGTTTATTATTAACAATTACTAATGTGGCCTACTCATAACACCCCTTACTAGATCAATCAAATGAAACTTCATTGATTGAATCAACTTTTCCCTCTAATCAGCAGCTATTCCTTCACTCGCATTCTAAGAAAGGAGTAGCTGTCTAGATTTAATGGCATGAAATCATCCAAACACCCAGTATGATCTGCAATACCTCAGGAGATGTAAGCATTACATTGTCATAATGTTACAATAATCAATGACAAGGATGTGCTTTCGGCCTACATGAAAATTTGAAAGCTAACTCACCTCAAAGGTGAAAGAAAGCTTTCATAATTTATACAGCAAATTGCAACCCGAATATAAATAAAAAGTATACTATAGTCCATATAGTTGCCAGTTAAGCCTTATGATTAGTGATGACACCATTGTGTACAACCAAAAACTCATTTTCAGCACCGGAGCTCTGAGGATGATTATTCCTAGAAGCAGGCTCTCCATGAGTCGCCTACCGTGTGGGCGCTATTCTGGCATGAGTAAGAAATAATTCCCCCAAATTCAAGTCTGTGGCATCAACCTCTGATGATAATATAATTAATAGTGAGTTCCTTGAACTTGGTTGAGGAAATTAGAGAGCCAGACTTGAAATATGGAGATGTCAAATAATCCATCACACAAATATAACAAAGTAGAACAGCCACACGGAAGTTTTGTTTAACAGAATAAAAGAGAAAAATCCTGCACAAAAATACATTCCTAGTTCGAAGATGTTGAGTAATGCATGAACCCATTAAAAACTGCAGCATTTAATCCGGTGGGGCCCCTAGAATTTACAAATGAGGTGCGATAGATTCAATGGTACAAATGGAATCAAGATGAATATACACAGTCTACGGAATAATATCTCCTTGAATCCAAAAACTGCTTTTATACTTGACAGTGAACATGTGGACCACTGCTTAACATTCCTCTATCTCCAACAAGAAGTCCTAATGCTGCTTGAAATGAAAATACTCTCAACTTGTATTTTTGCCGAATTAACTTCTAAGAGAATCTCGGAGAAAAGATGGACTTTCACCCCCTCAATGAGTTTAAATTATGTCCAGTGACTATTAGCAATAAGGTTAAACCTTCGCCCTCCCAATGAATATCTGGTTTCATCCAGAAACTCAGATATTGAAACAACTTGTGGCTAGTTTAGATAATGCCACGACCATCAATAAGGTTGGTCTCGGTTAAAATCCACTGAAGCCAATTTCATCGTCACACGATGCTTCCACCCTTCTCTTCTTATTTTCTTTTTCCTTATTTTAGCCAAGTAACCGTGTTACTTCACCAAAATCAGAGAGCCAAAGAAGAAAAGGCAGCCCTTTGGATTATCGAGCTTTTCTGAAAAGAAACAGCAGAATGATGAAAAAGAGGGGTCTTTCTGTTCCAGTCCAAAAGACGCACTCCAGCAGTGCATTCTGACCATGTGGACGGTTGCTAGAAATTAGTGCATAAGGGGATAAAATGACAAACGACATAGAAGGCTTCTTGAACGAGGCGCTTGTCTAAACGCCGAACAACGTCCTTCACGAGGGCAAACAAAAGTAAATTAACTATAATAATATAATATAAAAGAAGAAGAAGAGAGAGACTGAACCAGGTCGAGGAGATGAACTGTATCCGAGGTGCGCATGAAAATCATATGCAGCATCCATGATCGGCAAAGCATAACAGTACACTTCCATAACTAATCAGACAAAGTAGTGAAGAAATAAAAAAAGAAGAGACCTTTTCCACAAGAATCAAGTCAAGCAGGGCAGACAGACCAAACGGGCCGAAATCAATTTCCAAATCAAACTAGAAGCATAATATAGAAGAAAGCTTCGTCAGATCATGAGGTAAGCGGAAATTCGAGCGCGAGAAGGAGAATGGGGGTATACGGTATACCTTGGTAGACGGATTTGACGAGGGACTCGATGTTGCCTTCCTGGCGAAAGACGAGAGTGGGGAGGGAGGCCATGAAGAGGACCTGGAGGATGTAGCTCCTCTCCCTCTTCACATTGTAGTTCAGGCAGGCGAATATGCCGCACATTTCTCCCCTTCTTCCCCCTTCGCCTCCCGCGCCCGCGTCCGCCTCCTCCTTCATGGCTGCCGGAGCTCCGACTAAAAAATCCGCGAGAGGGAGACGGAGACGGGGAGAGAAAGAGAGAGAGAGAAGTGGCCAGAGATGAAGATCACTTCTGCCCTTTGACCCGCTCTTCTTCTTCTTCTTGTTCGTCTTCCTCGAAGGATTCGATGGATGATGATCGACGACGATTCGTAGAGAAAGGATAAGCTCTCATGAACTCTGGAACTGGTTGTGTGCTTGACCGAGATGTAAACGAAAAAAGAAAACGAAAATTTTATGCTGATGTGGAAATATTAGAGAGGATTTTCAGATCTGTCCCACAGCTCCATGTGTCACTCACGGAGTGGATTGAGATTATGCTGATGTGGTGGAGCGCGGCCATGTCCTCACTCGCGAGATGGCGAGGTGAGGCGAGAGGTAGGGGTGAGCGCGGTTCCCGGTAGAACCGGAAACCGGAGAACCGAACCGGAGGTTCCAGTTCGGTTCCCGTTCGATTCCCGGTTCTTAAAGGACCAGTTCCTTTTTTCCGGGAACCGAAACCGGAACTGATTAAGGCCCCCTCCCCCGCTCGGCTGATGGTCAATATATGCGCCCAACAATCCCATCTTCAACGGCCACGGGAAGCTTTACATAATGACATTGAATGTGCTTTTTCAAGCACTCTTGCAAATAATCAACTACAATTTTACAAGTAGTTTCATTGGGTAGGGTTAGGGTTTGCTTCTTTGCCCAGATTTAACCCTAATTTGTCGATATGGGGAAAATCATCCATAAAGCCCTAAAATTATTATATTTTAACCAATTCACTCTTAAATATTTTAATTATATCAATTGAGTTATAAATCTTTTTTATATTTTACTAATTGAATCCATCAATTAATTTTAATTAGATATCACTAGCGTGGATACCAATAATACCACGTAGGACGGCCTACAATTGACACAGATAATTTTTTTATATATTTTTGTAAGAAGTATGATTTATTTTTTTCTTTTTATTCTACCAAGTCCGATGAGGGTCGACCACCCTCACCAACCATAGACAAGGGCCTCGCATGTGACATCCGGGTTTTCACTTGATGGAATTTTGAGCCTTAAGCGACTAGCAATCATCGCCACACTACCAAGCTTGTCACTGGATCATGCCATTCACGCCACCACCACCATGTCATCTAGTCACTATGCCTCACCACACCACTGCAAGGACTTGTCACCTTAGCTTGTCCCCGTCACCAACTGTGACACCTTAGCCAACCACTCAACTCCACCGAGCCATCGTCACCTCAATGCCACCGTTGACGCCAGTCGCCGACGCCACTCGCGCGAACCTTCGCTGCTCAATGCCCTTCACTGCCATGCTCTGCCTCTGCTCGTCACCAATGCCATTATAGAGTGTGCGCGTACATAGTTCAAATCTAAAATGAAAAAAAAAAAAAAAAAAAAAAAAAAAAAAAAAAAAGAACCATTGGAACCCTGGAATTGACCCTAGAACTCAGCGTGACAACGTAGGTTCCAAGTTCCGCACGAAACCGAATCGGAACCCTGGAACCGCTCACCCCTAGCGAGAGGTTAACGTGCGAGGCTTAGGGGTGCATGACAACCAAAGAATTTCGTTCCAAAAATAATTTTTCTATTCCGCACTGCTTTCTAGAATGTAAACCGTTTGATAAACTTATTCATTTTTTCCTATTTCTAGAATAGATTTCTATTCTAGAAATAGGTTTGAAATAGAAATCGAAGTAAATTTTTCTACTTCTCTATTTCTGAACATAAATGAGAAATAAATTTTTTTCTCATCGTTAGTCAACTCCGTCCTTTATTTGTTGTCGTCGACCATCGTCCATCGCCTGCCCCGCCCACCGCCCCCGCCGTTGGTCACCGGTCGCGCCACCGCCGCCGTTGTCCGTCTCCACCGTCGTTCGAAAGGAAGAAATTTTGTGTATTTTTAGAGTATAAATTTTGTGTCATTATCAAACAATTATTTTTGCTTAAAAAATCTTCTAGAAATAAAAATAGGAAAATCTATTTCCGTTCCCGTAAACTATTTCTGGAACAGAATGGTTGTCATGCGCGCCAAGCGGGTGCATGACAACTCGCCTATTTCAAAAACAAATTTTCTATTCCAAACCTGTTTTTGAAATAGAAATCCGTTCGATAAACTTATTCCGTTTTTATTTTTAGAATAGATTTCTATTCCGTAAATAAGTTTGGAATAAAAATTAGAAGTATAAATTTTCTACTTCTCTATTTTTGGAACAGAAATGAAAAATAAAAAAAAATTCATCGTTCATCAATCGGTTCTTCATTCATTGCCGCCGACCACCGTCCGTCGGCCGCCAACCGGTTGCCGCCTCGCTTCCCGCCGCCGCGAGCGCCGCCGGGTCGTCGCCGTCCGCCCTGTCGCCGTTCGAAAGGAAGAAATTTTGTGTCATTGTCAAACAATTATTTTTGCTTAGAAACTCTTCTAGAAATAAAAATAAAAAAAAGCTATTTCTAGAGCGGAATAGTTATCAGCGCGCCCTAAGGGCGTGCATAATAAAATTATATATTTCTCTATTTGTCTGCTTTTTCTATTTTCTAGAACAGGTTTGGAATCGAAATCCATTTGGTAATGTAATTTGATTTTTTTTTATTTCCGAACATATTTTTATTCCAAAAATAGATTTGAAGAAGAAATTTTTGAAATAGAAATTGAGAAATCAATTTCTTGCTTAAATCAATTTCTGTTCAGAAATTTTGTTATGCGCATCTAGGGGGCATGACAACCACCTATTTCTGTTCCAAAAACATTTTTTCTATTCCAAACTTGTTTCTAAAATAGAAATCTGTTTGATAAACCTATTCCATTTTTCTATTTCTGAAATAAATTTTTGTTCCAGAAATATGTTTGGAATAGAAATCAGAGGTAGAAATTTTCTACTTCTCTATTTCTGGAACAGAAATGAGAAATAAAAATTATTATCATCGTTCGTCAACTAGTCTTTCAGCCGTCGTCGTTAACCACCGTCCGTCCGTCGCTCACCGTCGCCACTTTCGGTTGCCGGCTACCAGCTGCCTTCGCCAATCGGGCCGGGTTGCCGACCGCCGCCGGCGGTTGTCGGCCGCCAATCCACCGCCATTCGAAAAGAAAAATTTTGTGTCGTTATCAAATGAATTTCTATTTTTAAAGTAGAAATTTTGTATCGTTATCAAACAGATATTTTTGCATAGAAACTCTTCTAGAAATAAAAATAGAAAAATCTATTTCTTTTCCAAAATTTATTTCTGGAACATAATAGTTATCATTCACCCCCTAAGTAATTGGCTACCTATATCGTTCTATAAAACCAAAAGTGTGAACAGTATTATCAAGAATTCATATTATATTATTGAGAACTCGAATAAATTAGAGAGTCATGCCACAATTCTTATATAAAGGTCCTTTTATGCTTGTATTTTGCATTTAACCAGACACGCAATTCTGCATGCATAAAAAAAGATAAATAGATTCAATGTATGGTTTGGCGCGCAATTTAGAATTACTGGTGCAAGCCACTCGCCAATGGCGGGGACATCTTTTGATTTGAAGTTTGAAGGAGAAGAGGATTAAAAACTATTTACCCAGAAAAAAAGAAAAAGAAGGAAAAAAAAGGCCTTCTCCATTTTGTAGTGACGGTCGTTCTAGAGTTGTTCGTGGGCCTTGGCCCTTCTTCAAGGCCCATTTTATTCTTCCAATCTTTCACATTTGCTAGCCCAAAAAGGTGAATGAACGTCTATCGATTTTCATCAATTGGCCGTGCTGCGCTTGTTCTTCAATGTCCAAGGTCGTCTTCATATTCCTTTCTATTTTATTTTACGCGATCATTTTTTTCCTCTTACACCTTAGATTAGAAATGAGGCAAAATCCCATTTTTTTCCCACTATTTTTGTTTCATATTGATAATTACCTTTAGTATTCTCCCCTACAATCGCAAAGTACATCAATCTATCTTGTAGTGATTTCGTTGCAATTATCTAAATGCAGTTAGGCAGAGTAGAATGAATGAAATCTGAATCTTTTTCAATTCAATTTTGCCATCTAGAAAGGTACCATAGAGATTTGAAATTTCATTTTCTTCATTGTGGAATGTACGGTCAATCTTTATTATAAAGATTTGAAACGAGGATGAAAATACACACTACGCGCATCGTATTCCTCTTATTGAGGAGTATACTTCTTGTTGTGTTTTGGTTGTGAAAAAATGATTCTTCCTTTTACACATTCACATTTCCATAAAAATCGCCTACCCATAATTTTTTTTTTTTTATTCTTTTCATTTACTTTAACTCATTCTCTTTCAATCTATTTTTTCTTTCTAATTTTTCCTGATAAATATAAAATCCCCACCTAAACTAAGATGTCCATTCGCACAATTCTCCCAATTAACTCAACACTAGAAACTTCACCCATTAGATCCCTGTAAACCCTATGTCTAGATCTGAATAGGGAAAGGAGTAATTACGCAAACATTTGACATGCATTTTAGAATTACTAGTGCAAGTTCTGGTGCGAAATTTGGTGCTGTCATATTCTAGCAGTGGATAGGGCTCCTGGAGGTGGATGTACCAATAATGCGCCGGAGAAAGCAACAGACTGAGAGCGAAGGTGAGAGAGTGAATTTTGAAAAGGAGAAGAGAGAGAATCCTCTTCGATGACAAGATGGAGATCCAAAATCTTGGAATATGAGGAGGGTCTAATGCCATTTAAAATTTTAACTTTACCTCAAATTCCAATTCTACGATATTTCTATGTTATTATTATTTTTGTTTTTGTATCGTAAAAACCCTTCAACTTTTGATATTATTCTAATTCTACCCTAAACTGTTTTTTGTCTTATAAAAACTGACCAACTTTAGACCAAATACTAATTTGACCCTAATTTTTTCCTCATAAAAAATCACAAACATGCCCCTTTCACTGTTTCCCCTATCTCTTGTTATTTGTGTTGTTTTCTGTGGTCCTCTCGCATTGTCTTGCTCGAAATCTTCACATGTGGGTTCAATGAAAGATTGTATCTATTTCTGTCCCCATGTTCCGTTCTTGCCGACTACGTGGTGTGGCCCCCCACCTTTGCCTCGTACCAACATGGACGTGCACTCTATGCCAGAATTGGGAATGGGTCCGTGTTGACACGGTCACAGTTGTGCTAGGGGGCTGCCCACGACTAACACAATCCCAAAAAAGATAACACGACTAGTGAAGAAACATGACGACGTTGTGCTTGACAACCAATAACAGCGACAGCAGGAGCTTATGGTTTTGCTTCTGTAGGGTAGCATTGTATTTTCGAAATATGATCAATTGTTAGAATGGACAGCTTTGGAGAAACTTGACTTCGAAATTCTTTCCAATTGAATACTCTGCGTGTCTGCAAATTGGACCACATCATGGAGTAAATATCCCACTGAAAAAGGAAATTAGAACACGGTACATGTTGCCTCAGACTTTTTCTTAGGAAATGTATGAACGAAGAGTTGATCACTGACGCGGCAATCAACACTCAAGAGGCCTCTTTTAACGGCAAAAACCAATCTCAACGAAAAAAGCAAATCATGTCTCAGATACTTGATTGATTCTATCAATCTTGCACTTTTAATAACACACATTTTTTGCTATATTTCCTGCACTTCTTTCCCAAATAAGGATACAATCTTCCTCTTCCAACCTCCACCACACTCCTTTTACATCTCTTGATGCAGCCCAAGATACATCAATCAAAGTCCTCTATTTAAAAAAAAAAGGAAATTCCCTACTAAATGCTGAATACAATTACTAACATTTTTAGCAATAGAACTTTTTGTGACCTTTTAGATGAAGGTATTAACGAAACAACATATTGCTCTAAATCGCATAACATCCCAGATGAAACTAAGTTGTAATCGTTGTTGTTTGTTATGTCAATCGGGACACCATGTTCAAGTACCATGAGTGTAACACTTTGAGGCAGATTGATAACAAGCCGCGAATGCGCAAAAAATGTGGGTTGCGATAGTTTTCTCTAATTGATCATAAACAAAGATCTCGTAGAGGCTACCATTCAATAAAGTACAAGTGATCAACAGAACGTATACTTTGTATTAGAAAGATGCTTTACATTCTCATAACATAATACATTTCACCGTCAATCGATGGAAAATACATTTTCAGTTTTTATCAAATACAGAAAAATAAAGTCACTTTCCGGGAAATGACTTTCTAAATGGCCCCGTCCTCAAGAAGGCGAGTTAAGAAAATATTGCATGAGACCGACCTCGCACGTCATCGCTCAGCCAATATATTCCCCGTAAATGCCAAGGCAAAGTCGCAAAAGTGAGTCGCTCGCAAATCAGAAGTCTTCGACCAAATGTAAAAGCATGGGAAGACGCGAGGTGAAGGACGACGACCAATGTCGTGGTAAACTGCTGGGAAGCTTCTCAGACGACGACCAATGTCGTGGTACGACCACCCGACCTCTTTTTCAACAATAAAACCCCCCAAGATCTGCTCCTACTCTAGCCATCTCTCTCCGATCGTCTCGATAATCATCTTCGACATAGGACGTCGGGATTACAGGAGCCGACCCCGATGCTGATCCGCCGTGGTCCCCTCGCAAACGTCCGAGGTTCTCCTGCCTTCACTCCCCTCCACGCCATTCTCGCCTTTCTTGTTTCCGCGCTGCTCAACCTCCTCCAGCTGAAACACCAAGAGAAATCTGCGTCCCCAATTGACACCCACCCTTTCCACATCTTCCTTGCCGTCTTCGGTAATGTCTTGTACGGCGCATTTGCACTCGTTACTCTTCTGTCGTTGGCTCCCGATTCCTGTGCCCGGGCGTCTCCCATCCTCACGATGCTCGCGCTTTGCTCTCGGTGGCTTCCTTGCAGCTTTATTGGTCCCGGGCCCCTTTCGCTATTTCCCCTGTCTCTTGTTATTTGTGTTATGGTCCTCTTGCATCGTCTCGCTCGAAACCTTCTTATGTGGGTATCTATGCATGTCGCTGTGTTCCGTTCTTGCTGCCTACATGGTGGAAGAGCCCAGCCGCTCTTGCCTGTTACCGCCATGGATGCGCACTCTACGCTGGAATTGGGAATTGCTTGGGGATTGGCCCGTCTTGACACGGCCGCAGATATCCCTCGGGATGTCCACAACTAGCACAATCCCGGAAAAGATAATACAACTAGGGAAGAAACATGACAACGTTGCCTTCGACAACCAATAACAGCGACAGTAGGAACTTTGGGTTTTGTATCTGTTGGTATCTTCTGAGAGTGGCATTGTATTTTCCATGCATGACTAATTGACAGAATGGACTAGTTTTGCGGCAAGTTGACATTGAAATTCTTTCTATTTGAATACGTGAGGCCTCTCCTTACAATATCATACTGAAAAAGGAAATCAGACCATGATACAATTAACCTTGGACTATATCCTAAGAAAGGAATGAACCGGAAATTAACTAGCGGTTTGACAATCGATGCGACAATCACCACTTGAGAGACTTCAAAACGCAAAAAGCCGATCTCTGCAAAAGAAGCAAATCTTGATCGATTCCATTAAAATCTGGCACCTTTAATGACACACATTTTTGTTGTACCGCCGGCTCTTTTTTCCCCCAAAAAGGATACAATATCCCTCTTCCAACCTTTACCTGACTCCTTTGATATCTCGTGACGTAGGCAAAGATGCTTCAATCAAAGGTCCGCCATAAAAAAATGGAGTTTCCCACTAAATGCTAAAAACGATAACTAATATTTTCAGCAATAGAACTTTTTCTTGACCTTTAAGATGAAGACATTAATGAACAACGTATTGCTCTAAGTTTCATAGCATCCCCGATGAAAGTAAGTTTTAGTCATCATTGTTATGTCAATAATAAAACGATGTTGAGGTACCATAAGTATGACGCTTTGAGGCAGATTGAAAAGTAAATACATAACACGCCGCAAATGCACAAAAAAGGTGGGTTGCAACAGTTTTTCCTAATTGATCGTAAAGAAATATCTTGCAGTGGTTGCCATTCAATAAAGTACAAGTGTTCAACAGAATGCATATTCTGTATCAGAAAAATGCTTTACATTTGTTGGACGCAAATTGCGTAACCTCAAGATCTCCATAACCAGAACAAGAACATGCATAATTAAGCAGAAGAATTAACGCACCTGTTTTGGAATCCATCGATTTTGAAGCGGAAGCGGAAACACAATGTTTCACGCACAAGTCCTTCTCTTCTACTGCCCTCCGTATCACCGGCTCAATGAGGCGGCCCTCCTCACGTTTAGCGTTTAGGTAAACGCCCCTTATGTCAGGATACGTATGAGAATTAGGGTTAGAGGAGAGACTTAGCGATATTTATAAAGTTTCCAGCAAGGCCCCTCATTACGGGCCGGGCTCAACTCGGCCCACACTAGCCAAGCCCCATATTAGACTAATTAAAAACCTTCTATCTCACCTTAGACCAATCCCCGTAAAACGGTAAACGTTAAACGGTAAATTACAATATCAATTAATGTAGTCCACATTAGGAAAACTCTTACATTCTCCCACTTGGACTATATTAATTGAAATCGTAAATCTTGTATGTGCGCACATTGGTTTAGAGATAATTCTTAATAGTCAATCATATCCCATAAAGTCTCAAATACCGAATCATGGCAGTAACTGCATGTATACACACAGAGCCTTCCATGGTCACGAGTGTTCTCAACTCTATTGATATTGATCTAATATGGTAGTGTGTCAAATGGATAACATCTCTCATAGAGAGATTTCATTTGTCAGTCACCATTCTCTTACCTTAAGCGTCACAAAAACTTGTGCCACTAGAGAATGTCCATTCTCTTACCTTAAGCGTCACAAAAAACTTGTGCCACTAGAGAATGCATTTATGGTTCCATAAACCCACATATGTCTTGTCTTTATGGTTAACCTTTCTTTATATACAACAAGACATATGGACAAGGCTAATAACCGTATACCCCTAGCCTTCACTCAAGGTTTAAGCAATACCTTGAGACTTTAACAATATATATATTTTCAACATAATAACAAACCATTCAAAAATACTTTATTGAATGCGAAAGTTGATACATATCAAACCGTTACTAATGTAACGAACACAGATGAAATCTTTATCAAAATAAAGCCAAAATAGCTCTCACTAAACAGCAGCATCTCATGATGCTCTTAGACCCATGCAAATGACATGTCGCTTAAAAAACACATGGGCGTAGGCCTTTAGTTAGTGGATCTGCAACCATATCATCTGTTGGAAATATGTTATATTAAAACGTCACATTTCTGTACCATTTCCTTTTGGTCAAAAATTTTGACCACCATATATTTAGACCCCTTGAGACATTTGTAGTAAATAAATAATATTACAAATTTGTTATCTCAATACAACCGTATGGGTCTATCCATAAAATTAAAACGATTAACTCTTTCATGAGGTTCCGAAGCCTAATAGCCCAGATAACAACTTGTAAGCAAAATATCATATACATAGAGTATGAGAAAAATAAATTTCCTCCCACTGACCTTGCAGTATATTGAATTACTTTGTTCCCAATTGAACAAAATAACAACACTATGCAACTTTAATCATATTGTCTGGAAACTTGCTTAAGACCATGAATTAAGACTTTTCAGTCTACACACAAGATTACTTGAATCTGCTGCAAAATTCTCCAGTTGCACTTATATAGATTTTGTATCTCTTTGACGTAATTCCATATAAAAAATAAACTATTAATGCCACGTTCACTCTGAAAGAATTAGTAGTAAAGAAATAATTATTTATTTATTCACTAACTATCCACCCCTCTTTCAGAGTAAAAATATTATTATCCTTTTTTAACAATCTAGATAAGATACAAAATAATAACGAGTGGATCTAAATTATGTATGTGAAAAAATTGCTTTCAAAATATCAACTCACAGTAGACCGATAAATTAGTCTTACTCATCACCATGTTAATTATGGTGCAATTATGCCTTTTGGCAAATCTTTTTGTCAAGAATGGCAGGCATAATAATTAAATTACCACCCTAGAATTTACCAAGTATTTGACAAATGACCCTTTAAACAATTCAGTATTGTCATACTTGCCAAAATACTTACCGCTGCTATTAAGCCTGACAATCTTCAAGACTAATTTTAACCAGTTTATTCTTTATCTTGGTCATTTTCTTTAAATAAAAAACTTTTGGAAACAACTTTTTCATCTTTATATGAGATGTATATATCATTAGGACTTAAACACAATCTTTGCAGATATGTCATAATTTCAATATCATACAAAACATAATTTCAAGCAACTAAGGCTTCCATCATATTATAGCAGTGCAGTTCGCAGACAAACCTCTTTTCAATTGCTCTAGAATGAAACGCTTCATGGACAGTAAGCAAATTTTATTGCATTCTCAAGCAACAAATCATATGTCCACAACTTAAAATTTGAAGCAAAAAACCTCAATAATAATGGAGTTATTAATTACAGAAAAGGTGATTGAAAAATCAAGCAATGTATATATAATTAGCATCATGTGAGCAATGTGTAACTTGACACACAAGTACACATCCAGAGTTACATGCAAAATCACATAATCACCTTTGGGCGAGAATACATGATAAGCTATTGTAAACTCCCCACATGATAGCGGTTATGAGAATATATTCCAATCTTCGTGAATTCATCACATTTGGGCAGACGAACCACTAGGATCAGTCACTCTTCCACCACATAATCATGTATCCCTCCATGAACTAATATATAATCACCCCCTTTGGGAGTATGACTACACATTAGAGCAGGAGACATCCCAATCAATATACGAGACCGAAATTTCTCAAACCCAATCAAGCGTGCCACTTTGGCGGTCACTACTCAATTGAATCCTTGAAACTCTCTCATACCAGGGATATAAATTTTACTCCTCACATACACCATATACATGTGATTTTAGCTTTAGTGATAGGGGCAAAGATATCACCAAAATCACATATCATGCTAATTACATTGCTTCATAAAAATAAATTTTATTGTAAAATATTGATGAACAACACTCACAAAGATCATGACATAACATACTAGTAACCCAGCACTTGTATTTCGAAAATCACAGAAAAAAATAGCAAAATACACTGAAAATACGCTTATTTAGGGCTTTGTATGTATTTTCACATTCATAAAATCATCAAATAAATAAAATAAATTCACCACAAGATAGAAGACGGCCATACGAATCCAACGCCGCCAGCCACGCACGAAACGGAGCCCCACGCGCCCGCACGCGCCGCCTAAGTGTGCGGCGCGTGGAGCCCATGCGCGGGCGTCAAAGGGCCGGTCAAACCGGTCCGACCTTCCGGTCCAGCCGCCCGGTCCGACCGGTTGACCAGGTCGGGTCAGGTCAACGGGTCGGTCGGGTCCCCGGGTCGGGTCAGTCGCCATCCAGGTCGGGTCGGGTCCCATTGCTGACGTCGGCCGGTCGGATCGGACCGGGTCGGCGACGTCAGCGTCCGCGTGCACCGCACGCGCGAGCAGAGCCCCGCGCGTGGGAGCGCGTGAATGCGCGTGGGCGCGTGTCTTCGACGCCCGCCGCCGACGCGTGGCCGCGTGTGGGGCGCGTGCGGCCTCCTCCGGCGACGTGCCGCCCACGAATCTTCTCGTCTCGTCGACCCCAATCCGAATTTGTGACTTAATTTTACTTTTATTGAACAAAAAATCTCAAAAATCACAAATTAGGGCAAAAAACTTATGCGTTCGAGTTCTAGGGTTATGGATGCTCTGATACCACGTGTTTGACGCAAATTGCGTAACCCCAAGATCTCCATAACCAGAACAAGAACATGCATAATTAAGCAGAAGAATTAACGCACCTGTTTTGGAATCCATCGATCTTGAAGTGGAAGCGGAAACACAATGTTCCACGCGCAAGTCCTTCTCCTCTATTGCCCTCCGTATCACTGGCTCAATGAGGCAGCCCTCCTCACGTTTAGCGTTTAGGTAAACGCCCCTTAGGTGATGATACGTGTGAGAATTAGGGTTAGAGGAGAGACTTAGCGCTATTTATAGAGTTTCCAGCTAGGCCCCCTCATTACGGGCCAGGCTCAACTCGGCCCACACTAGCCACCCATATTAGACTAATTAAGAAACCTTCTATCTCACCTTAAACCAATCCCCGTAAAACGGTAAACGTTAAACGGTAAATTACAATATCAATTAATGTAGTCAACATTAGGAAAACTCTTACAACATTCTCATGACATAATCCATTTCATTGCCGGGTTAACACAATCAGAAGAAATCTATCGGTGGGCTTCTACTTTGTCGTCACACTCTTTAAGAGGTTGCTGAGCTAGTCGACATTGTATCCTCTTAGGATCGTGAGATGATATGTCAACAATTGCACCCCAAATGTTAAAAATCATCTCATGTTCGACAAATTAGCAAAATCTACTAAAATGAAATAGGCTATTTGAAAGGAAGAACAGGAATGTAAAAATACTCTTTGAGCAATGAATAAACAAACAAATAAAAATAGCCTAATGTTACGGCTCAATCAATAAAAATGATTTCTTTTGTTTTTGTTGAGATTTAAAAAAAAAAAAAAAAAAAACTCTCTTTTAGAACTAAACGCCAAATCCGAGAGAGAATTTTAGAACTCATAATGCAAAAACAAACACCGAGAGCATAAAACAAATCAAGGAAACAGAAAGCTAGATGCTCCCGTCCAGCTCCACCTCATCTACATCATAGGTTCATCTTCAGCAAGTTATAACGCATTCAGTAGAGTGGAAAATAAGATGTTGCATCTTGGCAAGCATAGAAAACTATTGGAAGTACCTTGTACCTGCAAAGGAACTATATTGACTACAGGCTGAAGACAGTCCTCCACTTGAGGAGTTTCAATGACTCTAACACAGTTGCCGCATCCCCCCTTGAGCACTTGACAATAGGCGTCCTTTGCGGGCATGGAGTTGCTGAATAACTGATTGTTGCTTGCTGTTAACATTGACACCTTCAGTTCAGAACAAATAGAGATTTCACAGATGCGAGTGAACCTGTGCGACAAAAGCTAACCTGAAGCAAGCATCATGAGTAGCAATCACTACAATGGGAAGACTCTCATCCACTAGAGCCAGAGGACCATCTTTCATTTCACCGGCAAGTATTCCTTCACCGTGCATCAATGCCACCTCCTTTACTTTTGAAGGACCTTCCAAAGCTGTAGCACAATTTGTATCCTCTGCGAATTTGCCAAACATGAGAAGTGACTGCTCTGCAATGAGTAAATTAGCAAGATCTTTCAATGCAAGATCTTTCAATTCCTAAGCTTCAGCACCTCTCTAATTTTGTCTACAAGATATTTACAAGGGATTTAATGTTTCATACAAACAATTTATCATGAGTTTAGATACAAAGTCACATCCAACGAAGTTCAGAAATGGTTAAGGTGAGATAGGAAGTGACACATAGTTGGAAGGTCAAAAAGACAATCAATTATTGTAAGAAAGTGTACATGCCGACAAAATGCTTATCCAAAGCAATTATTGAAATCCGCAATGCTCAGTTTGGGCTCAAAACAGGAAATGATCAATGTACGGATCATAGTTATCAGCCCTCGGTTAAGGTGAGAGGCGTAGCTCAGAAGATGGAAAAGAACTGCAAGTTGAATTACATGAGGATTCACGTAAATTGTCTAAGAGCGCAAGGAGAAGGCGACGCCAAGCTGAGGTCAAGTTATCAAGCTCGGGGCTCATAGGTTGTGGTATAATAACCCCCGAGTCTAAGGTTAAAAACCAAGTACTATAATTTTAACGAGACTATCACTAAACCAAGGTAGGAGGATTCTGGTCTTAGAGCTTTATATTGAATTGGGACCCTTTTTGGAGCTGCAGACATACGGACGTTAAGTGTTGCATCTTAAGGAAGATGCTTAGATTTTTGTGAGGCATCTGAATTCTTTCATCTTTTAGAGATATGTACCTAGAAATTGGATTTTGGTCAGGTGGGAAGTTGTTTAGGGGTGACCGGCACTAAAATGAATCTGTCTATTTATCATGTCATCCCGGTGGTGAACAGCCGTTGTGTTATTTTGTGATTAACCTTCTGGACATCTCATTTCGTCAAGTCATATCACATGTAATAATCATGTTATCTCAGGGATGAATAGTCATTGTGTTATTTTGTGATTAATCTTCTGGATGAAATAATATATTCACTAGTAGTTAGTCAATCTTGGTCCAATAGTCCTCTGAGTGATGGGCTGTTTTTCACATATAGAATGTTGAATGCAAAGTTTTTCTCAAGAACTTTATCCCCTATTACCCCTTTATCGGATAAGTTTGACATTACTTAACGGAAATAGTTTTCTTGGACAAATGCGTGGCTTAATGAGGACTACAAGAGCAATTTTCTCTTTCAAAATGTTAACTAAAAAGCTTATTTATTTAATGCATGTGTGTTGCCTATCCTTGTTGAGCTGACTGTCACCATGTATATCATGTCAAGCTGGGCGAAATCCTATAGAGAGAAATGAATTGGTGGGCTTGAAGTCAAAGAGGAAGAGAAAATCTGAATTTTCTAGTTTTGTACTAGTTAAATATGTGTTTCGATTGTGAGTCATTGTTTTTAAGAATTTTGCAGAGGATGATTATTTGATAAGCCATTACTTTTCCTTTCCACTCCATTAAAGGATCATATTGTTTATTCGCACGGTTATAACTAAAGCTTTCACCATGATCGAGGTAAAATATCAAGCGGAACCCAAGATTCTATTTCACGGTCTACCACCTACGTTGCCATCTTCTGTCTTCTGTTCTATTGCAGATTGGCACTTGTTGTGCCCGAGTTTCATCCTCATGATGCTCACTGCTTTGCTCTCAGTGGCTTCCGCTTACTTGGTTGTTGTTCCAAGGCCCCTTTCACTCCTTCCCTCATTTCTTGTTACCCATATGGCTTTCCGTGGTGCTCTTGCCTGGTCTCGCTCAAAAACTTTACACGTCGATTCAACACAAGATTGTACTTTTGTCTCTCAGTGTGTCCAGTTCTCGACGGCTACACGGTGGAAGGGCGCGCCCACTTTTGCCTCTTACGGTCATGGATGTGCGCTCTGTACCAGAATAGGCAATTGGTCCATGTTGACACGGCCGCAAAATGTCCCAACGGGTGCTGGCAACTCGCACATCCTGAAAAGGAAACACTAGCAGGGAAGAAACATATATACAGCGAGTTAGATAACTAATAACAGCGCATTTTGGATCTTATGGCTTTGCTTTTGTTGGTATATATAGTGAAGAGTAGCATTATATCTTGTAACGTGGCTGATTAATAGAATGGACATAGGTGATAAAAAAGTCAAAAGTGAGACCACGAGCAACTGCTCTGGAGGGAGTTGACATTGAATTATTTCCATTTGAATCCAAGAGGCCTCGTAATCACCACTCGAAAAAGCGAAATAAGGTCTCAGATAATCGATTGATTCAATCAATCTTGCACTTGTAATGACCCACTTCTTTGTTCCCCCACCTACTCTTTTTTCCGCATGCGGGATACAGCCTCTCTCCGACCTCACCCAGACTCCTTTTTACATTCTACGATGCAGCAAAGGATAACTTAAACGAAAATATATCTAACCTATTTTTTTTGTCCTCGCAAAGTTATTCTAATTCTACCTTAACTGTTTTATGTCTTATTTTATTTATTTATTTATTTATTTTGTCAGGTCCTCTTTTCTTTATCTTGATTCTCACCTATTCTAATTCTCACTATCGACTTTTACGCCTTTTTGCGGGCGTGGGGCTCGAAACCCACTCCCGAAACTAATGCGTCCTCACCCCAACCCCTCTCCTGAGAGGTGGGGATTCGAACCCCACCTCCCGCTTCCAAGTTGGAAGAGTGGCCACTGAGGTAAATCCCATGATTTTTTTTATGTCTTATTAAAACCACCAATTTTAGATCAAGTTCTAATTTGATCCTAAAAATTACAAACTTTTATTAGCGATATGGCATTTCACATTATTGCTATAATTTTGTCGTACAATTTCACATCTCAAAAGATGTTTTTGAGGATAAATTTTTATATCAATCCAAACGACATCTTATTGAATTTGATATTTGGGTGAAAACTAGAAAAATCAAGATTGACTTTCTTCAATTGTTCTTACTCGAAAGAGAGTCTACTTCAACCCATGAAGGATCTTCAATTTTAAGCTCACTCTTCAACTTCTCGTGCTTGGGAGTCTTCAATTTCTTGCGGTGGGAGAGCTCATGTTCAAGATGCTCGCGCTGGAGGTACTTGAGTTGTGGAGCCTCGAACAATCCGCTCAAGAATTTTAGATATAGGGTTAATGGGGACAGATTTATGAAATAAAAAAAAAAAAGAATTCAGGAAAAATTGAGACTAAACTTAAGACAAAAAAGATTTTAGGATGGAATTAGGAATGGAGTTGGATGATTTTATAAGATAAAAGGCTTTAGGATAGAATTGAGAGCACACTTAAGGTCTTTTAGGTATTAATCCTATTGGAGAGAATTTTAGGATCATTGGTGAGGCTCCACGTGTCTCCCCCTCTTGACGTGGAGGGTGGCAGCATCTTCAATTGTGGGATCACAGGGCGCTCGAAAGGGGCTTCCCTTTCGTTTCCACTGGTGGGTCGGCAAGGGCAACCCAGAAGCTGCCTGTTATCATAGCCTCTTCGGTAATCGTACTGACTAATTGGACACTGTTTATATGAGGCAAAGTATTCAACTCCACAACTTTTCGGTCCCGTCCTCTTGCCTTTTATAAGAGGCAAAAGGACAATGCAAAATGTGATGGGTCCCTCGTCCGCTCTTTTGCACAATGTGATGCAAAAGAGCGGACGAGGGACCCAACATATGTGGAATAATAATGTGATGCAAAAGAGCAGATGAGGGACCCAACATATGTGGAATAATAATGTGATGCAAAAGAGCGAATGAGGGACCCAACATATGTGGAATAATTTTGCATTATCCTTTTGCCTCTTATAAACTATATATATATATATATATATATATATATCTGCCCAGGCATATGCACAGCAGAGATATGCCCCCCCTCCAGCCGTCCTTCTCTCATCTTTTCGATAATCATCCTCTACACAGGACTACCGATCCTCAAGAAGCTGATACCAATGCCGCCTGACCGTCGTCCCGACACAAATGTCCGAGATTCCCCTGGCTTCACTTCCTTCCACGCCATCCTCGCCTTCCTTGTTTCCGTGCTAGTCAACTTTGTCGAGGTCAAATTCAAGGGAAACCCCAGTCCCCATTCGAGACCCACCCTTTTGCCACCTCTCTTGCAGTCTTCTCTCTTCTGTTCTACTGCGCACTGGCGCTCGTCACTCATCTGTCGTTGGCTCCTGCTTGTTGTGCCCGACCGTTCCACATCCTCATGATGCTCGCCGCCATGCTCTCGGTGGCGTCCCTCGCATCGTTGTTGGTCCCGGGCCCCTTTCAATCATTACCCTATTTCTTGTCATTCGTGTTGCTTCCCGTGGTCCTCTTGCTTTGTCTTGCTCCAAACCTTTACACATGGGTTCACCACAAGACTCTATCTATTTTTGTCCGGGTTTTCCGTCCTCGCCGACTAGCAGCCCCACCGCTCTTGCCTCGCACAGTCATGGATGCTCGCGCTTCGTGCCGGAATTGGGAATCGGTCAAGTTGACCCATCCCCAGATGTCCTACGGGGTGCCACCCCTAGCACGCCCCTGGAAAGTGAAAAAACAGAAAAAAAAAAAAAAAATAACATCGCGTTGCACAACCATTAACAACCCCAGAAGCAGCTTAGAGTTTTGCTTTTGTTGGTATATGGTTTTGCTTTTGTTGGAATCTAGTGAGAGTGGAATCGTATCTTCCACGTACGATTAATTGATAGAGTAAGAGTCGAATTGTATCGTACGAATGGACTGCTCGCAGAGCAAGTAGACATCGAAATTCTTTCCATATGAATACATGAGAGCTCTGCATCTCTACAAATTGAACCACATCATGGCTTTAAATATCACACTAAAAAAGGAAACTAGAACATGGTACAAATTGCCTTGATGACCAATGTGACAATCAGCACTCCAGAGACATGCTTAACGCCAAAAACCAATGTTAGCAAAAGAAGCAAATCCTGTCTCAAATACTTGATCAATTCCATCAATCTTATACCTTTGATAACACATTTTTTGTCATACCACCTGCTTTCTTTTCTCGAATGAGGATACAATCTTCCTCTCCCAACCTCCACCTGAAACAATGTTTAGGTACCATGAGCACGCCACTCAGAGGCAAATTAACATATAATTGCATAAGAAGATGCGAACGCGCAAAAGGTGAGTTACGACAATTTTTCCTAATTGATCATAAATAAAGATCTTGCAGAGGTTACCATTTAATAAAATACAAGTGATCAACAGAATGTATACTTTGTGTCGAAAGATGCTTTACATTCTCATGACATAATCCATTTCGTTACCGGTAAACACAATTGGAAGAAATCTGTTAGTAGGCTTCTACTCTATCATCACACTCTTTGCGAAGATTCCTAGGCTGGTCGACATTGTATCCTCTTAGGACCATGAGATGATATGCCAACAACTGCACCCCAAATGTCAAAGCTCATGTCCAACGAATTAGAAAAATCTAGTAAAACGAAACAGGCTATTTGAAAGGAATAACAAGAATGCGAAAATACTATATAAGCAATGAATGAATAAACAAATAAAAACAGCAAAATGTTAAGGCTCAATCAATAAAATTGATTTCTTTTATTTTTGTTGATACTTAAAAAAAAACTCTCTTTTAGAACTAAATGCTAAATCATGGAGAGAATTTTGGAACTCTTAATGCAAAAACAAACAACGAGAGCATAAAACAAATCAAGGAAACAGAAAGCTACATGCTCCCATCCAGCTCCACCTATCTATATCATAGCTTCATCTTCAGCAAATTATAACGCATTCAACAGAGTAGGAAAAAAAAGATGCTGCATCTTGGCAAGCATAGAAAACTATTGGAAGTACTCTGTACCTGCAAAGGAACCATATTGACTACAGGCTGAAGACAGTCCGCCACCTGAGGAACTTCAATGACTCTACATGCTCCACAAAGAGACACAGCTGCAGCATCTGTGGCATAATTGTAACCTGTGCCAAACATGAGAAGTGACTGCTCTGCAATCAGTAGCTTAGCAAGATCCTTCATTTCCTGGTCAAGCTTCAGCACCTCTCTAACTTTGTCTACAAGATATTAACAAGGGATTTAATGTTTCATACAAAAGATTTATCAACATGAGTTTAGAAAGAAAAGGCACATCCAACAGAAGTTCAGAAATTGTGAAGGTGAGATAGGAATTGACACATATTTGGAAGGTCAAAAAGACAATCAATTATTGCTTCTCTTCTCCAGAAATTGTGAAGGTGAGATAGGAATTGACACATATTTGGAAGGTCAAAAAGACAATTATTATTGCTTCTCTTCTCACTTGGTTAGAAATAGCATCCCCTCCAATTGCTAAAGCTAACATAGCCATAACAACTATTTGACTATATGCCTGCTCAAAAAGCATATCTGTAAATCAATTTCATGAAAAAAAAATAAAAAATAAAAATAAAGACAAGAAAACCTTGAAGAAGAGAGGACCATTTCTGCAACAGAATGTCAAAAGGTGCTCTCTCACGTTGGTGCTTGCCACGCCTATCTCAGCACCAGCATTTATATGGACACCACCACAATGTGTATTGCTGGCAATTGCACTGCCAACAGTATTAGTAATTCCGACACATAATGCACCATTCTGGAGAGCATATTCCAGTGCATGTAAGGTATCTGCTGTTTCACCAGACTGACTGACAAATGCTGCTGTATCTTCTCTATAAATTGGGCCTTGACAATCCAAAAGATCACTTGGAATTTCCATTGTCACAGGAATTCCTGTTTTGAAAGCAAGCAAACAAGAAAAGAGTTGGTAAAAATAAATTAACATCTCCAACCCACATAAGCTATCATTCACTACTTGCCTGAAAGTTCTTCCAAGATGTGCCTTGCAGCTAAAGCAGCATTATAACTCGTACCACAACCAATATAAACAATCCTCTGGCTCCTCCTAATTGTCTTGAGATGATCCTTCAATCCACCCAGAAGGACAGTCTTAGCTTTGCAGGTGCCTCCACGTAGAAGTCTGCCCCTCATTGTGGTTGTTAGGGATTCTGGCTGTTCATGAATTTCTTTCTGCATATAATGTTCGTAGTTTCCTTTATTTATTTGTTCAACTTCCATCTCGAGAACAGAAAGTGCATGCTGTACAGATGCTGGCCTGGAAAGTACACCGCGTTTTCCTTTGTCACCATCAAACTTTAAGATAGATACCCCTCCATCCTGATGCAACCAGCATTAGTAGAATAAATTCAGCATTTGGCTTCTCATGAGTCACTACGTTATCAAAATACTCTGGAAAGAAACGATCATAGTCATCAGCCCTCGATTGAGGTGATATAGCAGGACTTTCCGCATCAAAGTTCACCTCCCATGTAGGCAACATGCTCCTCCAATGGAAAAGGACAAGACTGCTCTTCACCTACATGCAAGAAGTCAAGCCAAATAGAATTCTGGCGACATTGAGCTGAAAGGTTCTCGGTACAACTAAATAGGTGGTTAGTACTGGTGATATTAAGCATATTTTACCATGTTGCTACGCAGTCCGACGGTATATTCACAAATTGATACTGAGACGAAATCGATAGAACTCACATTGAAGTGAAGTACCCCCCACCCCTAAAATTTTAACAACTAAGATACATTTGGTCAATCAATAAAACATAAAATCAAGAGACAGATAAGGCAGCCTGTGCCATAAAGGTTAAGAATACACATAAATTCCTTAAAACAACTATGTAATTACCTTCAGATCAACAACTTCATTATCTTCAATGACCAGAACTGTTCTAGTGTGCTCAACCAGAGCATTTGCATCACTCGCTAAAAACAGTTCCTGGGATTCCCATTCTGCAAAGGGTACTTATCATCATGAAATAATGATCCTATGCTTAATTCTTCCGTCAATTCCTGAATGAATTAATAACTATGTTACAATTATGATAAATTACAAGACAAACAAGAATTTTGTCAACTAAAATGCATAGGTAAGACATAAACAGGAATGGACAACTACACATACGAATAAAGAAATCCTAAGACTAAGCTACAGTTGACGCATCGTGGAGACCTAAAAATGAAGTAAGAGTTCAACAACATAGACAACCACAAGCTTTTCTCAAACTTATCGTATCATGACCAAAAATATGTGCCATGGTAGACAACAGTAACAATGCTATTCCAATTCCCGGTTCTAATAGGAAATTAATGTGCATCCAGCTTAGCATTTCTAAGGCACTCTAAGACCCAAAGTAAAAACTCAATATACTGTCTCCACCAAGCAAAACAGATGCTATTCAACTCTTTGCAGAAACATTGTATCATAAGAAACATTTGATTGAACTATGGTTAATAGCCTGAGTTCTAGAAGAACATACATAGCATAGCTTTTAGTGAAGCTGAAAGGACACAAAGCAACTGAAAATAGATAATGATTCATGAGATGTGATCAAAAGCAACTCATTTGCAACAAGTACCACCCAAGTTTTAAATGGAACTTACTTTGACTTCCAGTACAACTTGACTAAATGTGACAGTCGTGTCACCTGCAGTCCAAATAATATACCATTCATAAATAAAATGTCACTGAACATTGTGCTCTAGGGTAAAGTAACACGATAGCACACTTCCAGACACAAAGCAAATTATGTGGAATATGTATATATGATGAGCACAATCCCATTGGTGGTCATATTGCCAGTCAATTTACTACAAGCAAACAACTGGAGAAATAAAATCAACTTTTGCCCAAAATGATGTCATTCATACGCTAAGGCTGCGTTTGTTATTGTTTCTTTTTTCTGTTTTTAAACAACTTTTTTTTTGTTTTTTTGTTCCTGGGAACAAAAGGAACAGAAATGCGTTTGTGTGCGTTTTGTTCCAAAATTATTTTTTGTTCCCGAAACACATCCAAGACGAAACAAGAAACAAAAAAAGTTGTTTCTTGTTTCGAAATAAAATTTAAGAACACTTTTCTTCTTCTCTCTTTTTCTTCTTCTTTTCTTCTTCTTTTTTCTTTCTTTTCTTTGGCCGGTCGCCGGCCTTGGCCATGGCCGGCGACGCCGTCGAGGGCCGGCGGCCTCATTGGGAGCCTCGCCGGGGCTAGTGAGCCTCACCGTGGCCGGGCGAGGCCGCCGCCCTCGTCGGTCGATCGCAGGCCATGACCGAAGCCGGTGACCGGCCAAAAGAAGAAAAAAGGAAAATAAATAAGAAAATAAGAAAGAAAATAGAAAAATAAAATAAAAATATTAAAAAATTAAAAGAAATAAAAAAATTATACAAATTTACCAAACGTGTTTCTGTTCATTTTTTATTCCCGAACAAGTTTACCAAACGCGTTTTTTGTTCAAAAATTCCTAGAACGAAACACTTTTTTCTATTTCTGTTTTTTTCGGAACAATTTTAAACGAAACGTTACCAAACGCACCCTAAAAGGCTGTTGCAGAATTAAGTATCCATTTACCGAGGCCCTACGAAAGGAAATGAGTCACCAAAAAAATTTGTTTTAAGATCTGAAGCCCCTACACTTGTTGGGAAAATACTTGGCGCAACATGGGCCCGACATACATAAACGATACTTTCAACAAAAGATGACAGAGATGTTTTACCCATCATGGCTCTTTAGTGTTTACAAAGAGTTGAACAGATTTCCAACACTACAACCATCATATAATTACACGAGATTCAACTGAAAATCTATAGATTAATAATATAGCTTGAATTGGAAGATTGTTAAGCAAAAATTAAAATGATCAACTTCAACTTTTTTAATTTCAAAGTGTCTCTTGAAATTGTGTTGACTGAGGTTTCCTTTTCTTCACACACAAATTCAGTAAGAAGCTCATTAAAATGCAATGATGATCTTCATTGCATATAGGCTATTACCTGAATCTTCATTAGATTTATCAAAAACGTACTTGGCAAGCTTAGGAATCACTTCTTCGATGTGTCATCGATTCAAATGTGAACCCATGTCGAATTAGCATTTGCTTTAAGACCTGCAAATGTAAACGAAAAGGTAAGAACCTTAGAAGAATCTACCGGTAAAGATTTTTTCGTTACTTTTAAGCTACAGAGAAATACCATTGAGATTGTACAGAATTTTACAGACTCATCACAGAGTAATATTTAAATTAGGAGCATATCATATAGTTCTTTTAGGAAAGCCTCTTGGTATCTGAAAATGCTTCTCACTGGGGTAAAATGAGGTCCATAACCTGTTGCAAGGTTCCTTATGGTACACAGGATATTTGCTGCTAATGATCCACACTTCAAGCTGCATGTGCTCTGTGAAGCCTTCAATGAAAGGTCCATGATAATATGTCAGAAGGATGAGCCTTGCCCCAGTTTATTATTAACAACGACTAAAGTGGCCTATTCATAAGACCCCTTACTAGATCAATCAAATAAAGCTTCATTGATTGAATCAACTTCTCCCTCTAGTCAGCAGCTATGCCTTCACTCACATTCTAAGAAAGAGTAGTTGTCTAGATTAAATACCTCTAAGATGCATAAACTGATTTATGGCATAAAATCATCCAAACACAAAATATGATCTGCGATACCTCAGGAGATGTAAGCATTACATTGTCATAATGTTACAAATAATCAATGACAGGGATCTACTTTCGGTCTACATGAAAATTTGAAAGCTAACTCACCTCAAAGGTGAAAGAAAGCTTTCATAATTTATATAGCAAAATGCAACCTGAATATAAATAAAAAGTATACTATAGTCCAAATAGTTGCCAGTTAAGCCTTAACCAACCCATGATTAGTGACGACCCCATTGTGTACAACCAAAAACTCATTTTCAGCATCGGAGCTCTGAGGATGACTATTCCTAGGAGCAGGCACTCCATGAGTCGCTGACTGTGTGTGCACTATTCTGGCATGAGTAAGAAAAGATTCCTCCAAATTCAAGCCTGTGGCATCAACCTCTGATGATAACATAATCAACAGTGAGTTCCTTGAACTTGGTTGAGGAAAACTAAAAAGCCAGACTTGAAATATGGAGATGTCAAATAATCCATCACACAAATATAACAAAGTAGAACGGCCACACAGAAGTTTCGTTTAACGGAATAAACAAGAAAAAAATCCTACACGAAAATACATTCCTAGTTCGAAGGTGTTGAGTAACGCATGCACCCATATAAAACTGCAACATTTAAACCAGTGGAGCTCCCTTGAATTCACAAATGAGGCACAATAGTTTGAATGGCACAAATGGATTCAAGGTGAATACATGTGGTCTATGTAATAATATTTCCTTCAATCCAAAAAAACTGCATTTAAACTTGACAGTGAACATGTGGACACTGCTTAACATTCCTCTATCTCCCAAAAAAAAAAAAAAAAATCCTAATGCTGCTCGAAAAACGAAAATACCCTCAACTTGTATTTTTGCCAAATTAATTTCTAAGAGAATCTCGGAGAAAAGGTGGACTTACACACCTCAATGAGCTTTGATTATGTCCAGCAACTATTAGCAACAAGGTTAAACTTTCACCCCACAATGAATATCTAGTTTCACCCAGAAGCTCAGGTATTAAAACAACTTGTAGTGAGTTAAGAGTTTAGATAATGTCCACCACCATTAGCAATAAGGTTGGTCTCGATTAAAGTCCCACTGAACAAAGGCCAATTTCATCGTCACGACGCTTCCACCTCTCTCTTCTTATTTCCTCTTCCCTTATCTTAGCCAAGCAACTGTGTTACTTCACCAGAATCAGAAAGCCAAAGAAGAAAAGGCAGCCCTTTGGACTATTGAGCATTTTTCTGAATAGAAACAGCAGAATGATAAAAAGGGCGTGTCTTTCTGTTCCAGTCCAAAAGACGCTCTCCAGCAGTGCATTCTGACCATGTGGACGGTTTCTCTCGAAATTAGGGACAAAATGACAAACGACACAGCAGGTCTAACCGCAGAAGCGGTAGAACAACGTCCTTTAACGAGGACAAACATAATAAATTAACTAAAAAACAAAAAAGAGACCGAATCGGATCGAGGAGATGAACTGTATCCGAGGTGCGCATGAAAATCATATGTAGCGACCATGATCGGCAAAGCATAACAGTAAACTCCCATAACTAATCAGACAAGCAGGAAACAAGAAAAACGAAAAGGAGAGACCTTTTCCACGAGAATCATGTCAAGCGGGGCAGATAAACAAAACGGGGCAATCAATCTCCAAATCAAACGAGAAGCATAATATATAAGAAAGCTTCGTCAGATCATGAGGTAAGCGGGAAATTCGAGCGCGAGAATGAGAACTGGGGTATACCTTGGTAGACGGATTTGACGAGGGACTCGACGTTGCCTTCCTGGCGAAAGACGACAGAGGGGAGGGAGACGGAGGAGGCGTCGATGGAGACGCCGGCGGAGTCGTAGCCGCGGTACTGAGGCGACGGAGGCCATGAAGAGGACCTGGAGGATGCAGCTCCTCTCGCTCTTCACATTGCAGTTCGGGCAGGCGAATATGCCGCACATTTCCCCCCTTCTTCCCCCTTCGCCTCCCGCGCCCGCGTCCGCCTCCTCCTTCATGGCTGCCGGAGCTCCGACTAAAAAGTCCGCGAGAGGGAGACCGAGACGGGGAGAGAGAGAGAAGATTAGTCAGAGATGGAGATCACTTCTGACCTTCGACACGCTCTACTTCTTCTTCTTCTTCTTCTTCTTCTTCTTCTTCTTCAGATTATTCGTCTTCCTCGGAGGATGGAAGGATGATGATCGACGACGATTCGTCAAGAGGTGGTCGTATCGCCACCATCGACCTGTGCCCGAACGAGATGAAAACGAAAAATTTAATGCTGATGTGGAAATATAAGAGAGGATTTTCAGATGGATCATGCTGATGTGGTGGAGTGCGGCCACGTCCTCAATCGCGAGATCGCAAGGGTCACGCGGGAGGCTGACGTGAAAAGTTAAGGGCGTTAAAAATTGATTTTTCTACTTTTACTCCTGACCAAGTTTTTAAATAAAAATACACATTTGATAATCTTATAAATCTTTTGTTTTGAAATAAAAACTCATTTAATAATGACACGAAATTTCTCTCTCATGAGTGATGATAGGAGGCGGCCAACGTCCAATGGGTGATCGGCAATCGGCCATGACCAGCAGCTAGTGACTGGTATCTAGCGTGCGGCGGTGTGCGGGCAACTAGCAATGTGTGACCGATGTTCAACATATGGCGAGAGGCGACAAGAGGCGAGCGGGCAGCGTTTAGTAGCTGACAATCGATGGCAGGAGGCGGGCAAGCGACGTTCAGCAACTGGCAACCGACAATGGGGTGGCAATGAGCATCCAATGTTCAATGGCCGTGGCCAGCATCCAACGTCTCGCGATTGGTGGCATGTAGCTCGACCGGTGTCTAGCAACAAGTGATAATAAGAATAAACGATAATAAGAGTTTTCATCTTTCACATTTCTTCCAAAAATAGAAAAAAAAAATTAGTTTTTGATTTTTTGTCCAAATCCATTTTTGGAGTAACAAACAGATTTTTGTTTCAAAACTGTTTCGGGAAGCGCAAAAAAACAAGGAAATAAAGAAATATAATGATTATCATTAGCATTTTAAGTGATCAACTATCTATATTGTTCTAAGCAACAAAATGTGTGAACAGTTTTACCAAAAACTTACTTTACATTGTTGGGAATCCGAATGAATTAGAGAAATCATGTCACAATTCTTACACAAAGGTCATCTTATGCTTGTATTTTGCTTTTAACGGGATACATGATTCTGCATGCATAAGAAAAGAGGAATAGATCGTTTGGCCCGCCATTTAGAATTACCGGTGCAAGTCACTCGCCAATGGCGGAGACAGCTTTTTGAAGAAGAGGATCAAAACTATTTACCCAGAATTAAAAGAAGGAAAAAAGGCCTTCTCCATTTTGTAGCGACGGTTATTCTAGAGTTGTTTGTGGGCCTCGGCCCTTCTTTTAGGCCCATTTTATTCTTCCAAAAAGATGAATGAGCGTCTATCGATTTTTACCAATTAGCCGTGCTGCGCTTGTTCTTCAATGTCCAAGGTCGTCTTCATATTCCTTTCTGTTTTATTTTACGCCATCATTTTTTTTCTCTTACACCTTAGATTAGAAATGAGGCAAAATCCAATATTTTCACTATTTTTATTTCATATTGATAATTACTTTTAGTGTTCTCCCCTACAATCGCAAAGTACATCAATTTGTCTCGTAGTGATTTCATTGCAATTATCTACACGTGATTCGGTGGAGTAGAATAAATGAAATCTGAATCTTTTTCAAGTCAATTTTGGCCATCTAAAAAGGTACCATAAAAGTTTGAAATTTCATTTTCTTCATTGTGGAAGGTACGGTCAATCTTTATTATAAAGATTTGAAAGGAGGACGAAAATACACACTTCGCTCATTGTATTTCTCTTATTGAGGAGTATACTTGTTGTGTTTTGGCTGTAAAATAAATTAAATCTTCCTTTTACAAATTCACATTTCCATAAAAATCGCCTACCCATAAATATTTTTTTAAATCCCTTCATTTACGTTAATTCCAGCGATTCTCTATTCATCTATTTTTCCTTTCCAATTTTCCCTGATAAATATAAAATCTCTACCCAAACTAAGATGTCCATTCGCACGGTTCTCTAAACTACGATGTCACAATCACCCCCGGTCCAAACGTCAACAGCCCCCCAGCACTCGGAACGAGAAAAAAAGAAGAGGCGCACGATCTAACTCAAATATGATTTTACGCTCCCGCCCTCGCGAAACCCCGTGATTTTCAACTGCTCCGCCGTCGCATGCCGTCGGTGCTCCAAAAGGTCAAAAAAATGACGAGGCGATGGTGATGGAGTGAAGGAGTCTTTTCAAAACATGGACAGTTCTAATTGTCCCTGATAAATATAAAATCTCTGCCTAAACTAAAACGAAACAGACCATCTGAAAAGAGGAAACAGTAATGTTAAGGTACTTTATAAGAACAAAATAGTTAGAACAGCATAATGGTAAGGCTCAATCAATAAAATTGATTTTTTTTGTGCTAGTTGAGACTTAAAAAGGGAATCTCTTTAAAAACTAAACAAAAAACTATAGAGAGAATTTTGGAACCCTTAATCCAAAAACAAACACCAAGAGCATAAAACAAATCGAGAAAACAGAAAACTAAATGCTCCCTTCCAATTCCACCCCATCTACATCACAACTTCGCATTGGGCAAGATATGGCGAATTCAGTACAACATAAGAAAAAAAATGTTGCATCTTGGCAAGGCATAAAGAGATTTTCTCTTGCTGTTAACATTGACACCTTCAATTTTCGACCAAATAGGGAATACTGGGATGCAAGTTAACCTATACCGCAAAAGCTAACCTGAAGCAAGCATTATGAATAGTAATCACTACAACAGGTAGACTTTAATCCACTAGAGCCAGAGGACGATGTCTCATCTCATGAGCAAGCACTCATTCACCGTGCATTAATACCACTGGCTTTAATTAAAGAACCTTCCAAAGCTGCACCATAGTTGTATCCTCTGCAAACATGGGAAGTGATTGCTCTGCAATCAGTAGCTTAGCAAGATCTTCCATTTCACTAAGTCAAGCTTCGTGACCTCTCTAACTTTGTCTTCAAGATATAAGTAAAAGATTTAATGCTTCATACAAAAAATTCTCTCAAAATAAGTTCAGAAGAAAAAGGCGGAAACAACTTAGAAGTTCAGAAATTGTTGCATTCTCTTTTAGTTGTACTCAGAAGCTTTGCGCTCAGTGTCACCAGAATTTGACGTGGCTTAACACACTTCAATAGTTGAGTGAATCTATCTATTTATAATGCTGTAGCGTGCGCCAGAGAATGCAGCAGATTGGGAGCGAAAGCGAGAGAGGAGCCAATTTTGAAAAGAAGAGAGAGTCTTCTTCATTGACAAGGGGGAGACCCAAGATTTTGAAATATTAGAGAGAATCTTCAGATCTGTCCCAGTGGGACGTGGCTCCATCTGTCACTCACTGAGTGGAGAGGGATTATGCTGATGTGGTGGAGCCTGGCCACATTCTCGATTGCGAGATCGCAAGGTGAGTTGGGAGGCTAACATGGGAGGCTAAGTGGTCGGCTGCCTCTATCGTTCTATGAAACAAAACGTGTGAACAGTACTACCAAGAACTCACATTATATTGCTGAGAACCTGAGTGAATTAGAGAAACCACACCACAATTCTTACACAAAGGCCATCTTATGTACTCCATCTTTTGACATTTTTTTTTCTTTTAATTGTATTTTGCTTTTGAACCAGATACATAATTCTACGTGCACAAGAAAAGAAGAATAGATTCAATGGATCACACCTGCCAATTTTTTAGTTTGAAGAGTCTAGGCCGTAATATCAAAGTTCTGAGAAAGAACCTTACGGAGCCGAACCCTTTGAGACCAAGAAAAACACAACTAAAATAAGAACACAAGCCACCACTCAAGGACCAAAATCCAAAACAAGTCAATACCAATGTCGTTAGTAAAATGGGTTCAAGGTAGCAAGTAATTACTCACTAGTGCCGACAAAGTCCTCAAAAGCAAGGATATTGCCATTCCGCATCGCAAGATTCAACTCCCTAAGTCCTTCAACAAGCATGGACACAAACTTTTCTTGAAATGTGGGGTCATTTTAATCGGTTTGCCAGCAAATCAAATCAAAACTAAGATGTCCATTCGCACAATTTTCCCAATTAGCTCAACACCATAAACTTTACCTATCAAACCCCAATAACAAAACCCCATATCCAGATGTAAATAGGGAAAGAGGTCATTGTACAAACATTTGGCGTACAATTGAGAATTACCGGTGCAAGTTCCTGTGCGAAAGTCGGTGCTGCCATATTCTAGCCGCTGACGAGGCTCCTAGAGGCGATGGCAGAGGCGGAGGCAGCAGCGATGTGCGGGAGAAAACGGTGGATTGGGAGCGAAGGCTAGAGAGTGAATTTTGGAAAGAAGAGGAGATAGCCGTCATCAATGAGGAGGCGGAGGGTCTACCTTTACCTCCAATTCTCGATATTTCTACCCCAACTTTTTTTATCTCATAAAAATTCTTCAACTTTTGATCTTATTCTAATTTTACCTTAAATTATTTTTTATCTTATTAAAAACCACAAACTTTAGATTGATTCTTAATTTGACCCTAAATTTTTTTTATCTCATAAAAAATTAGAAACTTGTACTTAAGTCCCATATCCTCCGTCCAATTGCCCTTAGCGATGCGGCTTGCAAAAATTTTTTCCTAAAATTTCACATCCAAAAAGACATTTTCTAGAAATGAATTTTCATATCGACCTAAACGACATCTTATTGGATATAATGTTTAGGTAAAAATTAGAAAAAAAAATTGGGTTGATTGTGTTCAATTGTTTATACCTCTAAAAGAGTCTTCCCTCCATCTCACAAGGAAACTCTGATTTTAGGCTCGGTCTTCAATCACTCGCGCTTGAGAGCCTTCAATCTCTGGCGATCGGAGAGCTCACATTCAAGACGCTCACGTTGGACGCACTTGAGTTGGGGATCCTCAAACAGTTTGTTCGAGAATTTTAGACCAAGGGTTAATGGAGTAGATTGATGTGACAAAAAAGTTTAAGGGAAAATTGCGATCGGATTTAAAATTGATGATATTGTGAGACAAGAAAAATGTTAAGGTAGAGTAAAGGGAAGAAAATATTGAGTGGTTCGCAACTCTCGTATGACATCGTCCTACATGACGCGCGTTAATCTAGGTGACTTCACTAAAATGTGGACACATGTCCGCTGACAAGAAGTGACTTGAAAAATAAAAAAGTCGCTAGGGTGAGGCTTATTTTTACCTCTCTTCTGTCGGCCGATTGAAAAGGTATGAGAAGACCCAATAATTAATGCTCGAATTTAAGTTGCCGCTTAAAACTCTCTTAAGACCATTCCAACAGTGCCATATAAAATTTTTGTTTCCGGGAACAAATTTGTTCCCAAAATCAGTTTGGGATGAGAATCAAGAATAAAAAAAAAGTTTATTTTTATTCCGGAAACAAAATTGAGAATCAAAACTCTTTTTTTCATCGATCGTCATCTCGCGACTACCGCCCGCCGCCGCCGCCGGTTGCCGCTACCGTCCGTCGCCGCCACCGGTTGCCACCACCTTCCGCCGTCCGACGCTACCGGTCGTCGGCGACCTATTCGACGAGCTCGCCGGAGGCAAGCCTAGCCACCGGTGAGGCTTGCCCAACCCCGTCGGTGGCCAGGTGGGCCTCGACCAGTGCCGGCGAGGCTGAGCCGACGAGGGCCGGCCTCACCGAGGGCTGGCAACCGGCCTAAAGAAGAATTAGAATAGGAGAAAAAGAAAAAAAAAAAAAAAGAAAAAAGGAAAAAAAAAAGAGGAAAAAATTATAAAAATTAAAATAAATTGATTTGGAACAAAATCAATTAACACGGTACCAAACACAATTCTATTCCAAAATCAGAAATTTTGTACAGTTACCAAACGCGTTCTTTTACTCAGAATCGGTTCCTGGGAACAGAATAAAAAATAATCATTTCTGATCAGAATTTGTTTCCGGGAACAGAATCGTTACCTAATGCGCCCTTAGCCTTGGCAAGTTCTGGGCCTCTGTCCGATTGTGTCCCTCCGACGAGCTCGTCATCACACCTCACCCCGTCCACGATCTCATCATCTGGGAACATTTCGGGTATCGACGGCTGACGGCGTTGTTTGGGTGTTCTTCTTCCTCAACCGAGCTACAGAAAACCTGGAACATCGCAGTCGGTGAGGTCGAAGATCCGTCTTCGTCGAGTTCACTGCACCCAGAGTCCCTATAGAATTTGGATAGAAGAAGATGTCGACCGTGTACGTGTTGGAGCCGCGGACAAAGGGGAAGGTTCGTCTCCATGTGTTCGATATGAGTTTTTGTTCGATTCTTCTGGAATTACGCTGAGAAAATGTGGATTCCTATTTTAGTGTGATTACCTCATAAATCTAGCTGCATTTTACTTTTTCGCGATCTATTTTTTTTTTTTTTTTTTGTTCCTATTACATGCTTTGTTTTTGGAAATGTGGTTGGAAATTGCGCTCCGATGAGTTAATGATTAATGTGAAAGCAACATTAAGATGAGCGATTAGGTTCCTTCTGCATTCGATTCCAATCTCCGATTTGCGTTTCTGCACCTTCGCTACATGGAAATGGCTGCTGCCAAGGCTGAGCCAATTGCTCACTTGCCTGCAAAAATTAAGACTAGTGAATTGTGAATTGGGTCGAGATTGCTTATTCAATGCTCGAGAATGGACGGAGGAGTAGCTTCTTAAGGATTGGGTTTGTGTTCTATGGGTAATGTTTAGAGAGCCATGGTGCAAAATGACAATGCTTAAGAAACTCTTGCATTCCAATTTATTTATTATCCAAAGATTATGAAGTGTTTAACGTATCTTCGGAGTGCACTGGCATTGAAAAGATGGATAGATCTTTCATTTGGTCCGTGCTAAAGATAGATTTTGTTGTGAGAAGAGGAATTTTCCAATTGTTTTGCAATTTGGTCTTTTGGCAACGAGAATATTGAAGGAGGGTGAAGTCATGTAGACTCGATCTCGTCAATATATTTGTCCTACTTAATTAAAAAAAAATTGACTCTTTGCTTATAGCACTGAGGTTGCACAATAAGCTAGTCGAGCCCATTGTCTGCTCGCAGTTAGGCTTTCAATGTAAAATACATTTTCCACTTTGTTCTTGTTCGAATCAGGTGGTTGCCTTAGCTGGTGGATAAGATTGTATGGCAATGGTTGTGGTGATGTATGTGATTATGTCCAACAAGTTTCAGTTTCCTCTATTACGTGGTCTGCATAAGCTGCTTTTTTTACCCTGATTTCTGCTTTCTACTCGCAGCTCAAGGTGGCAATTCTACTGGCTCCAGCACAGGTCCCTTCTCTCTCTCTCTCTCTCTCTCTCTCTCTCTCTCTCTCTCTCTCTCTCTCTCTCTTTTTTTTTTTTTTTTTTTAGCTCCAGCTTTATTTATATTTATTGTGTCATAGTGAAATGGATGTTCTGCTTTTGTTGGCATTCTTCTTGTTCAATGCCATGGTGTAAATTCTATGCATTGGAGGAACATGTTCTGTTCTTTAGTTGAGCTCAGTGAATAAATTGAGTCACTGGTTTCCTCATCAGTGTATCAGAGGTAACACCCCAAATCATTTTCTGCTTCGGTACTAGTTTTATTGATGACATAGACTCGATAGATTGAATAAAAGATGTGGTGTTTTTGTGGACTCTTGATACGTGTTCCTGCAGCGATTGAACTATAACTGGATGAGTTTACAAGATTCCTTATATGACTTGTTTACATATTTTTTCTGGTGGCCGTTTGATGTGGAATTGCTAATATGGCCAAATCTGACTGAATGTGGAAAGTCCAATTTTCAACGAGAATTGGATGCTTCTGCAGTGTGGCTTTATTCATGATTGTCCTTCTTTGGCATGTAGTTAATATTTCTGCAAAGAATTGTTTCACTTGGAAGTTTTTTATATGTGAATCCTTGTTATCTTGTAGGTGAATCCAATCAAGTATAACAGCATTTGTTCATGTTTCACTACTCTATTGAGAGAGCAAGGCCCTTCTGCCTTTTGGAGAGGTTGGGCTACCAAGTTCTTTGGATATGGTGCTCAAGGTGGGTGCAGATTCGGTCTCTACGAGTACTTCAAACGGGTTTACTCTGATGCCTTGGTCGGCAGCAACATGAGCTTGATTTTTTTTTCAGCAGTGCTTCTGTGGAAGCATTTGCAAATGTGGCACTTTGCCCTTTTGAAGCCATTAAAATTCGGGTTCAAGCACAGCCCCACCTTGCATAAGGCTTGGTCGATGGCTTCTTTAAAGTGTATGCATCAAAAGGGCCTTCTAGGGTAATTTTTTGTGGCCTTAGTATGTTTGCTTGTGTTAGAGGTAGGAGGGACATTCTAATGCTTTTCTTGCTTTCAGATTTTACAGAGGGCTTCTACCGCTTTGGGGTCAAAATCTTCCATGTAATCTTTTCATTCCTTCTTAGGCTATAGAGTTAGTCAGCGTTCTCTTATTGAATATTGCATCTAAAATATGCTTAGATGAACGGAAGCTGTTCTATGGGAGAGCAGACAATTCTCTTTCTAAGTGATGTTAAAAACTTAATCCCCAATTTTGTTAGGTGGGAGAGCTGATCTATCGGTGGTTGGTTTGTCCTCTTGTTATGCCTGCATCTTTTACTTCGGAATGTTTATAGTCCATATTATGTTCACAATAGAGTATGGAAACTCACACCAAGTTGTTGAATCATTGTGTGCTAGAAACCTGGTATTATTGCATATTGATCCTCTCTTAATTTTGTCCCTAGGCAGTTTTAATGGTGATGTTCTCGACATTTGTTCATTCAGTGGATTTCCTGTATCGTAATGTTACTAGAAGAAGAAAGGAGGATTGCTCAAAAGTTCAGCAACTCTAACATGCTTAGCTGGATATGCTGCTGGGTCTGTTGGTAGCTTCACATCAAATCCTGCGGACAATGTTGTTGCTTCCATCCACAACAAAAAATTTGACAGTCTCATGCTGGTATATATTTGCAAGCAGTTATTTACCCCGATGTCTCAGAAAAGTTCGATCTGATCTATAAGTTCCAATTTTGCGACAGGCAATCAGGAATATTGGGGTTGCGAATCTGTTTACGAGGAGCCTTCCCATTAGAATTATACTCGTTGGACCCGTTGTAAGTCTGCAGTGGTTGTTCTATGATACCATTGAGATTCTTAGTGGATTGTAAGTGCACACTTGCCTCTCTAATTTTACTGTTTCTTTTGTCATTAACTTGTCTTATTAACTTGTTTTCTCTTTATGGGTGAGTTTTTTCTTGGACTATTGCCTAATGGACGCACAAACAGGATTCTTCTACCTCTAATTTTATTTACAAGGTTTGGATTATTGGTCGTTCAAATCCTTGTCTTGCAATTCATTGAAGAGACATGTTGTATATCCATCTGTTTGGATCTTTGGGATACTGAAATGGCTAACTTTTCTAAGATTGTCCAAGGCATGGATTACTTGAGTACGTGAAAAGAAGAAAATGATAAGGTGGAAAGTTTCTCGTCTTGAGGCTTCTTTGTATCCTGTAGCAGCATTTGGATGTTTGTCTGTCTACTTGTCTTTGGACATCATTGTAATATACTCTTAACTATCCAAAGAAAGAAATCAGAGAAAGTAAGTGAAAACTTTCTTTCATTTGTGTGCTAGACATAAAATGACAGTTTCACCTGCCTGGATCACTAAACCGCATAAAATGAAGGTTCTGTTCCAATCTGTCAACAATTATGGAATAGTTCTTTCTGATTTAATTCTCATAAACTTCAACACTTAACTATTCTCTGCGCAATGACAAGTTGATGGTGTCTTGCAGGCCAATTAGTGGTGAAGTCTCAGCTGATCCACAGAGAGAGAATACAAAAGCCTGAGCTATGCCCAAACGATCGCACCATTTTTCAGAGAGTGAGGTGGTGTCCACAACAAATAAGGAAATTACAGCCTTTTCGAGCGGTCGATATGGTGGAATGTTACAATCATTGCAACTACTGAACAATTCCAAAAGACCATGAGATATGATGGTAGCCTTTTATGCCATTACATCTCGTGGTTTATAGCTCTAGTTCTAGATTTTTGCTCGACCATTGTTCTTGCTTTTAGCTCATGGGAGTTTCTCTCCATCATGAATGACGAATTCTTGTTCTTGGCAACAATATATGGCTACTTGATAACTGTCAGGCGTCAAACTGCATATCTAGATTTTCATGTACTTGTAGGACGTACTTGCTTGCTCTCTGCAGAGACATGGAGCTTGGAGAGGTCTCTAACGTTTACCTGGATTTTCATATACCTAGGAAAAGACCAAATATATTTTACTTCTAACCCAATGAGTACAAAATAGATTTTCATATTTTACTTGCTCTCTGCAGAAATAGAATCGACATTAGTTAACTTTCAGTTAGTTTTGTAAATCAGAACAATCTCAAATTTTTAATTCTTGTTAGAAAGAATATGATGGTTCTTAATTCTCACTCTTTTGTATTGTTGGATGATATCTTGAAAATTTGTTATTCAAAAATCAAAAGGTTTTGTTCGAGTTCTTTTTGGCCCTCAACTATAAAGTATCCGTGTCATACAAAATACACTGCTTGGATTTGGCATGATAAAGTGGAAGAGAAGACCGAGTATTGTTCAACTCCAACAAGATGTTGGTTTAATAAATTATAAGTCTGTTCATTTGGTCCTTTAAGCTCTCAATTCATCTGCTTAAATCTCATTACTAGTCTCCACCTTGACCCGTTCCTTCCTTTGATTGGTCATCATAGTAAAACTCAATTTCACCAAGTTTTTTTCTGTACCTGAAGAGATAAAGTCTGCACTCTACAGTCTCAGAGTCCCGATACATTGGATTAATATAAATCTATAAGAAATGATGCACAAACCAGATAAGCTATATGCCTGTTTCCCTTTTGTCCTGCTGAAAGCCTGGCAGTTTTAACAATGGCTTTTGATGGTCGCTAGTACTGCTCATTATGCAAAAAGTCATCACACTACAACCAGAAAACGAACTCTTATTGACATAAAAAATTTGTGATATTTGGATGATACAATACATATGATACAAGCTTTTAATCTCATACGGAAGAACCTTATAAAAGCTTGGGCTCTACAATGTGGTCCTGTACACTGCTAAAATGAACAAATGAAATGACAGATTCACAAAAAAATTGACACTAGGGGTGGTATAATATCTACACATAGAAGTAGCTGAATGAATCTGCAGCATTTGCCGTGTCTCTGCGGAGAGTATTGATCAAGTTTCAGTCACAGAGCAAGGGGGCTCAAGATCTTTTTCTTTAAGGGCATTTCCTAGTAATCGCTGCATCTGTGAAGCAAATGTATTGTCCAATATCTGTAGTGTAGCAAGGAAAGTAAGAACATCGTAATAATGTCGAATAGCCCTTTCTTTAGAACACAAACAGAGTACATCATAGACATGTGATATCTACTAGACATTTGCTTGAGCAATTACACATAGGAATTAAGAAAAAGTCTATGTTTTGTACTCAGTGAAAATTTTCCAGCAGTTTGGCAATGGCATACATAGATGGGATCTGAAAATAGATAAAAGCACGTACCACAAGAGCATAATAAGATCCATTATACCATACTCGGTTTTCTTTCCTGCCATCAAGAAACTTCAAAACAATCTGTCATGGCAGCACCATATTATAGAAAGGACAAACACAGTTCATATCTAATTTATTATAAAATTGTTCAAAACATTAATATCGAGTATAATGTGCTAACCTCCCCATCCTGTCCCATAGCCCACGACATGTTGCGACAAATATTTGAGTCGAGAAGACCTCGTGTAAGCTTGTCATCGAGTCAATGAGTTGTAAACTCAGCATCTGCACTCTTTCACAGATCTCAACCTCTCCATCTTCTTCCTTTGTTTCTTCCAGAATCCTTTTCAACTGTATACTATGGTTTTCTTGTATCTATACAAAAGCCTTAGTTTAGAATCTAATTGGAGCTTAAAGATTCTCAAATCAATCGTAGCCCTTCTAAAATTTTTGTCCTTCAGGATTTTACTTGTAATTAAATATGTAAGTAGAAAAGCTTGGAGCAGCGAACTTAGTGGAACCAAAAAATAGCTTCATCACGTTTAACAGTTTAAAGTTCTTTCCTCTAGATGTTATCTAGGCCAAGTCAAAGTACGAGAGTTCTTTGGATGACTTGACGTGTATCTCCTCAACTACTTCCATCTTCAGGGAAAGTAAGAGCCACTCACATTGCTGACAAGCTTTCCAACTATTGCTTGCAAGTAGTTCTTGTATTTTGTTCTCAGTAGAACTGTGATTCCATTCATTTGTTCTCCAAACAGCGACTTCTTATCTTCAGTCACGGGTAAATAGGATGCCCAACATTTCAACATGTCCACTCTACAGTGTAGAACATCTAGTATTCTCTTTAAGGTGTCTCTAACGGAGTCAAGATGTCATTATATTGCTTCTCCAGTGCTTTTATAATTGCCCGCTCCACGTCTGCCACGGCCTTTAATGAAGTCAAAGAAACATCAGTTGATATGATGATCACGAGGTAGCATGCAAGTTGTTATTGCATTTTTATTTAGCTGAGATTTGCATTCATAACTGAGACGTGCTCTCAACTCCAGGACAGAAACAGTGCTTACATTTTCCAGAATGAGAGTACTGTGGCCAATGATTGATCACTACATACTCGGTAAGAGTAGTGATTAATCATGCGAAATGGCAAACAATGCCACAATAGATGAAACAAAAACAAAGCATATTAAAAGCGCAACTGTATATGCCAAAAGTTTCCCATGTCCACATATCAATAACTAAATCCTTCAAAATAACATGATTATGCCCCAAAAGTTTCTTGCGCCCACATATTAAATGGGCACGCAGCACTGGCTGCGTGCTTCCTTAGCGCAGCTTCAATACCTGCATTACCATTAGCTCCATAAATCAGCAGATACACCAAAAGAATTCCATCACCAAGTGCAAAAAATAACATTAACTCCAAAGACAATCAAATAAGTAAGAGCAAAACTCATTACCTTCTCTGAAACCACTCTTGAACCTGTGAGGTTGAGTTTTTCTTCAACAACTCTGCTGGTTGTTGTCCAGAGACGAAAAAATTTTACTTCTTCAGAGTTGAAATGTTGTCCATCTTTATCTGTTCTATGGAGCCCACATGGTCAGCACTATATATAGATAAGTTAGTCGTATGACTAACGAGAAGAATAGCAAGTCGAACAACATCGTTTAATAGAAAAATATAGAACTTGTTGACAGGAGCATGCACTACATTCTAATGACAAAATTCCCAACCGAAATTCGAGCTATTTATCCTTAAGAAAGATAAATGGAAAAAATGAGTAGTTTACCCTCAATGACTTGTTTCCCTCCAACCCTTTAGCCAAAGCATTGGCCCCTAGTGCACCACCATAGTTGTAGCTGAAAATACATCATCCATCAAAATCTTCAATGAAGCAAAACAAAAGCACGCCACTAGAAGCATATCAAAGATGTGGCAACCATGGAAATGCAAGTTCACACATGCAAACCAAACTCAGGTGCATCTTTGTAGTAGAGACTAAGATTTGTCGATAAACTTAAACTAATGCAAATGAGACAACAAGAAATTTCAAAATGGATAGGTACAATTTTTTGGGGACCATCATTGGAAAGTTAACTTACTTTAGTTGTAAATTTTGTATGGTATTATTCTCGAGCAATGCTCCTGCAAGACTTGTAAATCCCTAACATTAGCGAATAAATGAACAGTCAGATAAACAGAATAGTCTAGCAAACTTTTTGGTTCCTAACAAATAACAACTGGCTAAAAATCTTAGATGATAAAGTAAATGCGTATAGAATAATCAATCATATTTTTGTTGGGTCCAAGAATTCGCAAGGTTGAGTTTTTTTTTTCAACAACTCTGCAATAGTCTTAGCTCCCTCCACAAAAAAAGTATGATGACATCTCCAACCTGTCACTATTTGGAAGGCTTAAACTTCATCCAGAATTCAGTGCTTGGTAAACATGTTGCAGTCAAGACAAAGAATACCTCATCCCCAAATCAGTACTATTCAGTAGGAGCTTCTGGATAGCAGTATTATTCACCAATACATCGCATGGACTCTATCAACAAGAACATGTCACTAAAGAGCTGCTTCGAAAACAAGAAATTTGAAATCATAAGAGGCAAAGAAACACATGTACTAGAGCGCCGATGTGAAAAACTGTGTTGTTATTTACAAAAATAAGCGATAATCAAATAATGGAAACACGAAAATTGATCCATTGGGCATGGTTTAACATTAACACACCAAAGTCGACAACTCTCATCAAAACATCCGAAAGATATACCGGTGGCTTACTCAAATTACATTATTGTAACCCAAACTCTGCCAGAAAAATAATCCTTAAACAACCTCTTGACAATAGAAGGTGCAATGCCAAACCTTAAACAACCACGTTCTAACTGGTTCCAATTAGAAAAAGCTTCTCATCATAGTCTAAAATCACCCCTACTCTCTTCCTCACAGCAAATCAACAATAACGTTAAACCTCTTGACGCGACCTGCTTCACAGGAGCCACAACGGCCAGCAAAGAACTCTTCCCCTCGGCCTCCTGATAAGCTCTCCGACTCCGGCTGGAATTAGAAGCCGAAGCAGCCAGTATCACCAAGCCTCCATACCTGAAAAATCTCCGTTTATTCCACGACAGAGGCCCCGTCCGCGCACGCAAAGCGCCGTGCGCGCGCAATAGCGGGAGCACAGCACGCTAAAGAACCCAAGCTCCGGCCCACGGCTTGGACCCGCAGCGTTAACTGCAGATGCCGCCAAACAATGAATCCGATAGGTTAGAGAGATGGAGGAAGTGGAGGCCATGGACATGTAGCCCGATTTACATGTGCATCGAAGAGGTGCCCATCTTCATCTGCGTCGATAGGTCGAGGGGTGTTTCTGAATTTTCCCTGGATTTCTTGAATGATAGAGTTAAGGTCAGAGAGCCTCGTGTAATGGCTTGCTCTGCTGCTCAGCTTCGATGGGTGTGTGAAGTTTCCTAGTTTTCTTGTACCTGGATTGGAAAAGAACCAGAGAACAGCCGTACACACGATCAAGACCGGAGGTAGCGAGCTTGTTGCGCGTTTCCTCCTTCCTCATCATTTCCGACGCTGGGTCATACGCGGGCAGCTCGAAGACGCTCTTGTTGATGTTCCGACTGCTGGAAATGGCAAGATGCTGCAGAGAGAGGGGGGGATAGAAGATCGGCGGGCTAGACGCCACCAGGTTCCCCAGAGATCAGCGCGAGCGCGGGTGGGAGAGAGGAGTGAGCTGACGAATCGTAGCCGCCGATGATACTCCGGAGGTGACGGCGGAGGCAAAGGGCGCTCGAGAACCAGCAGCTGCGACCCAGCGGGGGTCTTCAGGGAGGCGACGTGCCAGAGGCAGATCTGAGCAGCACCTGCGACCGACGGGGGCTTTGGGAAGGGGGAGGGGCGGGGGAGGCGGAGGTGGAGTGGAGGTGGAGGCAGTCGGGCGTGCCGGAGAAAGAGAGAGAAGGTATCTGCGTTTTTTCTGCTCCACTCGAGGAAGGAGAAGGCAAAACGAGAAAATATTGGGTGCTCCGAGACCGCCATGTCAGCTTAGTGCCGGAGGAGCACTACGTGGACCGACGAGGATGGCTTACCGCAGGCCAAGAATGAGCAGCTAGAGGGTCAGAGAAGGTGAAGGAGCGAAGGGACATCTTCGCGATCTCCGAAACGGCGCGAACGTTGGCACATCACTTGTCAAGAACTCGTAACCGGCCTGGAAGGCGTCCCGCAGAACTTGGGAAATCTACCGCTCTTGCTCCGCTCTTGCTCTGCGTGTACACATCTCACGAATCTCGTAACTGGCCTGGAAGGCGTCGACGCTGCTCTACAGGCAGAAATGGGATCTCCAAATCTCGGTCGCCCAAGCAGATTAATGCGCGAAGGAAAGTGGTGCCGAAGCAGAGATGGATCGAGCAACGGAGTAAAGAGTGAGCGTCGAAGCAAAGATGGAGGAAGCGACAGGACGAGCGAGCGAGCGAGCGTCGGCCGACGGCGGGGAACGACCGCTTGACAAATGCAATGCCAAAGCAGCAACAACGAGCGCAGACAAGAGATTCAAAATTTGAAAGCTTCGCTCGCTTGGAATGGCTTTTCTTCTTCTCAGAGGAAAGAACGAGGGAAGAGGAAAGAGAATATAATAAATGTGTGCAGACTCTGTAGAGGAGAGAAAGAGCGCAAGAGCGCAAGGCTAGCATGCAGCACTAGAGAAGAGAGAAGGAAGATTATTTTACTTGCAAAAATTCAATTTCGACGAGCTGACCCGCAGCGTCATGTGGGCCAACGTGGCGCTCTATGATTGGTCCAAGATCATGCTGACATGACGCTCCCGACCGCCGAATATTTTTCGGCAAAAACGCGTGTCCTTGAATTTAGATCAGGTGACCGGTGAGCGGCTGCTACGGGCGTTGCAGGTGAAGCGAGGCGCGGCAGAGGAAAACTCGGCAGCATGGGGCGTCGCTCGGGCGTGCAGCAACTCAGCTTCCGGTGGTGTCGCAGGTCAGTCGGAGTGGGAGCAACAGCGACGTTGGGACGCTGGGCCGAGCAGGAGCAGATCTCCGACGAAGGCAGGGGCTACGTTGGGCAGTCCGGCAGCCATGGACGCTGCTTCCTCCGCCGTCGCCGTCGCCGTCGCCGCCTCGCTACCGCCCAAACGGCCTCACGACAAGGCTCTCTTTCTAAAGTCAGAGAATTTATTTTTCCCTCTCCTCTGCTGCGGCGGAAAAGAGACTCAGCAGGAGCATTAATTGATGCTGATCTAAATGGAAGGACACGCGTGGACCTGTTATTAGAGCCGTCTAGACTTGCGCGCGCCAATCACTGAGAAAATACTAGAGTGGGAACGTAAAAGTGGCGGATTGTGAAGGTATCAAGTATCAAGTGGTCCGACATCTTTGACGAGGATGCAATTCGACTTTCAACTTCCTTCGTCCCACATATTTCCGTTAATTATTTTTTTTTCTCGCCTATAAAGAGACACGAGGTTCTGCTTCCCAATCTAGCCATCTTTTTCTCTAGTCATTTCGATAATCATACAATAGAAGCCTACCCCAATGCCGACCGGCGGTCCCCCCCCAACAAACGCCCCAGTTTCCCCTGACCTCACTGCCCTCCACATCATTGTCGCCTTTCTTGTTCCCGTGCTGGTGAACCTCGTCCAGGTGAAATTCCAAGGGAAAGACGAGTCCCCCTTCGAGATCCACCCTTGTGCCACCACTCTTGCCGTCTTCTGTCTTCTGTTCTATTGTTCATTGGCCCTCGTTGACCGCCTGTCGTTGGCTCCTGATTGTTTTGACCCAGCGTTCCGCATCCTGATGATACTCGCCGCCGCGCTCTCGATGGCCTCCCTCACATCGTTGTTGGTCCGGAGGCCCCTTCACTCTTTCCCCTATATCTTGTCATTATTAGTGTTGCTTTCCATGCTCCTCCTCTTGTCTATTTTGGTCCACGTATTCCGTCTCCGCCGACTGAAAGGCCCGTCGCACTTGCATTCCACGGTCACGAATGCGCGCGCCTCGTCCGGGAATCGGGACCCGGACCCGGATGTCCCACAGGGTGCCCACCAGCAACACACCCCAGGAAAGGACGTCCAGATTTGCAACAGTGGCTCCAGTGACAGCGGCTCATCCACAGCCACAAGCGACAGTGGTCGATTTGCAGGTCTGCGACTCCGCCCGCCAGTTCTCTCCTTGGATTCGTCGTTGGGGACCCCGTCGGTGGCGACGGCGGCGGGAGACGGGGAGGTTAGGCTCGAGATGGCTGGAGACGGAGGAGAAAGTGTAGGTGGGGGAGAAAAGTAATTTTTAGTTTGTTTAATTAAATTGAAACCTCTAAATGTGTGTCAAATAATGATTGGTTTGAGTTTAAAAAACCGTACACTCCGAGTCGGGAAGAAAAATTGACAACATAAGCTTGTGCAGGAGATTATGGTTTTGCTTTTGTTGGTATGTAGGGAGAGAATTGTCCACTGAAATATGATTAATTTTTTTTTAAACCATAAATATGATTAATTAATACAATGACTTTTTTGGGGCAAGTTGACATTGAAATTCTTTCCATTTGAATACACGAGGCCTCTCTATATATACAAAGTAGGTCATCTATGGAGTTAAATATCATATTGATAAAAGAAATTAGAACAAAATACAATATGTCTCGGACTACATTTCCCAAGAAAGGTATGAATCGGGAGTTTAACCCATAGTTTAATGATTGACGCGACAATCATCACTTGAGAGACATCTTTAATGGCAAAAACCGATATCAACGGTCTTAGATACTCGATCGATTCCATCAATCTTGCACATCTAAAAACCTGTATTTTTTGTGATACAATCTCCCTCTTCCAACCTCCACCAGACTCCATTACATTTCATGATGCAGCAAAAGATACTTCAATCAGAGTCCACCATAAAAAAGGGGGGGAGTTCCCTACTAAATGTTAAATACGATAACTAACATTTCTATAAATATAACTTTTTCTTGACCTTTAAGATGAAGGCATTGATGAATAACATATTGCTCTAAGTTGCACATCATCCCCGATGAAACTAAGTTGACGTCATCATTATCATGTCAATCACGAAACAATGTTCAGATACCATGAGCACAACAATTCAAGGTAGATTGATAGGTGAATCCATAACAAGCTGCATACACGCAAAAAAGATAGTTTACAACAATTTTTCCTAATTTATCATAGATAAAGATCTTGTAAGGGTTGCCATTTAATAAAGTACAATTGATCAACGGAATGTATACTCTGTGTCAGAAAGATACTTTACATTCTTATGACATAATTTTACTGCCAAGTAAACACAATCAGAAGAAATCTATTAGTAGGCTTCTACTCTGTTGTCACAATCTTTGCAAGGTTCTTGGGCTAGTTGACATTGTATCCTCTTAGGACCGTGAGATGATACACGAACAACTACACCACAAATGTTAAAAATTATTTGACGAATTAGCAATATCCAGTCAAATGAAACAGGCTATTTGAAAGGAAGAATAGCGATGTGAAAAATACTCTATAGGCAATCAACAGATAACCAAGCAAAATGTTACGTCTCAATCAATAAGATTGATTTCTTTTGTTTTTGTTGAGACTTAAAAATAATGCTCTCTTTTAGAACTAAATGCAAAATCATAGAGAGAATTCCAGCTGTTCATGAATTTCTTTCTGCATAAAATGTTCGTAGTTTCCTTTAATTATTTGTTCAACTTACATCTCGAGAACAGAGTGCACGCTGTAAAGATGCCGGCCCGGAAAGCACACTGCGTTTTCCTTTGTCACCATCATACTTTAAGATAGATATGTCTTATTGGATATGATATTAACTAGGAAAATTAGGGTTGACTTTCATCAATTATTCTTACTCGTAAGAGAGTCTTCCATCCATCTCACAAGAGATCTTCAATTTTGGGCTTCATCTTCAATCTCTCGTGCTTGTGAGTCTTCAATTTTTAATGGTTGGAGAGCTCATGCTTGAGACGCTGGTGCTAAAGACACTCGGCCCGAGGACCCTTGAAAAGTTGGCTCGAGAATTTTAGAGGAAGGATTAATGAGGCAGATTTTTAAGACAAAACAATTTGGTGAAAAATTGAGATTTGGCTTAAAGTTGATAATTTTTTGTTGGTCAAGAAAGATTTAAGGGTAGAATTGGAAGTGAACCTAAAGTCGGAGGACTTTTATGGGACCAAAAAAAAAAATTATGATAGAATTGGGAGGAAACCTAAAGTCGGGGATCTCATAGGATATTAAGGGTTCGTTTGTTTGTGTTTCGTTTAAAAAGCGTTTCGAACAAAACAAAAAAAAGTGTTTCATTCCGGGAACAGTTTTGAACAAATATGAGCGTTTGGTAAACTTGTTCCTAAAATAAAAAAAAAAAAACAGAACTATGTTTGGTAAATTATGTTCTTTTTTTTATTTCTTTTAATTTTTAATGTTTTTTTTATTATTTTTCATTATTTTTTTTTATTTTTTTTTTTTTTGCTTTGGCCGGTAGGGCCTCGCATTGGCCGGGCGAGCTCGGCCTCGCCGGATCTGGGCGAGCCCGAGCTCGCGAGCCTCGCGGCGGCCAGGGCGAGCTCGGGCTCGCCCGGATTTGGCGAGGCCGAGCCTCGCCGGTGGCCGGGCGAGGCCGCCGGCCCTTGTCGGCGGCCGCCGGCCATGGCCGAGGCCGGTGACCGGCCAAAGCAAGAAGAAGAAGAAAAGAAGAAAAAAAGAAAAGAAAAGAGAAGAGAGAGAAAACTTGTTTCTTTGTTTTTGTTAAAACAAGAAACAACTTTTTTTTTTTTTTGTTTCTTCTTTTTTTGTTAGAACAAAAGAATAGATTTAACAAAAACGTACAAACGCGTTTACATTGCTTTTTTTTGTTAACAAAAAAACAAAAACTGTTTCGAACAGAAAAAAAAACACAAACAAAGAGGGCCTAAGTCTATTAGAGATAATTTTAAATCTATGTCGGTAAGGGGTGGCTTCTGGTGTCGCATCACCGAGTGGAAAATGGAGAAGAAAGATGCTAATGACGAGGTGAAAGCCAGAAAGGCAACTCGCCCACGAAGTTTCTCGCAAATCGAAAGTCCCTTCGTCAAAGGGGGCCGAACGCGGATAAGCAAGAATTGCCCGCCGTGACCACCGGGAAACTTGTTGACCGTAACAGAGCCCACATTTACCCCCCGCGCGATGTGCTTCCTGCTCTAGCCAATCATCTTCCACGTAGGACCATCGATGCTCTAGAAGCCCACGACGATGCCGCCAGGCGGTCATCCCCACACAAACGCCCGAGGTTCCCGACCTCACTGTCCTCCACATCATTGTCGCCCTTCTTGTTCCCGTGCTGGTGAACCTCGTCCAGGTGAAATTCCAAGAGAAACCCGCGTCCCCATTCGGGACCCACCCTCCCGCCACCTCTCTCTCGCCGTTCTCTCTCTTCTGTTCTACTGCGCATTGGCGCTCGTGGCTCACCTATCGTTGGCTCCCGCTTGTTGTGCACGAACATTTGGTATGCGATTTAGAAATACCGGTGCAAGTTCGGTGGGAAACTTGGTGCTGCCATATTCCGGCCACCGACAGGGCTCCTGGAGGTGACGGGGGAGGCGGAGGCAGTAGCGATGCGTCGGAGAAAGCAGCAGATTGGGAGCAAAGGCGAGAGAGCGAATTTTGGAAAGGAGAAGAGAGGGAGTTTCTTCGATGACGACAAAGATGACGACCGAGAGGGAGTGTCTTCGACGACCAGAGGGAGACCCAAGATTAGGGAAAATTTGGAAATACAGTCAAATTTTCTACCAAATTTCTATCCCAAATTTTCTTTTATCTCATAAAAACTCTCAACTTTTAATCTAATTTTAATTTTATCCTAATTTATTTTGTCTTATAAATAATCATCAACTTTAGATCCAATCCGAATTTGATCCTAAATTTTTCTTGGTCTTGTAAAAAATCACAAACTTTTACTTAAATTTTATATCTGCTATCATTAACTCTCCATTCAATTGTCCTTAGTGATATGGCATTTCATGACATCGCTATAAATTTTTCCTAAAATTTCACAACCAAAAAACTATATTTTGGAGATGAATTTTCATATCAGCCCAAAAGACATCTTATTGGATATGCTATTTGGGTAAAAATTAGAAAAATCAGGGTTGATTTTCTTCAATTGTTCTTACTCTTAAGAGAGTCTTCCCTTCATCTCACCAGGATCTTTGATTTTGGGCTCAGTATTCAAACCCTCGTGCTTGAGAGTGCTCAATCTTTCACAGTTGGAGAGCTCACGCTCGAGGTACTTGGCCTAAGGACCCTCGAAAAGTTCTCTTGAGAATTTTAGATGAAGGATTAATGGAGGTAGATTTATGAGATAAAAAAAAGTTTAGGGGAAAATTGAAATTGGATTAAAGTTTATGGTCTTTTTATCATAGGATAGAACTAAGAGTGGACCTAAAGTTAGAGGATCTTTAATGGGACAAAAAAAAGTTAGGGATAGAATTGAGAGCAAATCTAAAATTGGAGGTCTTTTAGGTCTTCTGGTGAGCCTCTCTCTCTCTGATTGGGTGCCTCTCTCTCTCTCTCTCAAATACACACGTGTCCCGATGAGCCGGGGCTTCACGTGTCCCCCCACCCGCCACCGATTGGAGAGTGGAAAGGGAGTATGCCGACGTGGAGCGTAACAACGTGCTCAATCGCGGGATCGCCAGGCGCTAAGAAAAGTCGCAATCAGAGCCAAAAGGGAATGTCGCTATAGTCAAGTCGTCAAAGGCTGGGCTTAGTGGGACCGAAGAGAAAACGGTGAAAGGCCTGTAGTCGAGTCCCCGAGCAGAAGCCAGAAATTGTCTACGACCCTATAAAACCCCAGCTACCCTACCCCCCCGCCCGAGCGTTCCCCATCCTCATGATGCTCGTCGCCACACTCTCGGTGGCGTCCTTCATGTCGTTGTTGGTCCAATGCCCCTTTCACTCTTTCCCCTATCTCTTGTCATTAGTGTTGCTTTCCATGGTCCTCTTGTCTGTTTTCGTCCACGTGTTCCGTCCTGGCCAACCGGCAGCCCCGCCACTCTTGCCTCTTACACGCCAGCATGTGAACGCTGAAGCGCCCCAGAATCGGGAATCAGTCCAGGTTGACACGGCCCCAGATGTCCTACGGGGTGCCCACCACCAACACACCCCAGGAAACGACTTCCAGATCTGCAACCGTCGCTCCAGTCACAGCAGCTCGTCCACGGCCGTGAGCGACGGCGTTCGACTTGCAAATCTGCAATGCCGCCCGGCAGTTCTCTCCATGGACTCGGCGTCGGAAACTCCCCCGGTGGCGATGGTGGCGGAGGGAGACGAGGAGGTTAGGCTCGATATGGCCGGAGACGGAGGAGAAAGTGTAGACGGGTGAGAAGAGTGAGGTGGACAGTAGATGTGAGAGTAAGCGAGAGTATAGAGACTGTAGATGTCGGGCTAAGTGAAACTCCCGTTGAGACTGTAGATTTTCTCATAGAAATTGTAGATGTGGTGCTTTAATACCACCACATGAACATGCTCCATGGCATATATCTTTTCACTCATTTCCAATGATATCTTGACACGTGTTCACATATCCCCATCATGTTCCCCCAACCTTCACCTCTGCTCTCTCTCTCCTCCTCCATTTATAGCCGCGACCTCCGCTCCTCCTCGGCCGTTGCCAGCAGCGGAGTCGCCGGCGCTGTGAACAGACCGACCACAGCTGCGTTCAAGCCGAGCCTGTTTTTTCCGTCTCATCGTTCTCCAGATCTCGAATCTGGCCCGTCCATGGCCGAAATCGTCGGCGTTGATCCATCGCGTTCAGGCGTCCATGGCCGTCGGTATATGTGAGCTCCGTCCATGGTCCGACGGCCTGGACGCCTACTTCCTCTGCTTTTCTTCTTGATATGTGAGCTCCGTCCATGGTTGACGGGATCTCGACCTTGCCCATCACGGCCATGGACGAGCAGTCATGGCCAAATCTGCAGGCGGCTTCAGATCTGGGAGCCATGCCTTCAGTGCCATCCACTGTTGAAGAAAGCACGACCTCAGTTCAAATCTGAAGCAGAGGGAACGGAACTCGTGCTTTCTTCCCGAGCATGACCCAATCAGTTCAGATCTGAAGCCCTGCTGACGACCGAGCGCAGTTCATGGCCAATGGACCTCGAGCTCGCCCTCAAGGCTCAGCTATGGACAAGCCTCGCGAGCTACGGACGAGCTAGGCTTGCAGATCTGGAGGCACGACTCCAGTCCAGCTGAAAATGCAAGGACTGAGCCGACCGCGAGCATGACGAAGGGGTAGCTTGGGTCGACTGCATGTGACGCCGGAAGCTGTGGGGATCCGGGGGCGTAAAAAACCAAACCGAAAATCGAACCGAAAAATTTCGGTTTTTTCAATTCGGTTTTCATTTATTTCGGTTCTCATAAAAAATCGCATTTTTTTTATTGTTTTCCGAAATAAATCGAATTGAAAAACTGATAAAAATTTATTTCTTAAAAACGAAAAATATATACAACTGAAAAAAAAAAAAAATGCAAAAACCGAAAACTAAAAGCTGAAAACCAAATCGAAATTTTGGTTCGATTTATATTTGATTCGAGTCTCATTCGATTTAGTCCGGAAGTTTTTTCTAACGATTAAGTTTAGTTTAATTTTTCAAAAAAATTGAACCAAACTGAGTCATTAACACCCTAATGAGGATGAAGGAGGAACTAGGAAGCGCCGATGGCCACGGAGGACAACCAGATCGGTAGGTGTGGGAGAAAAGTGAGCTGGACTGTAGATGTGGGAGGACTGAAATTTTTATATTGTTTGATTAAATTCACGCCGGTATAGATGAGTTAAATTGTAATTGGTCAAAGTTGACAAGACGCACAAACTACCGAATATTTCTCCTTGGAAAGTGAAACGCGACTCAGGAAGAGAAATGACAATATTGCGTTGGACAACCGTCAACAGCGCCGGTAGGAGCTTATGATGTTGCTTTTGTTGGTGTCTAGGGAGAGCCGAATCATATATTCAAAATATTATTAATTAATAAAATTGACTTCTCAGACATTGAAATTCCTTCCATTCAAATACATGAGACCTCTCCGTGTCTACAAATTGGACTATATATGAAATTAAATATTATACTGACAAAGGAAATCAGAACACGATACAATCTGCCTCGAATTATATTTCCTAGGAATGGTATCAATAATCAGACACCATTCTGCATCCATAAAAAAAGGGGAATGGAGTGTTTGGCGCGCAATTTAGAATTACTGGTGCAAGTCACTCGCCAATGGCGGGGACATCTTTTGAAGAAGATGATCAAAACTATTTACCCAGAGAAAAAGAAAAAGAAGGAAAAAAGGCCTTCTCCATTTTGTAGTGACGGTCGTTCTAGAGTTGTTCGTGGGCCTTGGCCCTTCTTTTAGGCCCATTTTATTCTTCCAATCTTTAACATTTGCTAGCCCAAAAAGGTGAATGAGCGTCTATCGATTTTCACCAATTGACCGTGCTGCGCTTGTTCTTCAATGTCCAAGGTCGTCTTCATATTCCTTTCTGTTTTGTTTTACGCCATCATTTTTTTCCTCTTACACCTTAGATTAGAAATGAGGCAAAATCCCATGTTTTTTCCCACTATTTTTGTTTCATATAGATAATTACCTTTAGTATTCTCCCCTACAATCGCGAAGTACATCAATCTATCTTGTAGTGATTTCGTTGCAATTATCTAAATGCGGTTAGGCCGAGTAGAATGAATGAAATCTGAATCTTTTTCAAGTCAATTTTTGCCATCTAGGAAGGTAACATAGAGATTTGAAATTTCATTTTCTTCATTGTGGAATGTATGGTCAATTTTTATTATAAAGATTTGAAACGATGATGAAAATACACGCTACGGGCGTCATGTTCCTCTTATTGAGGAGTATACTTGTTGTTGGGTTTTGGTTGTAAAAAAATTGATTCTTCCTTTTACACATTCACATTTCCATTAAAATCGCCTACCCATAAATATTTCTTTAATTCTTTTCATTTACTTTAACTCATTCTCTTTTCATCTATTTTTCCTTTCTAATTTTTCCTGATAAATATAAAATCCCCGCCTAAACTAAGATGTCCATTCACACAATTCTCCCAATTAGCTCAACACTAGAAACTTCACCCATTAGACCCCTCTAAACCCCATATCCAGATCTGAATAGGGAAAGAAGTAATTGCACAAGCATTTGGCATGCAATTTAGAATTACTAGTGCAAGTTCTGGTGCGAAATTTGGTGCTGCCATATTCTAGCAATGGAATAGGGCTCTTGGAGGCGGAGGTAGCAATGATGCGCCAGAGAAGGCAACAGACTAGGGGCGCATTTGATAACGATTCTATTCTCGGAAACGAATTCTGATAAGAAATGATTATTTCTGATTCTATTATTAGGAACTGATTCTAAGTAAAATAACGCGTTTGGTAGAATCTGTACAAAATTTCTATTCGGAATAGAATTGCGTTTGATACCGTGTTCATTGATTCTATTCCAAATCAATTTATTTTAATTTTTAAATAATTTTATAATTTTTCCCTTTTTTTTCTTTTCCTTTTTTTTTTTTTTTTTTTTTTCCTATTCTAATTCTTCTTCAAGCTGGTTGCCGGTCCTCGGCGAGGCTGGCCCTTGTCGGCTCGGCCTCGCCGGCAATGGCGAGGCCCGCTTGGCCACTAGCGGGGTTGGGCGAGCCTCGCCGGTGGCTAGACTTGCCTTCGGCGAGCTCGCTAGACCTCGCCCTAGCCCGGCTCGCCTTTGACGAGCTCGTCGAACCGGTCGCCAACAAACGGCGGCGGTGGCGGACGGCAGCGGGCGGCGGTCGATGAAGAAGAAGAGTTTTGATTCTTAATTTTGTTTCCCGAGAGCAAGAATCGACTTTTTTTTTTTTTATTCTTGATTCTTGTTCCAAACTGATTATGGGAACAAATTTGTTCTTGAGAACAAAAATTTTACCAAACGCAATTCTCGGCCCAAACCGATTCTCGGAACAAAAAATCATAATCTAGCACTGTTTGGATGGTTACCAAACAGGCCCTAGGAGCGAAGGCGAGAGAATGAATTTTGAAAAAGAGAAGAGAGAGAGTCTTCTTCGATGACAAGATGGAGACCCAAAATTTTGGAATATGAGGAGGGTCTAATGCCATTTAAAATTTAAACTTTATCTCAAATTCCAATTCTACGACATTTCTATATTATTATTTTTTTCGTCTTGTAAAAAACCTTCAACTTTTGATCTTGTTCTAATTTTACCTTGAACTTTTTTTTTTTTTTTTTGTCTTATAAAAAATCGCTAACTTTAGATCAAGTACTAATTTGACCCTAATTTTTCTCATAAAAAATCACAAACTTTTACTTAAATCTCATATTTGTCACCATTAACTCTCCATCCAATCGCCCTTAATGATGTGGCATTTCATGTCATTGCTATAATTTTTTCCTAAAATTTCACATCCAAAAAGATATTTTTTGGAGATGAATTTTCATATCAGTCCAAACAACGTCGTATTGGATATGATATTAACTAGGAAAATTAGGGTTGACTTCCGTCAATTGTTCTTACTTTTAAGAGTCTTCCATCCATCTCACAAGGAATCTTCAATTTTGGGCTCGGTCTTCAATCTCTCGTGTTTGACTTCCGTCAATTGTTCTATTGCACATTGACACATGTTGCTCATCTATCATTGACCCCCGCTCGTTGTGCCCGAGTGTTTTAACATCCTCATGATGCTCACTGCTTTGCTCTTAGTGGCTTCTCTTACTTCGTTGTTGTTCCAAGGCCCCTTTCACTCCATCCCGCATTTCTTGTTACCCATCTGGCTTTCCGTGGTGCTCTTGCCTGGCCTCGCTCAAAAACTTTACGCGTCGGTTCAACACAAGATTGTACTTTTGTCTCTCAGTGTGCAGTTCTCGCCGGCTACACGGTGGAAGGGCGCGCCCACTTTTGCTCCTTACGGTCATGGATGTGCGCTCTGTACCAGAATAGGCAATTGGTCCATGTTGACACGGTCGCAAAATGTCCCAACGGTGCTTGCAACCCGCACATCCTGAAAAGGGAAACACGAGCAGGGAAGAAACATAAATACGGCGAGTTAGATTACCGATAACAGCGCATTTTGGATCTTATGGCTTTGCATTTTTTGGTATATATAGTGAAGAGTAGCATTGTATCTTGTAATATGGTCGATTAATAGAATGGACTTAGGTGACAAAAGGTCAAAAGTGAGACCATGAATGACTGCTCTCGAGGGAGTTGATATTGAATTCTTTCCATTTGAATCCAAGAGGCCTCGTAATCACCACACTCGAAAGGCAAAATCGGGTGTCAGATAATCGATTGATTCAATCAATCTTTGCACTGGTAATGACCCACTTCTTTGTTCCCCCACCCGCTCTCTTTTCCGCATGCGGGATACAACCTCTCTTCCAACCTCACCCTCACTCCTTTTTACCTCTGACGATGCAACAAAGGATAACTTAAACCAAAATATATCATAAAAAAAAGGAGTTTACGACTTTGGTAGATAACTAAAATGTCGGCAATAGAAAATCTTCATGACCTATAGGATATAGCCATTAATGAATTAAAATATTGCTCTAAGAGTTGTGGCGTCCTGGATGGAACTAAGCCTAGTCATTCTTGCCATGTCAATCATGTAACAATGTTCAGGTACCATTATTACGTTTTTAAGAGAGATTAATTGATAAATGCATAACAAGCTGTGAACGAGCAAAAATGTGGGTTACGATTAAGACATGAGCATGAAAACAGGGCTTTTGGGTCTCGGTCGATGGTGGATTCTAGGTGTCGCTGGCCTTTACTGAGATGTCTACGGAGCACGGGATGAGCATTGGGGACAGCTTGAGAACTGTCATAGTAAAAAAAAAATGGCTGCTTGGAACTACAGAAATGGTGAGTTGAAACTTGGGGATCTTGTTTAGCCTCGCCATTGGCTGTCAACGGTAGGGAAGAGATCGGTGGTGACATTTCTTCCAAAACGTGGTTGGCGTGGCGGGCAAACACCAATGATGACTGCGTCGTGGTTGAGCTTGTGCGGGGAAGAAGATGTATAGTGATAGCGAGAGCAAGCATGGAAACAAAGAGAAAAAAAAGAAGAAAAAGCCATAGACGCCACATGTTTTAAGAAAGTAATAAGAAAAGCCCCACATTAATCATCTTTACAAGTATCGTGATTTATCGTACTTTTTCAATACTTTTAGGATTGAATTTGTATTTTTCAACAAAATTTCAAAACTTTTGGTGCGGTTATCTCTCATTTTTAAGCATTCCGGAAAGAATCATGATTTCATAAGGCTGTAATTATCCTTTCAACCATATTTTAAAGGATTGTGACTTGTTTATTCGCACAGTATTGACTAAAGCTTTCAGCTTGATCGTTGAGGAAAATGATCATCCATACAACTCCCTTTGCGTTGTTTATCCTGTGACTATGACGTAATTGTCATCAAGATGATGGCAACTAATCAGATTCACCTCTCAATTGTTCTGTACAAAACCGGAAAAAGGGTCAGACGCAGCAGCTAGCTTCTGCAACAAGTCAGCTCTTCAGTATGCAAGCTCTGCTTTTTAACATGCATCAGAGAGGCAACCAGAAAAGAAACGGACCAAAGCAACGGTTTTGTCAAGACATGGCTTCTGTTCTATTGCACTTCTGTTTTCGTTCTATCTAATAGAGGTTAATTGATATGGTTAAAAGGACTGACATGCTTTCGAAGCTAAGCAAGTTTGCAATATAGGTACGGGTGTCCACTGTGCAGTAGAAGGTGACCATATAAGCAGTGCATCTCTTCTGGAAGATGGACATACTGTGAATGGGATTGCTCAAGTATGCATTTTGCATGTGAGCTTGGTGGCACCTAGTTATCATTTGTTTAAAGTGAAAAATGGGAGAGGAAATTGTAAAAAGCTCCTGCAATTTTCCTGCAAGTGAAGTGTAGAGCATAAACAGAGCCTATAACTGGGGACAGGTGAATAATAGCAGTGGCCCAAAGAGCAAGCCAGGGAAGAGAGATCATCCCCTCTTCCACCTCCATCCATGTCCCAGCTTTGTGGAACATTCTCTCAACTTGAAAAACGATTTTTATCGCCTGTAACCAGGAGGGCTTTACTAAACCCATCAGAAACCTAGGGCGACCATAAACAATATTTCATGATTAACCGATGTTGAGACGGAGGAGAGGCGAAGGAGAGATTTTCGAGCCTGCAAGCAGCAAGTAACAATGGCTGAAAAGCCATTGCGCACTGAATCTAAGAATTGAGGTGGGCCCTTGTAGATTCAGATCTGCTGGCGTTAGCCTCGACCAACAATATCTGTCCAAGGCCCACCGGTAAATTTCATAACACCCGTCTTATTCCATTTTTATTCGGGCGAATGGGGAGGGGGTTCTGAGACCAGATTCCGAGCCGCCCAGCCAAAACTTTCGTTTTCTCCGGAGGTTCTTTTTATAATTCTTCTATATTAATCAATGTCGGCTTGGAATCTTGCATTTTGGAGGCACTGAACTCTTTTGGCTCATTGGAGGGTCTGCTTCGTTTTCTCCATAAGAGAAATAAATACGTGGTGACCATCCAGCGCTCCATAAAGTAGAAAAGCTAGACAACTTTCGTTTGTCCTCCGATGTGTGAAGCAGAAGATGAATGCAAGAGTTTCGTGGACATGGGAAGAAAGTCATAGTATGCTATCTGATGTGTGATGTCCCCACCCCCGTTGCATTCGCTGCACGAAGACAGCTTGACTATAATGTCACCCTCCTTCGGTCTAAGCCTTATCAAACTGCTCCAGAGTGGCGAAACAAATATAGAATAGATCGACACTCTACTGGTGCAGTGTTCAACCACTCCATTATAAAAAGCATGATTAGCTCCTACTCTAATGCATTATTATTTTCCCTGTTCTAGTAGCCCATCTTTCTATCTGATTACTTTGATAATCATCTTGTACATAGGCTAAAGGATAATCTGGAAACTTATTCCAGTTTCCAATGCCGCTCGGCAGTAGTCCCCACAGAAATGTCCGAGGTTTCCCTGCCTCCACTTCCCACCACGCGGTTCTCACCTTTATTGTTCCCATGCTGCTCAACTTCATTGAGGTGAAATATCAAGGGAAACCAGAGTCCCCTTTTGACACCCACTCTTTTACCACCTCTGTTGCCATATTCTGTCTTCTGTTCTATAGCTCCTTGGCACTTGTTGCTCATCTATCATTCGCTCCCGCTTGTTGTGCCCGAGCATTTCACATCCTCATGATGCTCGCTGCTTTGCTCTCGGTGGCTTCCCTTGCAACATTGTTGTTCCAAGGCCCCTTTCGCCCTTTCCCCTATTTGTTGTTTTCGGTATTGCTTTCCATTGTCCTCTTGCATGGTCTTGCTCAAAAACTTTACGTGTGGGTTCAAAACAAGATTGTACTTATGTCTGTCCGAGTGTCCCGTTCTCGCCGGCTACATGGTGGAAGAGCACTGCCACTTTTGCCTTGTATAGTCATGGATATGCGCTTTGTGCCAGAAGTGGCAATTGGTCTGTGTTGACAGAGCTGCAAATGTCCCACAGGGTGCCCGCAACCCCAACACCCTGAAAAGGGAAAAATGAATAGGGAAGAAACATATAACAGTGTGTTAGACAAAATAACAGCGCAGTCTGGTATCTAGTGAGAGTGGCATTGTATCTTGTAACACGATTGACTAATAGAATGAACTCAGGTAACAACATGTCAAAGTAAGAGACCATGAACAACTATTTTGGAGGGAGTTGACATGAAGATCTTTCCATTTATAGAATAAGCATGCAATTTTCCTCCCCTTCACCAGACTCCTTTTGCATCTAATGATGCAGCAACAGATACTTCAAACAAAGTCCACTGTAAAAATGGAGTCTCCGAATATGGTATTACCCGAGGATAGCCACACCCTAAAAAATGCTAAATATGATAACTAACCATTTTCTTGACTTTTAATAAAGGCACTAATGAACTACATATTGTCTCTAATTTGCATGGCATCCAAGATGAGACTAAGTTGTATTCATTCTTGCTATGTCAATTATAAAAAACAACGATCGGGCACCATGATTACAACTTCAAGGTATAGATTAATAAGTGAATGCATAACAAGCTGTGAACATGCAAAAAGTTGGGTTATGGCAGTTTTTCCTAATTGATTAGAAAATACAAGTATTAGTGAATCAATGTGATCAGTAGAATGTAAACTCTGCTGCAAAATTGCTTTATATTCTCATGACAATACATTTCGCTGACAGAAGAAAAAAATCGGAAGAAATCGCTTGTGCTCAGCTGTCACAATTTTTGCGAGGTTCTTAGGCTGGATACGCCAACAACTGCACCCCAAAAGTGAAAAATTATGCCATGTCCAGCGAATCAGCAAATCAACTAAAACGAAACAGACCATCTGAAAAGAGGAAACAGTAATGTTAAGGTACTTTATAAGAATAAAATAATTAGAACAGCATAATGATACGGCTCAATCAATAAAATTGGTTTTGTTTGTGCTAGTTGAGACTTAAAAAAAGAATCTGTTTGAGAACCAAACCAAAATTATAGAGAGAATTTTGGAACCCTTAATCCAAAAACAAACACCAAGAGCATAAAACAAATCAAGCAAACAGAAAACTAAATGCACCCTTTCAGTTCCACCCCATCTACATCATAACTTCGCAGTCAGCAAGATATGGCACATTCAGTACAACATAAAAAAAAAAAATGTTGCATCTTGGCAAGGCATAAAGAGATTTTCTCTTGATAGATAAGCATAAAGAAATTATTATAAGTACCCCGTACCTGCAAAGGAACTATATTGACTACAGGCTCAGGACAGTCCTCCACCTGAGGAAATTCAATGACCCTACACGCTCCACCAAAAGACACAGCCACAGCATCCCCCCTCAAGCACATGACAATCAGGTGTCATTTACTGGCACAGAGTTGCTGAATAACTAATTGTTGCTTGCTGTTAACATTGACACCTTCAGTTTAGATCAGATAGAGAATACTGGGATGCAAGTTAACCTATAACGCAAAAGCTAACCTGAAGCAAGCATCATGAATAGTAATCACTACAACAGGTAGGCTGTCATCCACTAGAGCCAGGGAACGATGTTTCATCTCACCAGCAAGCATTCCTTCACTGTGCATTAATACCACTTCCTTTACTTAAAGAACCTTCCAAAGCTGCACCATAGTTGTATCCTCTGCCAAACATGGGAAGTGACTGCTCTGCAATCAGTAGCTTAGCAAGATCTTCCATTTCACGGTCAAGCTTCAGCACCTCTCTAACTTTGTCTACAAGATATAAGTAAAAGATTTAATGCTTCATACAAAAAATTCTCTCAAAATAAGTTCAGACGAAAAGGGCAGATACAACTTAGAAGTTCAGAAATTGTTAAGGTGAGATAGGAAGTGACACATACTAGAAAGGTCAAAAAGACAATTGATTGTTGCATTCTCTTTTAGTTGTACTCAGAAGCTTTGCACTCAGTGTCGCCAGAATTTGACGTGGCTCAACACACTTAAATAGTTGAGTGAATCTATCTATTTATAATGCTGCAGCAATGTGCCAGAGAATGCAGCGGATTGGTAGCGAAGGCAAGAGAGGAGCCAATTTTGAAAAGAAGAAGAGAGAGTCTTCTTCATTGACAAGAGGGAGACCCAAGATTTTGAAATATTAGAGAGAATTTTCAGATCTGTCCTGGTGGGACATGGCTCCATGTGTCACTCACCGAGTGGAAAGGGATTATGCTGATGTGGTGGAGCATGGCCATGTCCTCAATTGTGAGATCGCAAGGTGAGGCAGGAGGCTAACGTGAGAGGCTAAGTGGTCAGCTACGTATATTGTTCTATGAAACAAAATGTGTTAACAATACTGTCAAGAAACTCACATTATATTGCTGCGAACCCGAATGAATTAGAGAAACCACACCACAATTTTTTCACAAAGGCCATCTTATGTACTTGATCTTTTGACTTTTTTTTTTTTGGTAGTTTGCTTTTGAACCAGATAGATAATTCTACATGCTTAAGAAAAGAGGAATAGATTCAATGGATCGCACCCGCCCATTTTTTAGTATGAGGAGGCTAGGCCGTATTATTGAAGCTCTAAGAAAGAACCTTATGGAGCCGAACCCTTTGAGACCATGGAAAACGCAACTAAGATAAGAACACAAGCCACCACTCAAGGACCAAAATCCAAAACAAGTCAACAGCAGTGTCGTTAGTAAAATGGGTTCAAGGCAAGAAGTAATTACTCACCAGTGCCGATGAAGTCCTTGAAAGCGAGGATATTGCCATTCCACACCGCAAGATTCAACTCCCTAAGCCCTTCAACGAGCGTCGACGCAAACTTCTCTTGAAATGTGGGGTCTTTATAATCGGCCTGCACAGCAAATCAGATCAAAACTAAGACGTCCATTCACACAGTTTTCCCAATTAGCTCAACACCAGAAACTTCACCCATCAAACCCCAATAACGAAACCCCATGCCCAGATCTGAACGGGAAAGGAGGTAATTGTGCAAACATTTGGTGTGCAGTTTATAACTACCGGTGCAAGTTCCGGTGCGAAACTTGGTGCTGCCATATTCCAGCGGCCGACGGGGCTCCTGGAGGCGACGGCGGATGCGGAGGCAGCAGCGATTCGGCGGAGAAAGCAGCGGATTGGGAGCGAAGGCGAGAGAGCGAATTTTGTAAAGCAGAAGAGAGAGCGAGTCCTCTTCGTAGACGAGAGGGAGACCCAAAATTTTGGAATATTGGGGGGTTCTTCTACGATACTTCTAACCTAATTTTTTTGTCCTCGCAAAGTTATTCTAATTCTACCTTAACTGTTTTATGTCTTATTTTTTTTTTTTTTTTTTTTTTGTCTCTACTCTACGCCCGCGCTAACTCTTACTCTCAAACTTTTACCTCGCGCCTTTGCGGGCGTGGGAGTCAAAACCTACCCCTGAAACTAATGCGTCTCCATCCCAACCCCCAATTCCCTGAGAAGGTGGGGATTCGAACCCCCCACCTCCCCCTTTCAAGTTGAAAAAGTGACCACTGGGTAAACCCCAAAGTGGTTTTTTTATGTCTTATTAAAAACCACCAATTTTAGATCAAGTCTAATTTGATCCTAAAAATTACAAATTTTTATTAGCGATATGGCATTTCAAATCATTGCTATAATTTTTCCTAAAATTTCACATCTCAAAAGATGTTTTTTGAGGATAAATTTTTATATCAATCCAAACGACATCTTATTGGATTTGATATTTGGGTGAAAACTAGAAAAATCAAGATTGACTTTCTTCAATTGTTCTTACTCAAAAGAGAGTCTACTTCAACCCATAAAGAATCTTCAATTTTGAGCTCGGTCTTCAACCTCTCGTGCTTGGGAGTCTTCAATTTCTTGTAGTGGGAGAGCTCATGTTCAAGATGCTCACGCTGGAGGAACTCGGGTTGTGGAGACTCGAACAATTCGCTCAAGAATTTTAGATATAGGGTTAATGGGGACAGATTTATGAAACAAAAAAAAATTTAGGGAAAAATTGAGACTAAATTTAAGAAAAAAAAGATTTTAGGATGGAATTAGGAATGGACCTAAAGTTGGATGATTTTTATAAGATAAAAAAGCTTTAGGATAGAATTGAGAGCACACTTAAGGTCTTTTAGGTATTAATCCTATTGGAGAGAATTTTAGGATCATTGGTGAGGCTCCACGTGTCTCCCCCTCTTGACGTGGAGGGTGGCAGCATCTTCAATTGCGGGATCACATGGCGCTCGAAAGGGGCTTTCCTTTCGTTTCCCCTGGTGGGTCGGCAAGAAGCAACCCAGAAGCTGCCTGTTATCATAGTCTCTTCGGTAATCGTACTGACTAATTGGACACTGTTTATACGAGACAAAATATTCAACTCCACGACTTTTCGGGTCCCGTCCTCTTGCAAAAGGATGAGTTTATAAAAGGCAAAAGGACAATGCAAAATTATTCCACGCCTTTTGGGTCCCTCATGACCAGCGACCCAAAAAGGCCTTGAAAAACAATTTTGTTTGGGTCGCGACCTAAAGACGCTATTTTGTCTCTTAGAAAAACAGTTGTACTGTTAAACATTTGTCCTCCCACACTTGTCTTCCTCCACCATTACACATGTCCCTTGCCATTAAACATTTGTCCACCCTATAGTCTACTTAATCATTTTCTTTCTTGCAAAATGGGGAAAAATTAATTAATCAAAGAACAAAGAAAGGGGGAAGGGGGTTTCGCACGGAGAAGGAGGGAGAGACCGAGAGGAAATTGAGAGGAAACCAAGCCAAAGAGAGAAGGAGGGTCATGCGTGGGTGCGGGCAGCGAGGGAAAGGAAGGAAGGGCCGCCTCTCGCCGTGTCCGTGCAGCCACCATCAACGCCACCGGACCCCATTGCCGACCGGCCAAGCCGTGACCACTGGACCTCCATTTTCGGGCAACCCTTGTGTGAGAGAGTTCAAGGCAAGCAAATGTTCTTCCATCTATCTTGTTGCATGCTGTCTTGCCTAGAAAGGAAGTGAAACATGTGAGAAAGATGGAATGCTAGAGCTGCATGTGGAGATTTTGAAGTATAGGAGGGTGATAAATCAAGAAAATTAGGTGAGGATGAAGTGTGAGGGGTGGATTCCGAATTAGCAAATGAAATCAAACAAATTTGAGATCTGACCATGAGGAATTTCGGTGATAATCATGCTGTGGTATGGTGTAATGTGTGTATATACAATGAAAATAATGGTTGGAGGTCGAAATCTAAGGTATAGGAGGAGTTTTTGTGAAATTGTGGACTGTTTTGTGAAAAACAGTGAGACCTCCGGCGACTTTTTAATTTTTCTGTAATTATCTGGCCACAATTTGATTTCGAGCCCTTGATGAAAGTTTTAGAGCACATCGTCATGAATAACATATAAAAAATTCAGAGAAAAAGGACAAGGTATGACCATCGAGATAATTTTTCTATGAAAATATCAGATCTGGAATTTTTACAGAATGATGGTTAGGAAGAAATCGAGGTTTTACCCTCGGTACATACGGAATCTGACCTAGTGGCCTTCTTGAGATTTGTTTTTCTAGGTCTCATTGATAATGTGTCAAAATTTCGTAATTTTCTGAGCTCGTTTAGTAATTAATTCGGAATTGTTACCAAAACTGCGCAATTGTAGAAATTAAGCTGCTGTTTCGAGATTTCCATAAAAATTGTCCTATAAGAAGTATAGTTCTCGAATTGTTATGTGATTATGATAATGCTGATGGTGGGATATTGAAATTGATGAAAGGTTCATGAGACACCTTGCTTGACATGTGATGATGCATTTGTGAATACCAATATGAATTGTTATCCATTGAACCCTCGGGTTAATGATGTCCCGGAAGTCAGGAAGTCCAAAGGATCGAAAGAGTCGATGCCTTGTGGATGCCCAGTGGCCCTAAGAGGCTGAATGCTGGAGGTATGCCTTGGGAGCTTCGGGATGCCCAGGTCGTATGCTTGTCGGTACGTAAACCCGGATGGCCGAGCAACCATTCTCATGGTGAGCTTCGGAGATTTTCCTCGTGATGCCAGGTGGGGTACGAGATGCCTGGAGGCGTGATATGCTCCGGATGCCCGGTGGCTTTGGTGGTTAAATGCCGGAGGTTTTCGTGATGCCAGGGTGGATGCGAATGCCCGGAGGGACGCAAACATTGGTCTTCTAGGGAATGAAATTTTTCAAAGGCTAAATAAATGATATGTGATTTGGTTATATGGCGCATGATTTTTATGAAATTGCAATTGTCTTAATATTGAAGAATTTCCATATCATTGATGCCTATTACCCCTTGATTTTTTTGCCCTGTCTATTTGGTATAAAGTTAGAGGTTGATGGTTATGCTCGATATAGCTTGTTGGACCTTTTGCTGCTGAGTGGTTGTACTTACCCCGTTTGGGGACTAACATTTCATATTAAGATGCATTTGCTACCCGTCTCTCGTGGCACCTTTTATGGCGTACCGGTCGACGTCGAGTACTCATGTTCAGAGCACATTTGTGTTGGGGTGCGGGGGCTGTTGTTCGTCCGTGTCCGAGTGCTAGTTATGTATGATGTGGGCCTACTTGGAGGCCTTGTGGTGTAGGAGTTCCTATCCGTGCATGTTCGTTGCGACGGGATCATGATGGGGATGCTGCCGTTGTCGCCAGCCGATGCGCCGGGCTGGGTGTGATCGACCTCGGGCGATGGGTAGTTGATGAAGCTTTTTGACTACCGACACTATCGAATGGGCTGAAGTTTATGGTCATTATGGAATTGGACGCTTTCGGTTATAGCCGAGTTTTAGAAAGCCTTGGCCTTTTGTAGTACCAACTCATGTTGCCCATCAAATTATATAAATAAAAGTGCTCGGTTTATCTTATAAAAATATTTAGTATGTGTGCATCATCTCGATATGGAATGGGTTGGGAGGATGTGAAGTCGCTTTCGCTTTACCCTTTACTATGCGCCGGGACCGTTAAAAGTAAATAACAACTCTCAGGACTCATAGACCTTCAAGACAAGGATCAAAGTGGAAAGCGCACTGTGACGACCCTATTGGATTGGGGTGCCACAGTGGGTTTGGTATCAGAGCATCGCGACACATATATAACCAAAACTAATGATGCCATGATTCTCATATGCTCTTGCACTTTAGTGCGCCACTTATCATGCATCAATTAATCACACGGGTCCCGATTATAAGGTAAAATCATTATGACACGTCACATACCGTGCCACACAATTTTACCTCATAATAAGGCCCAACCATCTCAATTCTTACGCATTTTCTAGTTACTAATGACCTACCGGCCATAGCTAACTTTTCAATTAGTGCTCATCCACCTCAACACTCATGTGTGCTCTAGATAATAATGACCTCCCAGCCATGGCTAACTTCCTAGTCAACGCTCATCTGACTCCCGCTGGGCTATTGATAAAAAGATCGGGCTTCGTCCTGCCTCGTCGAGCACGGCTTCATCTAACACTCCTGTTTAGACGATATCCCAAAGTGGGACATTGGTCCAGAATCTACTACGACCGTCTTCCGACTCCCACTGGGTATTGCCCCTAAACTCCCATTAGGTGACCGTTCAACTTAGCGATCATGCAAACATACCCCCTCAAATCCTTTTCTCATAATAGCGGTCCATCTCAAATGCCCCTCGGACAACCCATTATTCCTTTTTTATGAAAATCACTCAATTCATGCAAATGCCTATGCATTTATACACTCATTCACTTCATAGGATTAAAAATCATGAATTTAGACAACTTTTCATTCTCGGGCAAATAGTGTTTTGTGAACAGCGCGCGTGAACAGTAAAATTCCGTAATTTAATAACAAATAAATTAAATCCAAAAATCATTAAAAACAATATTAAAGTAAACAATTAATTCATTAAGGTTAACTAAGCTCAATCGAGGCACATAAGCCACAATTAAGCCAATAAAGTAAGATTAAACTAAACTAATCTTAGCCACTAATTTAACCACCTATACTAGGACTAATATAACTTAATTAAACCTCCTAAGCTAGAATCAACACTAATTAAAGCAACCCTAAGCAAGTTTAGGCACTAATCAAGAGATTAGGAGCTAAACTCACCAGTTAAACGGGTCGGAGACACACACGCGGCGGCAATGACAGAGGCTACGCACCGGGACCTCAACCACGACGATCTAAGGTCGTCCCAAGGTTGAAACAATAGCCACAAGCTCGGACTCCCTCTGCAACTCCAAGAAACCAAATAGTAGAGGAGGAAAATGAGTGAAACGGCTTTACCAGAGCTTCAGCGAAGGGTTGGCCGGCAACCGGCGGCACCTGGGGGTCAAGGGGGAGTTGTTGGTGGCTGGGATGGGCGGAGGAAGGGTCGGAATGGGAGAAAACGGGTTGAAATCGCAAAACAGGCGATCCGGCGAACGGCGGCTTCTCGCCGGCCGACGAGTCGGCCGATGGCTCTGTTCGGTGGGCGGCCAGGCTCGTCCGTACGGTCTGTCTCTCGTGGACACGATGGTGGGTGGAGCGTGGGCTGATTCTCACAGCAAGGCAACGAACAACTCAAGTTTTTGGAGAAAGGTCAGCTGGAGCAGAATAGGGCCGATCGTTCAAACTACCATGGCTTCTGGCCGACCGGCAGGTCAACCGGTGGCTCTGACCGGCGAATGGCCAACTCCAGGCGGACGGTTTGGATGTCTTAAGCACAATGGTGGGTGGCACGCGAGCTAATTTGCCTGGGAAGCCAACAATCAACTCCTGTTTTTGAAGGAATGTCTGCTACAATAGAAACCAAAAGAAAGGGAAAACGAGGAGAGAGAGAGAGGTCGGTCAAAATGGGGTTCAAGAGAGGAGAGAAAGAGTGAAGTGAGAGCTGTCAAGGCCCCCACCAAGCCCTTCAATGCTTGCTTCAAGTCCCAATGCAAGATGACATCACATTCTCTCTCTTCATTTGCCCTTATCCACTTGCTTTTAGGGGCAAAATGGTAATTTCCACCTTGCAAAAATTTCCAATCTGCCCTTGGGCTGAAATTGATGGGTGGGCCTAAGAAATGGGCTTGGAAATGAATAGTAACGGGCTCATGAATTGATTGGGCTCAAATGGGCTTAAGATTAGGTAATGGGCTTGGAAGATGAATAATGGTTTTGGGCCCAATGGGCTCACTTGCTTGCCTTAGGCCCACCATGGCTATCCTACCTTGGGCCTAAGGCCCACACTGGCCTTGCTCGGCCCACGACCTCATGGACTCGTTTCCTTGGTCCGAAAATCCATTTTTCCGAATACTCGGCTTAACTGGTGTTGTCGACTGTCAAAGTAGCATCGTCCAAAGTCCGTCCCGAACATTCCCGATAATTCGAAGTCCAATCTTTAGTTCTCACGCTATGTCAATTTCGTCTAATGCTATTTTGGTACAACTCAGACTAACAGGCGACTTCGAGGATTCATACATAACCGACTCGTGCCAAACCATGTTCAAGACATCTTGATACATGGACGTCTTTGACTACATGAAATTGCGGAGGATAGATTCTTATTTCAAAGTACACGATTACTGAGGATCGACCTAGGGTCGTTCGCAGGCTCGATAACAATAAACGGAATCACCTGTCGTTCCATTATGTTCTGTCCGTGAATCGACTTCTAGTCGTCCTTGAAATTGACATGCCTATCTACAAGATCGTCCTCACGCAAGTCTTACTGTCAAGTCGTTTTCCCAAGTCAAGTTCTTTAGTTGTATGAGTTCTGTCCTCATTAGCCTTTCCCCTCAAGGTCAGTATCTCAAGAGTGATCAATTCCGAGTGAGATTAACCAACAATGCATTGACGAAATTCACATTCAATCATCCCTCAGAGGGCTCGAATTTCAGGATGTCACATAGAACCTCCTTAGGGAGTATAAGGTTTTCTTGCATAGTTTTTGCGCTTAAATAATTTTTATGTTTTTTAAAATACGGAACCATATGAATAACGGAGAAACTCCACAAAAGAAAAATTAATGATTCATATAAATCACTTAACGGGAAATGTCCCAAATAAATCCAACGAGTGACTAATAATCCTACTCCTACAGCACGTCCTTGTACAATGCTCAAGGCTCTAGGTTGAGTAGCGGGAGCAACTTTTAATTTATTATGAGCCCAAATGATGGATTCAATAAGTTCTTGCCAATACCCACACCTGCGGAATAGAAACATTAAACTAAAAGCCCATACAAAATGAGCACCTAGGAAAAAAAGGCCGATAGTAGGAGCCAGTGACTCTCTTAGGTTTCCTCATCTGGGATCCCTAGGGAAGAGGATCGAGTTGGCCCTTGCAAACAACTTGAAATCTCTCTTTTGATTCAAAATCGTGGTGTAACATGTATCCCCCCCCCACCAATTCCAGTCATGGAACAAATGAAAGAAATTTGTAGATGCATCTTTTGATGCATACAGTTCAACAAAAATTGTGAAAAAAAAGAAAAAAGAATCAATGCCATTTATCCCGCTTCCCTCCACCATTTCTTTCATCAAAGTTGTCCGGCTAAAGACATAAACATCCATAGATAATTATGAGATGTGATCCTTCCGAATGGATTAAGATAATTCTTATTATGATTTAGTATTATACTATTCTTTTTTCTTCTCTTAATTGAAGAAATAATCGGAAAATAAAACAACAAGTACAAAAATGAGTAATAGCCCCCAATAGAGATTGGTACGATTCAATTCAACATTTTGTTCATTCGGATTTGATTGTGTCGTAACTTTATAATTTTCATTAAGTTTATCATTGGATGAACTGCATTAAACGGTACCGGTCTATCTGTCCCAAATAATTACTTCAATCGGTACGCGGGAAAAATAGGCCAATTCGCGGTTTTTTGCTCAATTCCACGGTCAAGCTCAATCCCACTTGGTCAAAGTTCCACAGGCATGCTGACATTGTGGGCCATGGCTCTTAAAGTGTGAAACATGGTTAAGAGTCTTCACCAAAAGGACCTCAGTCGGACTTTATCCCGCTTCCCTCCACCATTTCTTTCATCAAAGTTGTCATGCTAAAGACATAAATAGCCAAAGATAATTATGAGATATGATCATTCCGAATGGATTAAGATAATTCTTAGTATGATTTAGTATTATACTATTCTTTTTTCTTCTCTTAATTGAAGAAATAATTGGCAAAAAAGAAAAAATAACAAATACAAAAATGAGTAATAACCCTCAATAGAGACTGGTACGATTTAATTCAATATTTTGTTCATTCGGATTTGATTGTGTCACAGCTTTATAATTTTCATTAGGTTTATCATTGGATGAACTGCATTGTTGATATTGACTCTAAAAAAGAAACGGTATCGGTCTATCTGTCCCAATAATTACTTCAATTGGTATGCGCAAAAGATAGGCCAATTCGCCGCTTTTTACTCAATTCCACGGTCAGGCTCAATTCCACTTGGTCAAAGTTCCGGGCATGCTGACGTCGTGCGCCATGGCTCTTAAAGTGTGAAACAGGGTTAAGAGTCTTCGCCAAAAGGACCTCGGGCGGAATTTCTTCCCTAGGAAGGTTCGTGGAACCTTTGCTCCTCCTCGTGGGGCCCATAAAAATGGAGAGCCCCACTGTTGCTTTCCACTCCAGCCATCGTTTCCTCTATGGCTACCCCAATTGGCCGTCTTCCCCAAAGAAACGACCGAGGTTCCCCTGGCCTCGCTGCCCACATCATTGTCGCCCTTCTTGTTCCCGTGCTGGTGAACCTCGTCGAGGTGAAATTCCAGGGGAATACCGCGTCCCCATTCGAGACCCACCCTATCGCCATCTCTCTCGCCGTTTTCTCTCTCCTGTTCTACTGCGCATTGGCGCTCGTTGCTCACCTGTCGTTGGTTCCCGATTGGTGTGCCCGAGCGTTGGCCATTCTCATGGTGCTCGCCGCCTCGCTGTCGGTGGCTTCCTTCATGTCTTTGTTGGTCCGGTGCCCCTTTCACTCTTTCCCCTATCTCTTGTCATTAGTGTTGCTTTCCATGGTCCTGTTCTCTCTTTTCGTCCACGGGTTCCGCCCTCCCCCACCGGCAAACCCGCCGCTCTTGCATAGTACAGTCGAGTGTGTGTGCGCTTTGTGCCGGAATCGATTGTGCGCTTCGTGCCGGAATCGGGAATCGGTCCAGGATGACACGGCCCCGAATGTCCTACAGGATTCCCACCACCAACACACCCCTAGAAACGACTTCCAGATCCACAACCGTGGCTCCACTGACAGCGGCTCATCCACGGCCGCGAGCGACGGTGGTCCACCTGCAGATCTGAAACTCCGCGTGGCAGTTCTCTCCTCTGACAGCGGCTTATCCACGGCCGTGAGCGACGGTGGTCCACTTGCAGAGCTGCAACTCCGCATGGCAGTTCTCTCCTCGGACTCGGCATTGGCAACTCAACCGGTGGCGACGCGCAGAGGGAGTTGGGGAGGTTAGGCTCGAGATGGCCGGAGACGGAGGAGACAGTGTTGGCGGGAAGAAAAGTGAGGTGGACTGAAATTTTTATTTTGTTTAAATAAATTGAGACTGTGTCACAGAGTGCAATTGGTTTAAGTTGAAAAACCTACACGAAACGTGGAACACCTCACTGAGGTGGACTGAAATTTTAGATACTCGATCAATTCCATCAATCTTGCACATTTAATAACCTGCATTTTTTGTGATACAATCTCTCTTCCAACCTCTACCTGACCCAACCAAAAAAAAAAAAAAAAAAACCTCTACCAGACTCCTTTCACATCTCATGATGCAGCATAAGATACATCAATCAAAGTCCACCATGCAAAAAAAAAGAAAAAAAACTGATTTGGAGGATGGTACTAGATTACACAATGTAGTAAGACAAGGATTTCAATAAAATTTGAATGGAACAGGGCGTACCTGACAAATGAAAGATACAAGTTAATGAGTTGTCTGAGATGCTTGATGCAATCATTTCCATAATTCTGAAGGATCAACTAGTTGGAACTTGGAAGGGCCTTTAGCAGGGCTTCTTTCCGCTTCTGTCGCCCCCACAGGAACGGACAGAAGATGGGGTATTCCGCGTAATATTATAATACTTGCTGTCTTGCTTAAAATGTGCATATAAAATCTGCACCAAGCTTGGATTTTGTCGAATTGATTACTTCGCCCTCGTCAAGAAAGATGTACTTGTCAAGTTAAATGAACATCTAGCACTTTGATACTCGTCGAGAGTGCATCTCAATCTTCAACAAGGAATGAAAAACCTCTATGTGGCGACCTAATGATGATCTATAGGCATGCCCCACTTGAGAGGGAGATAACCAATGCCCACAAATGATTTTTTTTTCTATTTTTTTATTTATCAGGATGTTGTAGACCTATACCATGAAGGGAGGGAATATCGAATGGCATTCCTCTATATGTTTCTAACGACAACCTTTGATTCCTCTTATGTTGTGAACGGTCATTTTGTGATATTATTGAGTAGCCACGTCAATGGCACTCCTAGTGATGGATAAGCAGGTTGCATGTGTTGGTAGGATGAGTTAATGATAGAAAATGGGAAAATAATTATTGTCTTAACGAATCCTCTCATTCGATTATGTTTGTTTCTTTATAACAATAGGCCTAGATAATCGCTGCGACAAATTTTCAAACAATTGCTCGCCGGTGAAAGAATCGAAAGGGTCGTCCGTGTAGTATTAAGGCCCATCATATTTTTTAGTTAAGTCCAAAGCCCAGCCCATGTCTTCTATGAACCAAGACTCAGCCCATCTTCATATAACATCTCTAGATGGTGGTTGCTCGTGAAGCGAAGAGGCGGATTAAACATGAAAAATAAGAGGAGAGGGAACTCGTCCGCGAGAAAGAAAAAAACAGGAGGAAATGGGAAAAATTTCGTGTGTTCTCGATCTGGACAACTCAACGGCCAAATTGACCGTGAATTGTAATGCCATTTAAGGGTCCGTTTGTTTCGCGGAAAATGAGCCATTTCCGAAAAATATTTTCCCAGAAGTCATTTTCCAAGAAAATAACAATATTTTCTAGTGTTCGGCTAAAATCTGAAAATGTTTTGGAAAATATTTTCCGATGTTCGGTAAGGAAAATATTTTCCACTCACCAGATTGGCGAGCGCGAGCGTCAAGTTCGAGGCTTGCTAGATTGACAAGCGTGAGTTTGAGATTGACAAGCTTGAGGTTTTCTTGGTCTGACGACTAGCCAAGAAAGAAAAAGATGGGAAACAAAAAAAGGAGAAAAAAAAAAGAAAAAAAGGAAAGAAAAAGGAAATTAAAAATAATTCGAATTAAAAAAAGAAAAAGAAAATTTAAAAATAATTCGAATGAAAAAAAAAAAAAGAAGAAAAAGAAAGGGGAAGAGGAAGTTAGGATTTGTAGAGGTGTGAGATAAGAGAGATCAAGTGAGGAACATGTTTTCCACTTTTTAAAAGTGGAAAACATCTTCCCTTACTTTAGAAGACTTTTTTCCTTTGATGGAAAACATTTTCCTCTGATGGAAAACATTTTCCTCAAGGAAATTCAACAAAACTCAATTTCAAAGTATGGTTTGTTTGAAACGAAATTCTAAAGTTTCACATGCCAGTTACACTTAGGATATCGTTTACTATAGACGAGTTTATTCATTAATGCATGGATGTTGTTTTATCACAGAATAAATGTAATTAGTCGAGTCATTCGTTAGAACAGTGTATTAATCAAATTTTGATATTGTTTTTCGATTAATTAATAAGAATTCAAGTTCGTTGGTATGAGTAACCATTGTAAGTTGGTTTTCGTCTTTTCCCAAATTTAATGGTACTATTTCTTCTACAAATTTATAAACTCATATCTTGAAAATGGTAGTGTTTTACTATACTATGAGTTATTGAGAGCATGTTCCTAAATAAATTAAATTGAACTTTTACTATCTTTTTAGTCGATTGAAAAGGCATTGGAAAGTCTATGAAGTAGTTTGAAATGACTATGTATGAATGCTTTGGTTAAGTGTTTTGCAAAGGGAATTGCCAAAAGATATTTGTATTGGTTGCGAAATGTTTTATGAAATGCATTTTATTTGATAAATGGAATTGTGAAAGGTTATGTGATTCGGTTTGTAAAGCTTGTTTAAGAAATGATTTTTGGGTGTTGATTGTGGGTTGTAGAGAAAGATATTGATTGATATTGCACATATCGCTATGAAGAGAGCCAATTGAGGGGTAGTATGCATATTGTATCAAGATGTCCTTTTGAGCCAACCAGTAACTCCTACAAGGTGTTGCTTATGGTGTTGCTTTTGTTGGTATTTAGGGAGAGCCGAATTGTATATTCGAAATATGATTAACTAATAGAATGGACTTCTTTGATTTGATAATCTGGCACCATTTCTAAGAACCTCCTAAAGTAGCTATCCAAAATATAGACAAGCTTCAATTTTAATTTTGCAAATAAACCACCTGCTTCCAGATCCAATTGCCATAGATGGCTATCGGGAAACAGATTCATCTAGTAATCCCCAATTGAAAATTCAGGAGTTTCTTTCTCCCATCCTCCAGTAAACCACAAAAAGGGGGGAAAAAGCATATTCTCATTCAAGAACTCTACAAGGTAACTCCACCATTACCATCAAGACAGCCTCCATCAAACTAAGCCAGCTTATAGGAGAAAACAGGTTGGAGTTAATTCCTGTTCACTATGATATTGGAGAAAATTTTCGACTATAATAACATATAAATGCAAATAGCACATCTCATTGAACCAACATGTACCCTGAAAAGAATCTTCAGTGAAGAAAATGGAATATTAGTTTAGAAATGGCACGTACACCAATTCTTCCAGTTACTTGAAGCCAGCTAGGTCAGTTTACACCTCACCTGAATTAGCGATTTCCCCAAACATCGCATGTTTCCACCTACCTTTCGACAAAGGAATTTTAATTTGGCTCTTGGCTTTCCACATTAAACCTGTCGCTTCTTTTGCACACTTAACACCCCTACAGTTTCTAGAAACATATAATTACTAACATTTATAGTCACCTCAAATTTCTATAACATAAAAAATAAAATAAAAAATTACTTTCAACAGGTCAGGAAATTCAATATGGCTTATTGAAGGCCTTAAAACTGATAAGAAAGCCAATCCCTCTGCCTTTCCAAATAATAGCAGGTTAATAAATAAAAAAAATCAGACATTAAAAGTTCTAAATGAAGTGCAATAGTCACCTGTAACCCATTTCAAGACATAGCACTTCCCACCAGTCGCTACAACATCTTGTGGCATCCTAAAAAGAAATGCACTACGTCTGATGTAGAACAACATGCAAATACATTTATGAAAACATTGGAGCGTCATAAGAGCAGGCAGTCTCACAAATCAAAGATGCGTAATTTTCCAGATTATAAATGAGTTACAATATTTGATTCACGCGTTTTCCTTTATTCACGAAATCTCATAGATTTCAGACGCCTCACGAACGCGCACAGCAAGTTTGTGGTGGTCTATTTCGATGACATTCTCATATATAGTCCAGATGACCAACATCATATGGAGCATCTAAGGGACGTCTTATCGGCCTCATAGACGAACCAATTATACATTAATTTGAAAAAGTATAGCTTCATGACTGATCGACTCCGCTTCTTGGGGTATATTGTCAAAGCAGAAAGCCTTCAAGTTGATGCAAAAAAGGTAGTTGCCATTCATGACTGGCCGACTCCCCAAACCGTTGGAGAGGCGCGTAGCTTCCACGGGCTTGCGACATTCTACCGACGCTTTATCCGAAATTTTAGTTCTATTATGGCTCCGATCACTGAATGCTTGAAGAAAGAAAATTTTCATTGGGGTGACGAAGCAGAAGCCAACTTTGCTCTCATCAAAGAAAAACTTTCCATGGCACCAATATTGATGCTCCCGAATTTTGAAAAGGTATTTGAAGTTTTGAACTAGACTGTGATGCTTTTAGTGTAGGAATCGATTCTGCTTTCTCCTAGGAAAGTAAGTATATTGCTTATTTTAGCAAAAAACTTAATGATGTTCACAAGTGATGGACTACCTATGAGCATGAGTACTTTGCTTTAACACGAGCTATCAAGCATTGGTAGCCCTATCTTTATCAACATGAGTTTGTCCATAACACTACCATCAGGCACTCAAGTATATCAAGAGCCAAAGACATTTAAATCGAATGCATGGACGTTGGGTCTCTTTTTTGGAGCAATTCAATTTCGTGCTTGGACACAAGGCGGGCCACTTGAACAAAGTCACTGATGCACTTAGTCACCGTGCTGCAGCACTCGTCACCATGCGCACTGACGTTGTGGGCTTTGACCACCTTTGTGCTCTTTATGCTAATGATGAAGATTTTCAGGAAATTTGGGAGAAATGTTCTGCGACAAGTTCTCATGACGACATGATCGTTTAGGACAAATTTTTATTCTTTGGCAACAGGTTGTGCATTCCTCACAGCTCTTTGCGAGAACAACTTATTCGAGAGCTACATGGTGGTTCCCTTGGAGGACATTTTGGGCGAGACAAAACTGTTGCCTTAGTTGAAGAGCGGTATTATTGGCCTCAATTGAAGCGGGACGTTGGATGATTTGTGAAAAAGTGCTATATTTGTCATACTACGAAAGGTCATTCTCAGAACACTGGACTTTACACCCCTCTACCTATTCCTTTGGATTCTGTTTTTGTGGTATAGGTTTACAAAGATGGCACACTTTATCCCTTGCAAGAAGACTTCTGATGCTTCCCATGTAGCGAGTTTCTTTTTTCGAGAAGTTGTTCGTTTGCATGGTGTTCCGAAAACTATCACCTTTGATTGTGACACCAAATTCCTTAGTCATTTTTGGAGGACCCTATGGCGTTTATTCGGGATGAATTTGCAGTATAGCAGCTCCTTTCATCCTCAAACTGATGGTCAAACTGAAGTCGTCAATTGTACTATGGCGGATATTATTCGGTGTCTTTCTAGTGACATGCCAAAGCAATGGGACCAATATCTTGCTCCTCTTGAGTTCACTTTTAACAACACTGTCAACCACTCCATAGGCAAGTCTCCGTTTGAGGTCATCTACTGGCGAACGCCACAACATACACTGGATCTCGTGCCTTTGCCCAAAGTCCTAGGATATAGTGTTGCAGCTGAAAACTTAGCAATAAAATTACAGGAGATACAAGAGAGTGTGAAGCAGCAGCTAGAAGCTTCCAGTACTGTTTACAAAGCTGTCACAGATAAACATCGTCACCTCAAGGTATTTGTTGAGGGTGACAAAGTGATGGTCTACCTTTGCAAGGAACGTTTTCCTGTTGGTACATATAACAAGTTGAAGCACAAGAAAGTTGGTTCATGTCGAATCGTGAAGAAAATCAATGACAATGCTTATGTTGTTGATCTTCCTGGTGACCTCAACATCTCCCCGACATTTGGACCTATTTGAGTATCATCCTCCAGATACTCTTCTTTATCCTAACCATAACTCGGGGTTGAGTTCTTTTGAAGTGGAGGAGATTGATGTAGAACAACATGCAAATGTCTTTATGGAAACATTGGAGCGTTATAAGAGCCCACAAATCAAGAGGATGCGTAATCTTTGAGGGGATCCCACAAATCAAAGTGGATTGTTTGATAACTTTCCCTTTATCGTAATCTTTTCCTTAGATTAAAAATGGGTTACAATATTTGATTCACGTGTTTTCCTTTATTCTCGATATCTCACAGATTTCATACACGTTTTGCAGATTTTATAATTGTGTTTGATAACTTTCCCTTTATCTTTTCTTTAGTTTTATTATTTGATTTCAATTATTTCGTTATTCTCTGGATGGCGACCTCCCTATAAATAGGTGCCTAAGATATTGTAATGTGCACTTCTTTATTCAAAATAAACGCTATCTTTTGGAATTCTTTCCAAGCATAACTTTCCTCTGCGTCAACGTCATATGTAAAATTCAATTCACACAATAAGAAGGTAAATGCAATACTTAGAACCATCATAATACAAGAATAAGGCGCAAAAGAAAGAGCTTTCAATTTGTGTCAAAAAACCTTCCAAAGCTGTAGCATAGTCGTATCCTCTGCCAAACATGAGAAGTGACTGCCCTACAATCAATAGCTTAGCAAGATCTTCCATTTCCTGGTCACAAGCTTTAGCACCTCTCTAACTTTGTCTACAAGATATTAGCAAAGGATTTAATGCTTCATACGAAAAATTCTCTCAACATAAGTTTAGACGAAGTTTAGAAATTGTTAAGGTGAGATAGGAAGTGACACATACTTGAAAGGTCAAAAAGGCAATGAATTATTGCATTCTCTTTTAGTTGTAATCAGAAGCTTTCCACTTAGTGTCGCCAGAATTTTGATGTGTCTTAATACACTTCAATAGTTGAATGAATCTATCTATTTATCATGCTGTAGCGATGCACTGAAGGATGCAGTGGATTGGGAGCGAAGGCGAGAGAGAAGCCAATTTTGAAAAGACGAAGAGAGAGAGAGAGAGAGTCTTCTTCAATGACAAGGGGGAGACCCAAGATTTTGAAATATTACAAAGAATTTTCAGATTTGTCCTGGTGGGATGTGGCTCCATTGTCACTCATTGAGTGGAGAGGGATTATGTTGATGTGGTGGAGTGCAACCACGTCGTCAATCGCTAGATCACAAGCTGAGGCAGAAGGCTAACGTGGGAGGCTAAGTGGTTGGCTCCCTATATCATTCTATGAAACAAAATGTGTGAACAATACTTTCAAGAACTCGCATTATATTGCTGGAAATCCTAATGAATTAGAGAAACCATGCCACTATTCTTTCACAAAGTCCACCTTATCTACTCCAAATTTTGACATTTTTTTTTTTGCTTTTGAACCTGACACGTGATTATACATGCATAAGAAAAGAGGAAGAGATTCAATGGATTACAACCACCTATTTTTTAGCCTGAAGAGGCTAGGTTGTATTATCGAAGCTCTGAGAAAGTACCTCATGGAGCCAAACCCTTTGAGACCATGGAAAACACAACTAAGAAAGAACACAAGCCACTCAAGAACCAAAATCCAAAACAAGTCAACAATAGTGTTGTTAGCAAAATGAGTTCAAGGCAAGAAGTAATTACTTACCAGTGCCGACGAAGTCCTCGAAAGTGTGGATATTGCTATTCCACACCACAAGATTCAACTCCCTAAGCCCTTTGACAAGTGAGGATACAAACTTCTCTTGAAATGTGGGGTCTTTATTATCGGTCTGCGTAGCAAATCAAATCAAAACCAAGATGTCCATTCATGTAGTTTTCCCAATTAGCACAACATCAAAACTTCACCCACCAAACCCCTATAACAAAACCCATATCTAGATGTAAACAAGGAAAGAGGTAATTGCACAAACATTTGGCGTTTAATTTAGACTAACTAGTGCAAGTTTCAGTGCAAAAGTTGGTGCTATTGTATTCCAACCGCCGACGGGGCTCTTGGATGTGACGGTGGATGTGGATGCGGAGGTAGAGGCCATGCGCTTGAGAATGTTGCGGATCGGGAGCCAAGGTGAGAGAGCGAATTTTGAAAAGAAGAGAAGAGTCTCCTTTGTTGACAAGAGGGAAACCCAAAATTTTGAAATATTAAGGTGTAATGTCATAAAAACTTCAAACTTTAACTCTAATCTCAGTTTTTTTTTTTTTTTTTTTTTTTAAGATCATAAAAAACCTCCGACTTTTTATCTTGAAACTCTTTTTGTTCCATGAAAAACCCATCAACTTTAGATTTAGTCATAATTCTATCATAAACCTTTTTTTCTATCTTATAAAAAACCATAAACTTTTGCTTAAATCTCATATCTAGCAACATTAACTCTCCATCCAAAATCGCCCTTAGTGATGTGGCATTTTTCACATTATTGCTCTAGTTTTTTTTTTTCCAAACTTTCATATCCAAAAATATTTCTTTTTTAGATGAATTTTCATACCAACCCAAATGGTGTTTAATTAGATCTAATGTTTGGGTAAAAACTATAGCAATTGGGGTGCATTTGTTTGGGGAAAAGTGTTTTCCGTGAATTGATTTCCAAACTTTCACCCATTTGGCTCATAGAAAATAACTAGTAAATTGAAAGTACTTTCTGGACAACGAAAACATTCATGCATAAATTTAAGAATGTAAATTTCTAAATTAAAAGAGGTGAAAACACTTTATGGAATTGCTTATCTTGAATATTATAATATTATTTTATTTTATTTTTTTCATTTTCCTTTTTTTCTTTAGCTAGTTAGTGGCCACAGCAAAGGTTGGTGATCGGCCATAGGCACCCACACCTATGGCCGTTAATCGACTATCATTGGGCTTTGGCACCAAGCGTCGCCAAAGCCCGGCAACAAGCAGAGGGGAAGAAAAATAAAATAAAATAAAATAAAAAAAAATTATTTATAAATTAGAATTTTTTTTTTCCATGAGATTGAAATCTTTTTAAAATGAGGATCCAAACACCAAAAATGTGTTTGGTCACACATAACCAAACAAATAAAAAATATTTACTTTCCCGAAAAATGATTTCCCACAAAGTGTGCTCTTTTATTATGAAATTTTGCCAGAAACAAATGTACCTTTGGGGTTGCTTTCTTCAATTGTTCTTACTTTCAAGAGTCTTCCTTCCATCTTGCAAGGGATCTTCAATTTTGGGCTCAATCTCTAATCTTGCATGCTTGAGAGTCTTTGATCTCTTGAGATCGAAGAGCTCAAGCTCAAGACTCTCTTGCTCAAGACACTTAACTCGGGATGTAAAAATAAAATAAAATAAAAATTGAGACATACGGCTAATGGAGGCGAGATTTATAAGGCAAAAAAAAAAAGTTTAGGAGAAAAATTGAGAGTGGATCTAAAGTTGAGAGTTTTTAAGCGTCGTTTAATTTGCTAAAACATTTTCCAAAAAATATTTTCCTTATTTTCCAATAATTTGGTTCATTTAGGAAAATGCATTAATGAAAAATGTTTTCTTATTAAAACTTAAATTCAAGAAAATAATATTCTCTTTGAAGAAAATATTTTTCAAAATATAATTAAGTATCGACGCTTCGACCTGAAATTGTACGCTTAAGCACAGAAACCACAATATTGATTCCTAAGTCCCGACGTTTGAGATTAGGTCTCGGGTTCTTTGGGACCGAACCCCTTGTGCCTATACCTTATAAGGATGTCAGGAATCAAACCAAAAAATTCGATTTTTTTGGTTAGGTTCTCATTAAAAAATTAATATTTTTTTTTTTCGATTTTTTTCGGTTAACCGAACCACGAACCGATAAAATCAAACCATTAAAAATTCGATTTTATTCTATCCTGACTCCCGTTTCCCTGGCTCGATTTCACGCGCCTCCTTCCATGGTGGCCCAGCTCGAGAGCCTCCAGCCCCAGACCTAGCAGCTGCAGCAGCCGCAGCGCGAGCGGGACGGTGATGGTTCCCCGCTCGATGATCGCGTGGGGAAGACGAAGTCACTGATGTGCGCCCTCGGCCTCATCTCCCGCAACCTCCCCTGCCCCCCGACCTGCTGAACGCCGTCTCCTCCATCTGCGACGACGCGGCGGCGGGCGGCGGCGACGGGGACGGACGGGGAGGACGGCGCGGGCTGCGGATCCGAGGAGATTCCGGTGGCGGTCGAGAAGGGTCCGGTGAGGGTTTTTTTTCTCTCGGTCGTTGATCTTTTTGGGGGTTTTTGATGATGCGAAGCGGTTCCCGATGGGGATTCTGCGGCGTTTCGCTCTTGGAGATCGAGGGCCCCACCGTCGAGCGGGACCTCTCTGCTCTGGCCAACGAGGCCCGCCAGGTGCTCGAGGATTTGATGAAGACCCTCTGCAGCTCCAGCAAGGCGGTCGCCGCTCTGGGTCTCGCCCAGCTCGCCCTCGGCGCTTGGATCTCCTACCTCACCCGCTCCTCCCCCATCTTCGAGGCCTCCCTCCTCGGCTGCGTCGCCTTCGGCTTCCCCTTCTCCCTCGCCTTCCTGCTCCGCCAGTGCGTCAAGCCCATCTACTTCTTCTTCAAGATGGAGCAGCTCGGCCGACTCCAGATCCTCACCCTCTCGCTCCAGGCTGCCAAGAGCTTGAACGTCTTCAAGATGGAGCAGCACACGATTCGTGGGTTTTTACCAAATGGCTGGTCCTTCCCTCTTACATAATTTTGTGAGGAGTAAGAGGTCGTGGAATGCCCCTGCTGTGGATTTCGGCGACCGGGCTGGGGGATTTTTGTGAATTTTCACAAAAAAAAAAAAAAAAAAACTAAAAATCAAAAGCTAAAAACCAAAAAATCAAAATAATCGAACCGAAATTTCGGTTCCGTATTCGGTTCGGTTCGGAAGTTTTTTCTAATGGTTCGATTCGGTTCGATTTGTAAAAAAAAACCGAACTGAACCTAACCGTTGACATCCCTAATACCTGATACCAATGCTCGAGCTGTAGTCCCAACCCCTAGGGTCAAGTCCACGAAGGCCATGCATGGATATTCAGTGCTAGGGCTCAAGTCCTTGTTAATGAAATGTTTTCTCTCCTAAAAATATATATTTTTTAAATCGAAATTTCTTTTCTTTTCTTTTTACTCCTTCCTCAACTGTCATTGGTCATGGTGATGTTCGACAAGCTTGGGACTTTAGCGCGAGCCTTGAGCTCACTTGTGGCTTGTCATTGGCCCTATTGCTGTGGGTGGCAACCTCTAAGGAAGAAGAAAAAAAGAAGAAAATAAAAAAATAATTAGGAGAAAGGGTTAATACCACAAAAAAAATCTAAATTGATATATATGTGACAAATTTATCTCAAACTAAATTTTTGAGTACAAAAAGCTATAAATCGGTACACCTATAATACATTTATCTTCCGTTAATTTTCGTTAAATTTTATCATCAAATTATTGAGTTTGATAATATGTGATAATTGACAGGTATGTCAATTTACGATTTTACCATTTGTTTGTCACAAGTGTATTAGTTTGAAGATTTTCGTAGTATTAATTTAATTTAATGGAAACTAACGGAGAATAAACTTATTATAAATGTGTCATTTTTAGGTTTTTGGTAAAATTTATCATGAGTATACTAGTTTTGAGTTTTTAATAATCCAAAAATTAGTTTGGAATAAATCTATCATAAATATAACAATTTGGGGTTTTTCATAAGATACCCTAAAAACAATTTTATTGATTATTTTTTCCATCAGATTTTTTTTTTTTTTTCCCTAGTTTCACCAAAACACTTAAAAAATAATCATTTTCTTATAAAATGACTTTGTAGATAATATTTTTTAGAAATGGTACATTTTTCGCGAAACAAATGAACTTTATATGACAAAAAAAGAAGAAGTTTATGGTAGAATTGTTAGTGAACCTAAAGTTGGAGTTTTTTATGGAACAAAAAAATTGTAGAATAGAATTATGAGTGAACCTAAAATTGGAGGTCTTTTTTTTTTTTTCTTCTTCTTCTTCTTCTTCTTCTTTTTTTTTTTTTTTTTTTTTATGGTATTAAGCTTATTAGAGACAATTTTCAGATCTGTCCTTGTGGGATGTGGCTCCATGTGTCACCCACTGAGCGGAGCGGAGGGGGATTATGCTGACGGAGTGTGGCCACGTCTTCAAACACGTAATCGCAAGGCGAGGCGAAAGTGCTAAGGTGAAGTCGCACGCTAAATCGCTCGCAAAGAGACTCGTTAAGTCGCTCGTTAGGAGAAAGTCGCCCGCAAAGGGGAAGTCGCGCGCAAGTCAGCCCCGCTAAATCGCTCGGTAAGGGAAGTCGCTCCCCAAAAAAAGAAATCGCACGTTTAGTCGCTCGCTAAATCGCTCCCAAATGGGATGCCGCAAACTGAGTGGCTCGCAAACCCCGGAAGTCAGCAAAGGCGAAGTCGACAATCAGTCTCATGTAAACCACTGGGAAGCTTCTTCCCAAACCGACATCTGCCACAATGGACGACCCGACCTTTTCTTGAACTATAAAACGGCAAGGTCTTCTCCCACTCTAGCCATCATTTTCTCAGATAATTTCGATAATTTCGATAATTTCCCTCTAGATAAGACTAGACTACAAGATCCTCCAGAAGCCTACCCCAATGCCGATCGGCCGTCGCCCCCAAACAAACGACCGAGGTTTCCCTGCCTCCACTGCCCTCCACCCCATTCTCGTCTTTCTTGTTACCATGCTGGTCAACCTTGTCCAGGTGAAATTCCAAGGGGAATCCGCGTCCCCATTCGACACCCACACTTTTGCCACCTCTCTTGCCGTCGTCTGTCTTCTGTTCTATTGCTCATTGGCGATCGTTGCTCACCTGTCGTTGGCTCCCGCTTGTTGTGCCCAAGCGTTTCCTATCCTCATGATGCTCGCCGCTTCGCTCTTGGTGGCTTCCCTTGCATCGTTGTTGTTCCCGGGCCCTTTTCGCTGTTTCCCCTATCTCTTGTCACTTATGTTGCTTTTCGTGGTCCTGTTGCGTCATCTCGCTCAAAGCCTTTACGTGTGGGTTCAACGCAAGATCGTATCCATGTCTGTGCCGGTGTTCCGTTCTCGCCAACCCCATGGTGGACGAGCCCCACCACTTTTGCCTCGTACCATCATGGATGCACGGTCTGTGCCAGAATTGAGAATTAATTGGGGATGGGCCCGTGTTGCTACGGCCCCAGATGTCCTCAGGGACACCCACCACTAGCACACTCTTGAAAAGAACATACGACTGGGGAAGAAACATGACGTCGTTGTGTTCGACAACTATAACAGCGACGGTAGGAACTGATGGTTTTGTTTTTGTTGGTGTCTAGTGAGAGTCCCAATGTATTGTCCCCCTACGATTAATTGATAGAATGGACTACTTAGTAGCAAGGTTGACATTGAAATTCTTTCCATTTGAATACATCGCGTGTCTGCAAATTGGACCATATCATGGAGTAAAAATCACACTGAAAAAGGAAATCAAAACATGGTACAAGTTGCCTCGGACTTTTTCCCAAGAAAGGCATGAACCGGGAGTTAACTAACGGTTTGACGACCGACGAGACAATCACCACTCCAGAGACATGCTCAATGTCAAAACCAAACTCAGTGAAAGAAGCAAATCCTGTCTCAGATACTCAGATCGATTCTATCAAAGTCTTGCACCTTCAATGGCACACATCTTTTCATACCGCCTGCTCTTTTTTCCTGAGCAAGGACACAATCTTCCTCTTCCAACCTCCTCCAGACTCCTTTTACATATCATGATGCAGCAAAACATACATCAATCAAAGTCATAAAAAAAAGTTCCCTACTAAATGCTAAACATGATAACTAATATTTTCAGCAATAGAACATTTCCGTGACCTTTAAATAAATGAACAACATATTGTTCTAAGTTGCATAGCATCCCAAATGAAACTAAGTTGTAGTCATCATCATTATATCAATCATGAAACAATGTTCAGTACCATGAGTACGACACTTTGAAGCAGATTGACAGTAAATGCATAACGAGCCTTGAACGTGCAAAAGGTGGATTTCGATAGTTTTTACTAATTGATCATAAATTAAGATCTTGCAAGGGCTACCATTCAATAAAATACAAGTAATCGATAGAATGTATACTCTATGTCAGAAAGATGCTTTACATTCTCATGACATAATTCATGTCATTGCCATGTAAACACAATCAGAAGAAGGCAAAAGAAAAAACATAATCAGAAGAAATCTGTTAGTGGGCCGCTACTCTATTGTCACACTCTTTGCAAGGTTCCTGGGCTGGTCAACATTGTATCCTCTTAGGACCGTGAGATGATACACCAACAATTGCACCCCAAATGTCAAAAATTATCTTATGCTCAATGAATTAGCAAAATCTAGTAAAATGAAACAGGCTATTTGAAAGGAAGAACATGAATGTGAATTTTTTTTTTTTAAGCAATGAATAAATAAACAGAAAAAAAAATGTCACGGCTCAATCAATAAAATTGATTTCTTTGGTTTTTGTTGAGACTTAAAAAAATCATAGAGAGAATTTTGGAACTCTCAATGCAAAAAAAAAAAAAAAAAACACTGAGAACATAAAACAAATCGAGGAAATAGAAAGCTAGATGCTCCCATCCAGCTCCACCTCATCTACATCATTGCAAAGGAACTATATTGACTACAGGCTAAAGACAGTTCTCCACCTGACAAACTTCAATAACTCTATGTGACATCCTGATTTTCTGATTATGTTTTCGATTGAATGAGTTGGGCTTTTCATCGACGCGCCTATAGTCTTTTTTCTTTGAGATGATCACTCATGAGATAACTAATCTATCAGGTGAAGCCGTTAAGGAATCTAAACGCAATAGACTTGAGAATTCAACTAGAAATCGACTACTCGACCGTGCTAATCTACAAGGGTCAATACGGCACCGTCAAAATCGATCAGAGATCAGAGACAGGTCGTTTCGACAGAGGCATGTGATTAAAGTGTGGGTGATTCCACATAACTGCAAAATTCTCGTCGAACGGCACTAAATTAATTTTTCTGTCATTTCTTTACCTAGTGCCTGTATTTGAAATCTCGAGATTTTCACGACAACCGAGAGTCGCCAATGAGTCGAAGATGCATAATGTGGCTAAAAAATAATCGATCACGGGTCAAATGCACTAAAATTTTTTAAAAGCTACCCAATAGGTTAGGTCATGCTAAAATTGCGTCTGGTTGAAATTAACCGCGATATTGAACTCGATTTCAGAAATTGAAAGTTCTATCATGTCACGATTTATTTTAGGAACGTCGACTCATCCTTCGAAGATTTTTTTGCAAACCCGAGTTTTTGGCGAAAATTTAAAGTTTGGCGAAATTGGACCGGGAAATTAAGAGGACCGTTTTTTAGCGCACTTTTGGCCGTCAAGTTGGATTCATTGGTGACGAAAATCATGGATTTAATGTGGATACCTTGGCTAGAATTTATGGGCATCAATTGGATTAATTTGAGGTGAAATTGGAGTGACTTTGGAAGGGAAATGTACAAAATTCGTAGCCATGGAGGGGAGCAACATTTTGGACACCTTGGGAGGCTTGTTGGAGAAGCTTTGGTGAGGAATTTGGGCTGTGGATATGGCTGAGCAAGGTGGGGCAGCCACTTAAGTGAATGGGGATATTTTGAAGACTTTGGAGGCATTTTGTGGTTGCCCTTCAGCTAAGCCCTTCTTCTTCCTCCTTGCCTGCCGCTCCTTTCTCCATTGTTGTTGTAGTTTGAGAGCTCAAAACCAGAGAACCGGCTAGCCAAGCCGCAGCCGTGCCATTGCCGCCCTCGGCCGCCCGTCGAGCGCCAAGCGCTACCACCCGCAAGCCGAGTTGCGCGTCCGCTCGCCATCCTGCTCGCTACCCCGAGATCATCGTCCGCTCGCCGTCCTGCTCACTGCCCCACGATCGTCGTCTGCCATCCCGAGCCACCTCTGTTGTCCAACCGTCGTTCACCGCCTCCAAGCGCGGACTCCCGCCGTTCACTCGCTGAACCCGCCATGCCCTTTTTCTGCGCCAACCGAGCCTTCGACCGCCCGTTTTAGCAACCAAGCGGCCGAGTCTCATTCCTGGGTTGAGACTTCGTGGGCCTTTTCCGGGCCGTCCGGACCTCCTTTGGCGTCGCCGAAACCCGAGTGTCGCTTGCCGTCGCCGTGAACTCACCGGCCCACTAATCCAATGAGTTTACTCATTAAACATTGCTTAGGAGGATAATGATATTTAAGGGTTAATTAGATTATGCTAAGTATGGCTTAGGTGGTTAGTTTAGATGGATTAATGATTTAGTTGGTTAATTATGATTGTTAGGTGATTAGATTAGATTAATTAAGGGCTAAAAAGATTGTATTATTTATGTGGATAGGTGCATTATTTTCTTAGGCCCGTTTAGGTGGTTAAATTAGCATTTCCGGCCTAAGTATGCATTTATTGGATTAAATTGCATTTATTTAATTAATTTTGCTATTTATTTAATTATTTATTATTTTTCAGAAATTATACTGGGATAGCTTGTAGCCGAAATTTCGTGCTGATTGAAGTGGCGTGCTTAGTTTATGTAATTAATTGTTATATTGTGCAATTAAGTGGTGATTGTGATTTTTAAGTATTTATTTCAAAATTGTGAAATTTTGGTATTTTTAATTAGGAAATACCAGATGTCCGGTTTTGACACCGAAAATGTTTTTAAATACTATATCAAATGGTGAGATTTTAAAAGGAATGATATCAATTTTTCTCTGGTTCAAACCGGCCCACTGTAACCACACACGATTATTTTATTTGTGTATTTTTAATATGAAGAAAATGGGCCAAGTACATTGTTTTAATTGGGACATTTGAGTGCAAAGCACGATATCCCGGCCGGGATTGGATGTATGCATGAATGATATGAAAACCCGTCACGAGCCTTGGGGCCGGACAATACTCCTACGTTGCCGTGCTCGATGGTGCAAGATGACGCCTTCATTACGCCGTAAGACCGCCGACGATGTGTTGAGTCGGCCGTGGTCGTTGGGTCGTAATCAATTGAGACGCATGATTGATTGAAATTGACACGCCTGATTGTGGGATGAAATTGTGTGGCACGAAATGGGATGTGTCATAACGATTTGGCCTTATAATCGAGACCTCTGTTGTAACGACCCGGGCCTCACTGTATAATATTGTCCGCTTTGGTTACTGAGTCCTCATGGTTTTAAAACGCGTTATACAGATTAAAGGGATTAAAGGGGCCCAAGCCATTATAAACTGGCCCAGGACTCCCCCCTAAGCGATGTGGGACAAGAAGGAGAGGGACCGCTTCCTTGCACACGTCCAGGGACCGAGGCACGGACACACCGCCATCCCTCCTCCCCGTGCACCACCGCTCGGGCCATCACACTCTCCCCCCCCTGGGAGCACAGCGCCCTCGCTGTGGCCCCACACGCGGTCGGGAGTCGGCTTTGATACCATTTGTAACGACCTGGGCCCCACTGTATAATATTATCCGCTTTGGACACTGAGTCCTTACGGCTTTAAAACACGTTATACAGATTAAAGGGGCCCAAACCATTATAAACTAGCCCAGGACTCCCCCCTAAGCGATGTGGGACAAGAGGGAGAGGGACCCCTTCCTTGTGCACATCCGGGATCGAGGCACGAGCGCACCACCATCCATCCTCCCCTCCCCGTGCACCACCGCTCGAGCCGTCACACTTGTAATTGTTTGGGTTAAGTTGAGACGTCCCGATTGATGAGTGCTTTTTAATGTAATTATATGTGATATGAAGTGTACGACGTGCGGAAGAAACTGAGGTGAGGTAAGTCTTTTGTGATGTGTGCTTAGATTACTTCTAAGCGAATTTTCTTCCTAAATCAGGGTTTAGGGCGTGAACTCGCTAAAACATCGTCTCACCCTGTCGTGGGTTTAACATTTTCAAGTCCGTAGATGGCAATCCCTCCAGTGCGTTTTGGACAGCCGAGGGGTTTAGTGAGCAAAGTACATTTTTCCCTTTGTCCCAGGGACTCCCGTCTCCGTGAGCTCATCGTGAGCACGATCATGGTCGATGAGGGTCTACCAAAGTTGGTACCTCATCGATTCAGGGCGTGGTTTCACCATGAGCCTAATGGAGAATGGGAATGTCCCCCGAAAGGTTTTGACGCACCCGCTATTAAGGGTGAGGAGATGGTTGGCCCCCTCGACACCAACATCCCTGATGGTGTCGTGGAAGACCCAGAACCCCCGGCAGTCTCAAAGGTCTCGGTTGAGGAGTCTTGTGCCTAGTTAGTTGGGCGACTCTTCCTTTTGGAGTAGACATTTGTTTATAGACTAGTATTGTATATAAACTCAGTTTGTTTATAAAAGCATTTTGTGAAAATTTGTATCCTCGCTTTTCTATCCTATATTTGTGTTGTCTGGAGATTTGTTTATTCGTTTCCGCATATGCATTAAAATGAATGGGTCGGCGACGCGTTACGGGACGTCGCAAATTTTATCAACCACCGAGATGTGCGCGCACTCGAGGTTCGAGGCATGACATTCTACATGCTCCACCAAGAGACAGGTTGCCGCATCCCCCTCGAGCACACGATAATTAGGCGCCTTTGCGGGCATCGAGTTGCTGAATAATTGATTGTCGCTTGCTGTTAACATTGACAACTTTGGCTTTAGAACAAATAAAGATTTCACAGAGGTGAGTAAACCTGTACGACAAAAGCTAACCTGAAGCAATCATCATGAGTAGCAATCACCACAATGGGAAGACTCTCATCCACTAGAGCCAGAGGACCATGTTTCATTTCACCAGCAAGTATTCCTTCACCGTGCATCAATGTCATTTCCTTTACTATTAAAGAACCTTCCAAAGCTGTAGCATAGTCGTATCCTCTACTAAACATGAGAAGTGACTGCTATGCAATCAGTAGCTTAGCAAGATCTTCCATTTCCTGGTCACAAGCTTTAGCACCTCTCTAACGTTGTCTACAAGATATTAGCAAAGGATTTAATGCTTCATACAAAAAATTCTCTCAACATAAGTTTAGATGAAAAGGCAGATACAATTTAGAAGTTCAGAAATTGTTAAGGTGAGATAGGAAGTGACACATACTTGAAAGGTCAAAAAGACAATGAATTATTGCATTATCTTTTGTTTGTACTTAGAAGCTTTCCGCTCAATGTTGCTAGAATTTTCATGTGGATACACTTCAATAGTCGAATGAATCTATCTATTTATTATGCTGCAGCGACGCGCCAGAGGATGCAACGGATTGGGAGCGAAGGTGAGATAGGAGCCAATTTTGAAAAGATGAAGAGAGAGAGTCTTCTTCATTGACAAGAGGGAGACCCAAGATTTTGAAATACTAGAGAGAATTTTCAAATCTGTCCTGGCGGGACGTGGCTCCATGTGTCACTCACCGACTGGAGAGGGATTATGCTGATGTGGTGGCGTGTGGCCATGTCCTCAATCGCAAGATCATAAGGTGAGGCAAGAGGCTAATATGGGAGGCTAAGTGGTCGGCTGCCTATATCGTTTTATGAAACAAAACATGTGCACGGTACTATCAAGAACTCACATTATATTGTGGGGAACCCGAGTGAATTAAAGAAACCACGCCACAATTCTTTCACAAAGGCCATCTCATGTACTACAACTTTTGATTTTATTTTTTTTGTATTTTGCTTTTGAACCAGATACATAATTCTACATGCATAAAAAAAGGAGAGTAGATTCAATGGATCGCCCCCGCCCGTTTTTTAGTCTGAAGAGGCTAGGCCGTATTATCCAAGCTCTAAGAAAGAACCTTATGGAGATGAACCCTTTGACACCATGGAAAACACAACTAAGATAACAACACAAGCCACCACTCAAGGACCAAAATCCAAAACAAGCCAACAACAAGTATCGTTAGCAAAATGGATTCAAGGCAAGAAGTAATTACTTACCAGTGCCGATGAAGTCCTCGAAAGAGAGAATATTTGTGATGTCCCAGTAGCATCACGTACTACGTGCAAGCGGAAATTTCAATTATTATTACCTTATAGGACTTATAAGATTATGTCTTCAGACTATGGTGTTCACATTTGAAGGTTAGCATGTATAACATGGATAATGTAAAATTTAAACTTTATATTACAAGGTTAACTTGCAATAGTGCTATCAATTCAAAGTAGATAATCCTATTAAGATCATATATAAAAATCACGAGAAGCTTCATTACTTTCCTATTAACAACATTCGGGCTTACAAAAATCAACCTGGATCACTTCTAGTTTTTTGCCTATTTACACCATACTTACAAGATCAAAAGTAAATGCGTAAGTAAAAGCCGGGGAAAAGGGTGGGGGGTATCCTAACTCCTCTATCCCACACAAGCCCACATTCATCAAATAAACAAAAGACATTCCTCTAGCTTCTACACGATCAAAGGCGTCTGGCGCCCATCCATCCCGCTCCGGGTCCATCATCGCCGAAAGGAAGAGGACCAAATATCTCTCCTTCGTGGTTTATGAACCACGCAATGAACCTCATCGGGATCAAGTCAGATATGCCGTCGTCCATACACAGTGTAGCCTCATACTTCGTAAAAGTCATCTCCACATCAAAGTCAAACACATCACTAAAGGTAGCCTCAATACGTGCTATCACGCCATAACGAGCTATTGGCGGCACGTCCATACTATCAATCTGAAAAATATAAGGAATGAGCAAAAACTATGCTCAATAAAGAAATAATAAGACTCTAACCTTGACAATCCATAGCTATCAAGAGACAAGAGAATCATAACTAAATAGTTTAAGATACTAAGACAAGATTGTCACAGGTATAACTAAATGAATATTAATGCATCACATGTATAACCACTTTATATGAGACATACTAAATGCATTCATATATATATATATATATATCACATTCTCAATCTATATCAAAGTGAAATGCAACAATAGTATGCACAACTCACACGCCAAATAGAATTATAATTTAATGTGAATATCAAGTCCACCATCGATCGTTTACCCACCGAAACTCTCGCCGCCCGACGAGTCACTTCCGAATTCCATATCCGAACTTCCACGATATTTCTATTATGGGCATCTCACTCCGAGGCATCCCAGTATCACACAACCAAGGCATCCCAAGATCACTCAGAATGGGGCATCTCACTCCGAGGCATCTCAGTATCCCACAACCGAGTCACACACAAGGGCATCTCACTCCGAGGCATCCCGACGTCACGTTCAACCGAGGCATCCAAGATCACACAGCATGGGCATCCCACTCCTTGGGGATTACCGGCATCTCAGTACCGATGGAAATCTCTTACTCATTCAAGCACACATTTCACATTTTTCTTTTTATAAAAAATTATAAATAATATATATATAGTGTCGGGATTGATCCGGGTTGGGTGACTCGGAACTCTTAAGATCGGGACGACCCGCACAATACTCTGGAAATTCTAGGGACCGAGGACCGACCAAAGCCCTTCCTATGAATCGAATCGGGGCCAAACGGGTTGGGGCCGATTGATAGAGGAGCCAACCTTGGGAAATGCTCACCCCTAAGACAAGGCTCAACAACAGTCCAGAAATTGCGCGGCCCTTTGAAAGCCGTAGGAACCCGACTTCACAAATGTCTTCTTCGATAATCGAGGTAATCGACGCACAGTTTTTAATCGGACTTTGAAAAGTCCACGCGCAAGACAGTCATTCCGCCTTTATCTTCCCCTGTTTTCTTTAAATGGGCGTCGCTGCCCTGGTCTCGGCAAACGACAAAACGTAGCCGAAATTCACTTTGCATCTTATCTCTGCTTTTCACATTTATCATTATAAAACCCGAGACATGCTCCGCCTCTAGCCATCTTTCTCTCTTATCACTTCGATAATCATCCTCTACACAGGACTACGGATCCTCAAGAAGCTGACCCCAATACCTACCGCCCGTCGTCCCGACACAAACGTCCGAGATTCCCCTGCCTTCACTCCCCTCCACGCCATTCTCGCCTTCATTGTGTCCGTGCTGGTCAACTTCGTCGAGGTCAAATTCCAAGGGAAACCCGTGTCCCCATTCGAGACCCATCCTTTGGCCACCTCCTTGCCATCTTCTGTCTCCTGTTCTACTGCGCACTGGCGCTCATCGCTCACCTGTCATTGGCTCCCGCTTGCTGTGCCCGACTGTTCCACATCCTCATGATGTTCACCGCCACGCTCTCGGTGGCCTCCCTCGCATCGTTGTTAGTCCCGGGCCCCTTTCAATCGTTCCCCTATCTCTTATCATTCGTGTTGCTTGCCGGGGTCCTCCTGCCCCGTCTCGCTCGAAACCTTTACATGTGGGTTCAATGCAACACTGTACCTATTTTTGTCCACGTGGTCCATCCTTGCCGACTGGCAGCCCCGCCGCTCTTGCCTCGTACAGTCATGGATGCACGCACTTCGTGCCGGAATCAGGAATCGGTCCAGGTTGTCCTGGTCCAAGACCTCCTACGGGGTGCCCACCCTAGCATACCCCTCAAAAATGAAACACGACAAGGGAAGAAAAAGAAAAATAACAACATTGCGTTCGACAACGTTGACAACGACAATAGGAGCTTATGGTTTTGCTTTTGCTCGTATCTAGAAAGAGCCGCATTGCATTTTCCACGTAC